>QEPC01005805.1:5906162-5926966 GCA_003113815.1 Sphenodon punctatus
GATTTTGCATATGTATTTAGAATCCCCACTCGGCAGGATTCTGTGGATCCACTGAACTTTTACTGACTAGTCTTCTTACACTACTTATTAACTACTATTTACACTACTAAGAATCTCTAACAGTTCTGACCCACTCAGTTTCAGAAGGCGTCTGCCTAATGGTCTAGCTCCCATAGCCTACAGGCAGCCCCTCACCCACCTCCATGGGGTTTTCAAAAGGCCCCTTTCCTTATCTGGTGCCTGAAGGTGGGAGAGAGATGGTCCGCAGCCCCCCCTGGAATCAGCCGGGCTAAGAGCCTTCCCGGCCAATGCACCAAACTGTCAAGGAATATTTTATACTCACACACTGATGTTGGTTAAATCTGTCAGAGTTTCTTTATTGATCTCAAAGTGCAGAGAGAGAGAGCAGAACCGAATTCATGCAAGGAGACAGCCTGGTCTCCTGGATTGCAGATTACATAGGTATTTTATAGGTTACATTTCAAGCAAAGAGATACAGGCATGCCACTCAAACTTAATTCTATAGGGTCCCTTATAAAAATTCCTCCACAATCTGTTTGGACCTCTGTCTGTCCTGTTTTGTACTGCTTGCCTGTTTGAATTGTGTTCTGGAACTGGTCCATCTGACCCTGCCCTGAAACAGATTTTTGTCCTCTTCTGCTCTCTTGGTCTTTTTGACTGCTCCAGCACCCCAGTCTGCTTCTCCGGGTTTGTTTTTTCAGTCCCCAGTTTGCTGTAGAGCACCTGGACTCTAAACCTGCACTGACTGACTTACCTGGACCTGGACCCTGATTCCCAGCAGCCCATGACAGAGTGTCTCTGTGGAGGAAGCAGGCTCGGAGAGTGCCTCTAATGTGGTGGGGAAGGCTCTTGCTGAGGGGAGTGCTCCTGAGACCAGTTGCTGGGGTGCCCTAGAGCTGGGAATGGCCTCAAGTGTGGAACCAGGAGGAGGAGGTTGGTAGATCACCTGAGGTTGATTCCTGGATCAAGTGGATTGCCTTATGTCTGGCTACCCTCATCCTATGGGATGGTGAAGGGCACCCATGGGACAATTTTTTTTTTTTTAAAAATGTAAAACATATCCCGCCCCTCCTGCCCAAAGGCAACTGAATTAGGGTGTTTTTAAATGAGACGCTACCATATATAGCAGCCCATTAACCGGGGATGCGCGCTCCTGTGAGCCACGCAGCACCCATTCCTGTCATGAGGCACTGCCAAAATATCTGCAAGTCAAAAAAGTGTGTGGGACAGTCGCCCATGCATCACCTCTCCGTATGAACTGGAGTGCCCCCACCCCTGCCAGCAGACATGTCCATGGGCAGCTGCCTCCCCAGTCCCGCCCACAGCCCTGCCAGGAGTTCTCTGGAGAGCTCCTAAAGGACAACGGGCAAACACAATACCATAGTGGCTCAAAGCACAACAACCACCCCCTTGCGACACACGAGAAAAGAGCCAATGCCATGGAGGACAGCAGCTCAGACAGCAGCTTCCTGAATGTCTCTTCCCCTCCCCCCCCGCCCGTATGTGCTTCTGGGACTACCAGCGGCTGCAGCGGTTCCTGGGCAGGCAGGGGTTACTGGCTGCTGCAGCTCCCTGTTTCCATGGTGTCCACAACTGTGTCTCATGGCAGAGAGCAAGCAGTTAGGCAGGACTTGGGGGGGCAGAGGGAATTGCCCATGTGAGTTGTTTGCAGCTGCCTGTGTGAGTGGTGGAGGCTGCCTGTGTGGGAGTGGTGGCAAATTAGAATCCCTCCCCACTCACTCCATGTGTGTGTGGGTGCTCTACAGCGGAGCCACTCAGTGGGCACAGACCCCTCCTCAAACCTTGATTGCTTAAAAACACCCTGAGTGACAGTAACGCTTTTAGACGTGTGCGGCAAACACTCTGCATAAAATCACGCTATGTGTAAATACTCCGCGTGTGGGATTTAGACATGATGTTTTGCACGTTAAAGTGGTTGCACGTTTTTTTTAAGCCACAAATTAAGTCCCTTGATGCCAAAGTATTTAATTAGCCCTTTTAAACTAATGCACGGCTGGCTTTAACGTGAGAAATGTCACGTCTAAATCCCACACATGGGACATTTACACACAGCGTGATTTTATGCAACATGTTCACCATGCACGTCTAAAAGCAGCCTAACCAGCAGTAGCCTGAGTGTTGTCACTCAGGTTGATTGAAGTGGGGGCAAGATGTGGAGAGGAGCTAAGGATGCGATGGGCCTAGGATAAGCTAAGAGAGCTGCTAGGGAAGGGGGTGAGTCCCCTAGAGTATGTTGGGAGCACACACTTCCCTCATTGTTGTTCTTGTTCTTCTCCAGGAGCCTGGGTCTTGGGGAGAATTTCACAGCATTGTCAGTTTTATTTGCAGTGACTCCTGCATCCCTGTGGGCTGACTCTTGCCATGCTAGTGAAAATCTTGTCACTTGCCCTGCTGTCTGCCCTCACCCCATCCAGTGCCACTGGTCGTTTGTTACTTGCAGCTGTTTGATCTGGCTACTTCTGCAGCAGTCACCCAAATCACCCCCAGCCACAGTGTAGAGAATGAACAACTGACTTAATTTTAAACACAACAGAAATGCTACTGATTCACACTAGTCCTTTGGCTGGGGATACCCTACTTATATCTATTCATCCAGAATTTTGTCTCAGCTCCTCAGAACCCAACTGCCTCCCATCACTCTCTCCCCCGTCTCACTTTAGAGTCAGTCTTTTAAAGTTTTTATACATAAATCCATCCATGGTTAATCTTGACAACCCATGGATCTAGTATTCCAGATCTTTGCCAAGTGATTTCATAAAGTGTCAACTGCTGAAATCATGGGAATCTCAGCGTTACTTGTTTTAAAAAGCAAGTTTTAACCTTAATATTTGCAGGGACGAGATTGAGAATGTGCCTCAGAGTACCCTGGAGGCTCAGGAACCAGGGGGCAAATGAGAACTTAAATAAAAATCTTGTGATTTTAGAAGCCAGTATTGTCAATTTAAGGGACTGGGTTATCGTTTGGGGTTGGGACCCTACAGTATCCTACCTGTCATGTAGACTTTCATACCATTTGCCTTTTTGTTGCTTCTTTGCAGTGCTTAGCACCACAAGGCCCTGACTTAGTTCCTAGGTGCCATCAATAATAATAACAATAATAATACATTAAATAAATTTTCATTATTAACATCCAGGGCATTACTCCTATCTCAGCTTTTAAGTGGTTTAAAGTGTTTTCCTAAGTAGAGCCATCTCTCTGGAAAAATTGAATACAAGCTATTTATAAGATTTAACTTGAGGCTAGAAATGTTAAAAAAAGGTTTAGAGAGATACCCATTATAACTCAGCAGTAAATCACTGCAGTTCTTGTCTCTGATCCCTTGAAGACTGAAATCCTCAAGCCGCTTACTCAGTAGTTTCATCTATTGGAGTAAGTGGCTTGGAGGTTCGCAGTCCTGGTTGTGAGGTAACAGTCTACTCTCACATTGGTTTAAAATGATGAGTATTGGAAAGAAGAATGACTCTCTTATCTATTAACTCCAAAGGTCAGGTCTCAGTCAACACCATGAAGACAAATAGTTATATATATATAAAAAAAAAAATTGTGGCAGGGTTCAACCATTGCAGCTAAAGTTCAAGCTACCAGACTCTCCTCATCACAATTGCCTTAGTGCTTTCCAGACATTTGCTGCTTATATTGATGGTTTCCATGCTTGATCTCTGTCCCAGAGATTATTTATTATATATATATTTGATCTATGGGAGAGTGGGGAAAAAAAGAAAAAAGTGAAAGTAGTTTTATTTTTTTTAGCAGGGCTGCAGCAAAAAAATAATAATTACATCTTGGCCTGGGCACAACCCTCGCTAAGGAGCACGATTCAGTTGTGAATGGAGCCAGGGAGAACCTCTCTGGCCATTTTTAAACGAACATGGTTGGTGTGTGCAGGCCCATGTCCACTGAGGTGGAACAGCCATGGAGTGCCCACTGAGGTGGAGTGCACGGGGAGGGATTGTAACCAGCAGCTCCCTGGGTGGGTACCGTGGCAACCCCCACACACTACCCCTGCCACAGACCATGGGGGAGGGGAAGTGGGCAGGGCTGGCCTTTGAAATAGACATATCCCAGCTGAGTGCTGGGGAACTCGGGTTCCACAGTGCTCCCGGCCAGTTCCTGTGCCTTGCAAAGGCTGTTTCACCACCCACAGAGCCTCCGAACGGCAGACGACTAAGCTGACATGCCTGGCTGCCGCAGTTCATATGGACTGGGGATGCGTGGACATCTGCGCCCAAGCACTTTTTGGACTGCCCCCGCATGGTGCACTCAGTCTTTTTCACCAGTGCTTTGCGAGCGGTCAAGAGTGGATGCTGTGTGAGTCACGAGAGCACGCACCCACCCACACCACCTTCAAATGGGCATTTGTCGACACACCCTCCACAATCAGACACGGAGACATAGTTCTGGTTTTAAAACAGGCCACACTCTTTATTCAACAATAACTTGAGGCCAGTGGGTAATTGCCTGAGCAATCTGGATCCAGTATGCTAGCTAATTGAACTTTTATTATTAACTTGGGCTGACCTGGATGTGCCTTCCAGTGTCTGCCCCAATTGACATAACTTAAACGACCCCCTCGACAGATCCTGGTCATGGCCGAATGGGGGAGGGGGAGGTGTGCCACCCCACCCTATACCAAATAAGGAGTTAATGCGGTAGCGAGGTCGAGGACTGTGCCTATCCTTGCTCCCCCAGCCACCACAATCTCCCCGGGACGTGACCCCAGGCATGCTGCGTCCAACATTACCTGTGTATCCCATCCCCATCTCTTAAAGAGATGACTTCAACTTACCTATCCCTACCTATTTATCTACTTTCACATACTGGACCCCTGCCACAAAGGGGTAGTCGCAAGGAACTACCCCGACACCCACTGCCTCGAATCCAACCATGACACCAAGTGTCCCTTTAAACCCAAAAGATAGACCTCGTTCCCTCTCTCGGATAAATGTACACCATCGTCACGATATAACTCAGGGCTCATATGGACAATCTCTGTGTGCTTCAGTAGCATACCATCAATTCCTATAATCCATTTGTTCACTTCCCGATTTATACTCCTCCGTGCTTTCTCAATCCTGCCCGGCTTCCGAGCTCCAGCCCATTTTAAACGAGGTAGTAAATTAGTCCACACCAACTGGGTGTGAGGGTACCATTTTTGAACAACTAATAAGTTGCTTTTAACTGCCACAACCAAATTCAATCCCTTCCACGTAGGGAGATCATTTTCACCTAAATGTAAAATCAATATATGTGGTGGTGGATTCTGAAACTTTTCCTTAAATTCGGCAACAACTAATGCCACCGCATCCCACTTTTGCCAAACCAATTAATTTCTGCACGTCTTCCCAATCCCAGCTGGGTACCCCCACGAGACGCTGCTGCGGCCACACTTGTCCATCTCACGATGCTGTGGCCCATGATCCACACCACACATCTGCTTGCCGGGTGGTTCATTCACCCTAATAAAAGAAAAAAGGCTTAATACGGGGATGGTCTTATGTATTTCCCATAGGCATTAGATCGCCATCTGCCCAACCCCTTGATTGTTTGTTCCCCCATTCCGGCAGCGGTAGTCGTAGCCCCAATCTGGAAGGAGTGAGACCCAAAAACCGCGGGAGGGAGACCCATCAACCCCAAGGCCTTCTTTAACACAGCTGAGAACTGGTAGCCGGTCAATGGAAAGCCTGTCTGATGAACAAACAACCTACCGGGAAGCCCCGGGTGGATGCTCATGTACCTTTTCATCTGAACAACCGGGCAAATGTCCTCAACCCCAGTCATATGTAGGCGTACCATTTGCCCTTTTCCTCTCTGAACATTCTTGGCATACTTTAGACGTAACTCCAGTGATATTCCTAACAGCCTGAGGTCCTGCACTACCAAGACCCGGTCAGATCTATCTCTTTTAGACAAGGCAGCAACTTCATTGACCCTAAAGGCTCCATAAAAGGTAACTACATATGCCGTGGTGAAGAGCTGCACCTTGAAACCGTCAGTGCACACCCCCGGTAATGAGCCTACCAATCGATGAAGGACGACTGTAGTGATGGGGGCCCTTTCCTGGCCGATGGATGACCTTTCCCTAGCCCAGCTCTCCAACATACGTTTCATATAAAATCCCCCATCTGGGGCCGGGAACCCCATGAGTTTACTGGCAAACGTTATTGCTGCCATTCTGCCCGCTATGGTACCTGGCGCCAAGCCCTTTTGTCTTAAGTACATGGCAAATTGCAGGGCCTCGCTTTCATATATGGGAAACCCTGTGTCCCACCCTCTGCTGCTCCTAAAAACCTGGAATTCCTTGAAATCCCTACCATAAGCTATTTGCGTCCTGGGGACCAAGGATCCTTGAACGATGTTCTGCACCTCTCGCTCCCAAGGCTCCACACCCCAGGTGGCAGGGGGTCTGGGCGCAGTCTGGTGTCCGGTGCCAATTCTCGAAATCGGTCCATCTGGAACTGAGAAAGGGCATCGGCTACACCATTGTCAATTCCAGGAACATGTTGGGCTTTAAACAAAATATTCCATTTTAAACATACTGCTACCAGGGTACGGACCAGGACCATGACTCTAGGAGATTTAGAGGACAATGAATTGACAACATGTACTACTGCCATGTTGTCACACCAAAACTTGACCACCTAGTTGGCAAATTCCTGCACCCAAAGTAATATCGCTAAAACTATGAGGAAAAGTTCCAGAAAGAGAAGATCCCGAGTCACTCCCATTGCTTGCCAGTCCTCTGGCCACCGAGCCGCACACCAACGACCCTTAAAATATACTCCAAATCCCATGGCGCCGGCTGAGTCAGACTGAACCTGCGGGTTGTCATGGAGCAACGTATATTCTCTCCAAAAACTCACCCCATTGAATCCCTCCAGGAACTCTTGCCAGATTGTCAAGTCTTGCCTCATTTCCCTAGTTACTCAAATGCGGAGGTGAGGGGCTAAATCCCCTCTAAGCTTACCATACAGTCGTGATAATAAGGCTCTACCTGGGGCTATCACCCACCAGGCAAAATTCAGGCTCTCTATCAAGGATTGTAAGGCCCGCACTGTCACCTTGCTGGCCACGATGACCTCGTTGATCTTTTGTCTAAGGGAGGACAATTTATCCTCTGGGAGTCTCGATATCATGCTCTCTGTGTCCAGCTCTATTCCCAAGTAAGTTAATCTCGTAGCCGGCCCTTCCATTTTTTCGGGGGCAAGGGGGATGCCCAATTCCAAGGCCAATTTTTGAAATTGCTCCAGGGCTGCCGCACAGTCATTAGAGTTTGGCGGGCCAATTATCAGGAAATCATCCAGGTATTTTGTGACTTCGCAGTCCCTCAGTCTACGCTGGAATATCCATTCCACTGATGAGCTCAAACGCTCTAACGCCGAACATGATATCGAGCATCCCATCGGCATTGCCCTATCATAGTAATATTGATCCTCAAAGAAAAAACCTAACAAATGGTAGCTGTCGGGGTGCACTGGTAGCAAACGAAATGCCGATTTGACATCACATTTTGCCAGCAATGCCCTTGGTCCTATGGCCCGAGCCTTGGCCACTGCCACATCAAACGAGGCATATCTAATTGATGTCAGTTCCTTTGGAATGGCATCATTGACCGAATAACCTCTTGGATGGGATAGGTGATGGATTAATCTAAACTCCCCGGGGGCCTTTTTTGGCACCACCCCCAGGGGAGACACAACCAAATTGGGTAAAGGAGGATGGGAAAAGGGGCCGGAAACCCTACCCATTTTTACTTCCTTGTTGATTTTGTTCCGCACCACATTCTCCAGTCCTGTCACTGATTTTAGATTTCGTGAAGTGCTCCTACTTTGCACGGGGCCAGCTGGGAGAACAAAACCTGTCATAAATCCTTGCACTATATAATCAACTTCTGTGTGATCGGGGTGACCAGCAAGGGCTTGCCTTAACCGGTCAATTCTGACTGGCGTCGGACACCTTTCCAGCTGGTGAATTCTGCGATGGACCACGTCTACCTCTGCCATTGCTACCCCCTTGGCCTGGTCGCCCTCTACCCCCTCTCTGATGGGAACGAAAACAATTGAATCCCGGGTGGTTACCCGAACACCCCCAACAGTTGTGGAGAAAATGACATGATGCCCTGTTACATTTTGTCTTTATAGTCTTCACCTATAAAGCTCTTCACAACCTTGCTCCCCCCTACCTCTCTGCACTTATCGCCCTCCATACTCCAGGCCGTGCACTTCGCTCCTCCTCTGTCCCTTCTCTCACCCTTCCACGCCTTCCCTGCTCCCCTAAGCGCCTTCATCCCTTCTCACTTGCTGCCCCCCATGCCTGGAACTCCCTCCCTGTCCACATCCGCCTTGCCCCCTCCCTTCATACCTTCAAATCTCTCCTTAAAACTCACCTCTTTCACTCTGCTCTGTCTGACTCTTTATCCTGCTGAGCCACTATTCTTATACCTACGATCGTTTTACCCTTATCCTTGCAACATGGACCTGCCTGCTGTCATTCTCATCGTAACCAAGCCAAGTACATGCACTTGAGACCTCGCATCTTCATGAATGTTAGACCCCTTGTCTCTCCCTCTGTTCCCCTTCCTAAGTCTCTCCCCCAGCTCCTGTCTCTCAGATTGTAAGCCCTAGGGGCAGGGACCGTGTCTATTTTATTATTTTGTAAAGTGCCAGGTACACTGCTGGTGCTATATAAATGTTTGTTAATAATAATAATAATAATAATAATTTTCCCACCTTATTGTACTCCCAGCAAGGGCCCGCTCCCCCGGGTCCCGTTCTCCTGGACTCACTGCCGTATGGCTCATTAGCTGGAGCCACTCCTCCCTTCACTAATGTATGGCCACTTTCAGACCACAGTTTGGTCGTTGCGTCAATCATGTTCTCAAGCCATAGGTCTGCAGCATACACGTCCCAGTGCAACCCAGGATTCGTGGCCGCCCGATGATGAAAGGCCTCGTCATAACGGAGCCACGCCCTCGGGGGGGGCCTGTTCCATGCGTGCGGTGCACAATGTCCGCATACTTATGCAGCTCCAAATCTCGGCTAGGGTATGCTTGCATCATTACCCCCATGTATACGGCATACGCTGCAGTCCAATTCGCCCAGTTCCTATCTGCCTTGGGCGTTTGAATTTCTCCTTTTCTTTCTGCTCATCTTCCTCCCTGTGATCCACTACCGGGTAAACAACAGGGCAAATACATCGACATATTCACCCCGCCAGATTTTTTCTTTAGTAGCCTGCAATAAATGCTGCCCAAATGGGGCCATTATGTCCAGGCTGGCTGCCCCAGGCGGAGGCAGGGGGCGCGCCCCTCCCTCCGCTGGAGCCACCATGGGGGCAGTTGTCACGTTTACTCCCATGGCCCTAGCGTCCACTGAGATCGAAAGGGCCGGGTCATTCCATCCTCCCCACCCTTCCAAGAGGACCGCAGGAGCCGCCGTTTGAACCGATGCCGGTATAGGTGTGATCATTACCCAAGCACCGTTCATTCATGCTACTTGAGGGTGGCTCTGGCCCCCAAATCCCATCACCCCTTGTGTTGCTCTCCTTTCGCCTATTACTGGAGCCTGGGGAACCCTAAGCTTATTCCTATCTTGCACACCTTGTATCACCTCCCTCCTGTGTGTCTGGCCCTCTACCCCAACTGGGGTTGCCTGTTCCCCTCCTTGGCCACCCTGTATACCTGCAGCACCCTGGTTACCTGCTCTTGCTGGCACTGCACCCATGCTTGTCGCTCTGTGCCCTTGAGTCTCGCCTCCGCTCGCCCTCTGGCTGGTTCCATATAACCGCTGCTCCAACAAGATTATCCTCTGCCATAACTCTTCATCATCCCTACGATCCACCTGAGCTGGGTCTACCAGCCGACGATGCTCGGGCGGCAGCTGATCCCTGTAACGACACTCCAGGATACCCTGTATGGGCAACCCACCCCTTTGAGACCCTGTGTCCTGTAACAGGCCCTGCCCCTGTAACTGGGTTTCAACCGTGTTTCCCCCAGAGAGCAGAGCGGTGTCGCTCACCCCAGCTCCACTTGCCGCACCATATATAGCACGGAGCAATGGGGCAGTGGGGGCGTCCATCAACGAAGGCCCAGCCTTCTGGCTTGCATAGTTGGCCATTGCCTCTGTCAGGAAAGCCCGCCCTGCCCTCTCACTGGAGTAATCAGGGCCCCCTATTCTACCCTGTTCCAGGACTGACTCCTCTGTGCGGGCACCCAAGTGGGAGCCCGACAGGCCTGCACCACCTATTGATGGGGATTCACTCCGCTGTCGGTCATCAGCAGCATGCTGGCCCCACTGCGTCTGCACCACTGCCGGCCCAGAACCCGGATTCACCCCGGGCCGCAGGCCCGCATGACCTATTTCCCTTGAAAGCAGGGCCCCTCCAACCTCATCTCAAAACCTCGCAGGGGGGGAAATGACCCTACCCCCACGGGAGGTGACTGCCTCCACTGCGCCACACGCTTCTTCCTCGAGGCCCCCTTCTACTGCCTGGGCCTGAGTCTGGTTACTTCCTCCATTATTTGCCCCATCTCCTGCAGGCCCACCCGGCTGGGATACTACCTGGATCACGTGCTCACACGCCTCTAGGCACGCGAGCAGTTCTTCTCTGGGGGGGATGTCCCTACTCGGCGGCACCTCCTCCGCCCTCTCAACACTCGTCCCCGCGTCCACACAGGCAATCCCCGCTCGCCGGGCTCCCTCTTTCCCCACCAGCTTCTTCTTTGATCGGCCCATCCCGCTTCAGGCCCTATTTGCCTGTTCAGCCTTTGGGGAACGACAGTCAGAAGCCTAGCCTCTTTGCTGCTGACTTCTCTCGTTCTCAAGCCCAACTGATTCGCTCTTTCGGCGGCAGGAAGTCCACCCCTCCTCCTAACAAGGGCGGGCTTCCCTGCCCCACGTGACGCGTTTCCGCCACTGGGGAGGGTTGCCTAGCAACCCTGCACAACATAGCGGGAGCCTTCTACCAGGCTCCCCCTACAGCGGCGCAATTTCGTTCCCCTGCTGGGAGGAGCGTGCCAAATCCCCGTCGCCGCCATTCGGTGGCGAAGGGACTTGGGTGGGTAGTTGATGGTGGACATGGGTGGTTGTGACTAGTTTTAAAAAGGCCTCCGTTGACATCTATAGGTGTTAACAAATGGTACGTGGCTAACCACACTTTAGTAGGTGAGTGTTGCACTCACTTGCATGCACTGAGTACTGAATCTAATGAATGCCCCACAGTTTGCGTGGATATACTTTTGCTTGTATATCCATCTGACTCCTCAACCCATACCCATCCCCGCTTGTCCATTAATTAGTATCCCAGCTTGCATTTCATGCCCCATGCACAAACTAAGATGGGACTGGAGTGTGTGTGTGGGGGGGTGTTTGGCACAGTACTGTCATCCTGGCAGGGAGGAGGGGGGGCGGTCTGCAGGGCCAGCCTTACTGCAAGGCAGTTTGGGACAGCCTCCCCGGGCTCCACTCCTTGGGGGAGTCCCACGCCCAGGGCCCCCACCTCCCGGCCACTGCTCCTGGCCTCTGACAGGAAGTGAGGGAGAGGCAGAGGCCCCGCCTCTCCCTCACTCCCTGGCCCCCTCCACTGCCTGTCTCAGCCAGAGAGTGAGGGCCCGACATTTCTCCCCCACCCTGGGCCCTGCAATTCCTAAAGCTGGCCCTTGGGGGTCTGCATTGGAACATGACTTTCCAAGCTGCTGTTGCATTGGTCTCTGTGTTGCAATAAATGCCCCCTTTTGTTCCTTGAGCTGCCTATGGTTTGTGAGCCCTGCCCTGGGTTGCATGTGTTGCTCTGTTGCGCCTTCTCCTGTCCCTCCTCCCACCGCTCTCAGAGTCTGGTTGGAGATGGGCAGTGACAGTGGCTATGACTTCATTTGTACTTAGTTCTCCATGTTCACACGTCATGAAGGGTGCATGGCCTTCCTCGAAACAGTGGAGCTGCTGTCTGTGTGAACAGTGAGCATGATTGATCGGTAGAGGGCCAGGTGTTTGGGGGTTGGGTGCGTGTGTGCCATGACCTGCTTGGCCAGCACCCATTTGAATCCCTCCCTACTCACCCAAGGTGGGTGGGCGGTGCGTAGTTGCTCCACCCATCCCCCAAGGACCCACCCCACAGCCATGTCCATTTATAAATGGCCCTAGTCTTATCAAAAAACTGTTCTCCTTCAGATCTCTCCTTTGAACCCTTCCTGTCTTTGACCATCACCTTGCTTCATTTTGTGTCTCCCACTTGCCCCCTTCCACTTCCCTAACCTCTTGTCTCTTTCTGGGACCTTCAATCCATCGACTCTCTGAATTTTGCTTTCTCCCTCTCCCCACTTCTCTCATCTGTCTCCTCTACCACCTGATCAGACTCTACTGTCTCCACCTTCAACTTATCCCTTTTCCTCCACCCTGGACTCTCTTGCTCCCCGCTCATGCCATCCTATCCATTGCATAAACCCCTGTCCTTGGCTCACCCCTACCATCAGCCAACTCTGACCCTGCTCTTGAGCCACTGAGCACCTCTGGCAGAAGTCTCATGAGTTTGCAGACTTCCTTCACTTTAAGTTTTCTCTTTCTGCATTTAGTGATGCCCTTTCCCTGGCCAGAGACTGCTATTACGCCACATTAATCAAATCTCATTCCCACAACCCCTGCAGTCTCTTCTCAACATTTGCTTCCCTTCTGAAATCTCCCTGTCCTGCCCCCAGCCCCCACATGCCCCTTCTGCTCTCTCTGCACAGGATGTTCTCTCCTTTTTCAAGAACAAGATTGATAAACTCCACCTTGCTATTGCTTCTCAATCCTCTTCCTCCCCCATTTCCTTCCCTGCTATTCCCCCTCCTGCCTCTCTTCTTTTCTCTTTCTCCCTACCTTCCCTTGATGAGGTCACATACCTCCTCTCTTCATCCAACCCCTCCACCTGCTCCCTTAAACCCATCTCCTCTCGCCTCCTAAGAGTGATTGCCCCCACCGCTGCGCCTTCTCTGCTGCATATCATCTATCTCTCCCTCTTTACTGGGTGATTTCCGCTGGCTTTCAAAAACTCCACTGTCTCCCCTATCCTTAAGAAGGCCACTCTTGAACCCTCCAATGCTTCCAACTATTGCCTCATTTTGCTCCTACCCTTTGCTTTCAAACTCCTGGAGCAGACTGTCTACACAGATTTCCTCTCTTCTAATTCCTCCCTTGAACCCCTTCAATCGGGCTTCTAGCCTCTCTACTCAACTGAGACTGTCCTCATGTCAGGTGGGGAGGGGAAAGGGGCGTCGACCCAGGCGGGCCCCGGAGGGGCCTGGCGCCAACCCTCCCACCTACCTAGCAACCCCACGCACAAGCTCAGGCTCCTATTTGGACAAGGTTCTCTCTGGGAATACGTGCCCGTCAGGATAGTGTGTGGGCCGTTCCTTGGGCTTACGCACCTGGAACTTAGGCCCCTATCATCATAGGGCGCTCGGTGAGTAACAGGAGTCTGAGCCACGGGCACCCGCTCTCTCCCAAACACACAACTCCCACACTCGAGGAGGGACAGGGGTGAACGTGAGGAGGGCGTGCCCGGTAAGGAAGGGACGGGGCCCAGGGAGACAAGATGGCAGGCGGGGCCCCAGTCACACACAGCAAGGGGAATGCTCCAAGGTAGCTCCAGGAAGGGAAGAGAGTTGAGGGAAAAGGCGTCACGCTCCAGGCACTCACACTCTCGCACGCTTGCAGGGGGGGGGAAGGCTAGGGAGGAGAAACACACACATGCACTCAATAAAATTCTCTAGGTTCAAGGCTTTAACCGCACTCTCGGTACTTAGCTCAATCAGGGCCGGTCTCCACTTAATCACCAGCGCCGAGTACTTCTCGGCGCTGGCTCTTATACCCCTAGCCCCGCCCCCCTGCGTGCTCTCGTAAGCGTGCGGAGCGCCGCAGGGGGGGCGTGGCTTCTTTTTGCTTTTGGTTCCTCCCTCCTTTTCCTAGTCCCCCCTCCTGTGGCCCTGCCTGGGCGCTCTGTACGGGTGGGGGCGCCCCGCCCCCCGGCTCGGGGGGAGCCGGGGGCGGCGCCTCCAGCCCCCTCGGCTCTGCCGGCACCGGAGCCGGGCCCGCGCGCCGCGGCCGCCCCCGTCCTGCCCACCGGACTGTGACACCTCACCAAAATCACCAGTGACCTTCTCTTAACTAAGTCTAAGGCAGGCATGGTGCGTATTAATGGGCAGTGGGGGGTATTGCCCTCCTGGCCATCAGTTGCCCCCCGACAGTCCTGGACTCTCCCCTGCACTCTGGGGGGCTCAAAGGACCCATTCATTTGCTTACTGCAGTGGCACCACTGCTTCAAAGCAGCTGGCACCGCATTTCCAGGTCTGGGGATGCTCTGTGCATGCGCATGCTCCCCACGTGGTCGTCTACAGCGCCGGGCAGACATCTGTGCATACGTGCGCACTTGTGGGCAGGGCCAGGGCAAGTAAGAAGAAGCCTGAAGCCCACGGCTATGCAGTGGGGACTGGGAGGCTGGTGCTGGAGCTGGGAGGAGAATCCACAAGTCAAGTCATGATTGTCGCTGGGGTAAGGAAGGCAATGGGAAGCATAAGGAAACCCTTATGGGACACATTTACCTAATATTATTATTATTATAAAATTTAAATATTCCTTACAGACCTCCTAGTGCAGGGTGTGTGAAACCAACTAACAACCATCATAGGAATGTTAAGAGAATTATGCTATAGCAGTGGTACTAAGTGGGACATATACGGTTACCTTACATTCTATGGACTTTAGAAGAGAATGCCAGAACATGCTGTCTAGAATAACAACCAGACAAATATTGAAAGGATTATAGTAAAAATTAATACATGAAGGATTTGATTGACTATCTCCAGCAGTTACTTGTTTTAGTGGCTAGAAACTTGGGAAAAGTCACTAGGAAAAATCATACCTATTTCCAGAAATTTTAGAAAGAAAATAATTGGAAAATTGGAGACAAAGTAATGCTTATAGCTTATGTCAAGTCTCCTCAGAGTTTGAGTTCAACATGGATTGGATCTTTTCCTATCATTGACAAATTGTCCAATACGGTTTATAAATTTGGATTACTAAAGGAAAAGAACCTTTGATAAAATCTATTAAGCAAATCAGATAAATTTGTACCAGAACAACAGTATTTTTACAGGATATCAAAACCGATGTACCAGGAGACTGAAAGGAGCCTCTCTACAGGATGGCCTGTAAAACTGCCTATGAACAACTTGACAAGTTTATGATTGATACTTAATGACTATACTTCAATGGATAGGTGCCAAGCCTGAGCGGTATGTGATCTTCAATGTTTATATTCCTCCACCTGAGTCCCCGTATTATCAGGGGGAGGTGTGGCAGGCTTTGGAAGAGGATATACTGCGGATAGAGGGCTGTATCCCCATGCCCATCTTATTTTGGTGGGAGATTGGAATACACATTTGGGGAAAGGAGAGAATGGGAACCTGACACTGATGTCTAAGGACAGAGAGGCCCCAGGCATTGAAGCCTCGGGTGGACAGATGCCTAGGTCCCCATTGGTTACGTTAATCTACAAGTTTGATTTAGTGGTTCTTAACCAGGACTCCCTGTACGATCCCCAGGGGGGTTATACCTTCTTGGGAGCTCAGGGGAGGAGTAAAGTGGACTTGATACTGGTACAGGCAAGTGAGCTGGGGATGTATGAGCGGGTGGTTCTTTGTATTAGACCCGAGAGTGATCACCTGGCTTTGTCAACAGGGTTACAGAGACCAATAGTAGGTAGGGGAGAGTCTGATTATATAGATACGGAGAGGCGAGGGAGGAAGAGATTTTCCCCTGTGGAACTTGTCCAAGAGATAAACTTTTGGTTAAATTTGGATAAGGTTGTTCAATTAGTATCCTCGATGGTGGGTACCTTGGATCTTCCATTAATACTGTCGGCTTATGATGAGCTCCTATTGACGATACAGGCTTCTTTGGTTACTATTTCTAAGAAGCGCCGTTATGCCCATAGTAGCCAGAATCCGTGGTATGATTATGAATGTAGAAGAGGGAAAAAACAGCTGATATCAGCTAAAAAGAGGTGGGTCAGAGTCTCATCAATAGGGTCAAGGAAGGCCTTTACTGAGATGAGGGCACTCTATCTAAGGATGTTAAAGAGCAAGAGGAGGGTTTACTATTTGCACTATTGTGGGGAGTTTTGAGGAAGTGGAAGGGGAAGGCTCCCGACGGGAGTGGGGGGCCAGCAGGACACACAACCACACACGCCAATAGGGGTAAGGGAAGCAGCAGAGCTGTGCTGGAAAAACATGCCCTCAGGATGGGATAGGGCTATCAGGATGATTAGTCCCTAGCCTGTCTCATCACAGGGCATCTGGGTAATTGCACGCCCTGTTTGCTGCTTAGGCTATCACACACACTCCAAGGAAAAAGGTGGGGGGACGGGAAGGTTGTGGACAGTATGGGGCGTGGGTGGGGACACCCCCGGGCGGGGAGGGGTAGGACAGGGCTTTCACTTCCAAGGAGGACCCAGGTAGTGCTGTTTCCCCCACCAGGTCCCACTAACGTCAGACTTACCTTGATAGAATACACCAAACAGTCACTCACCCACGCACACACCACTCACACTTTGTCCGCTCAGACGACACTCCAAGCACTACCAAGACACGCCAAGCACAAAGATACGGGGGGGGGCAGACTCACAGGCATAAGCACCGATCACCAGCAGCATGGTCATGTCCCCACCAGGCTTTTATCCTGGAAGCTTAGGGTGTTGCTGGAGCCGTGCTGAGCGGAGCACCTGGGGGGGCGTGGCTGCCTCCGTCGGCATTTTCCTCTGGGCTTCACCCCCTGACTCGCCAGCAGCAGGGACGAGTGACGGAAGTCTCTGCGCGCCGGGAGGAGGGGGGCGGTTAGACTGCGGCTCCGCTTGCTGTGCTGGGGCATCCCTGTCAATTTCCCCTGTTGGGGGAGTGGCGAGCAGCTCTGGTGCGGCGGGCGGAGGCTCTGGGCGGCGAGATTCTGGTGGTGCTGCCTGCTTTCCTTGAGGGCATGCTCCAGGTGGGGGTTTCCTGACAACTATTGGGCTAAGTTGGCCGTTGATAGCTCTACAGGGAACATGGGGGGATTTTGGTCCTCCCTAAATAGATTAATTAGGCCAAAGGGGAGAGTTAGTGGGCTGGTGTCAATGAGTCATCAGTGGGTAAAGTTTTTTCGAGACCTCTTTGCGGATCAAAAGGTGGAGTGTGTTGATTTGACCAAGCGGGATTTTAGGGAACCATCTCGGGACTGGGGATTGGAGGACTTTCCAGAGATCAAAATAAGTTCTAAGAACTATCTTCTTTTGTACTTAATATTTTAAGTCTCTTTTGAAACCCTGTATTTCTGTTTATGTACTTTTAACTAAGATTTGAGTCTCTGACTTTATTGCAATTTGATAAGAAATGCGTTTCTCTCCTAGTGGAGTAGTCTGGTATAAGAGAACCGAAGTAATAATAGCCTGCTATTCGGTCCAAACTTTCCCCAGGACCAAAACTTAAGGCTACACCAGAAGTGAGGAATAAAGTGTTGGTTCAAGTTGGAATTTGGTTTCAGCTTGAATTAAGGGCTCAGCTTTTAAAACCGCACTCCAACAGTTTGCATTACGCTGAAATGTGCGCACTCGGTGCATTCACACCAACCCGGAAGTGCGCGTTGCTTTAAATCTCACTATGTCACCGCTGCTGCTGTGCAATATAAACGCACATCTGAATGAGCCCTAAGTTGGTTCAACTTGTTTCAGCTTTTTCAAGCAAGCTGGAACTGTTCAGTCCCCAGGAGGGCCAGACATGGGAGAGGTCAGGTGGTGACCTGGTCTTGTTTTATATACTGGTTTTAAAAAGATTCTTTTTAAAAGATTTATTTTTTTTAAATTAAAGGGTGAAAATAGGCATATACCTTAGCACACACTTGAACACCACTTTAACATGGATTTAAAATTTCTTATGCATGTTGCAGGGCTGCACTGGTGCCCTATGCAGCCCTGCAACATGCATAAGAAATAGTAAACCACTGTTAAAGTGGTGTTCAAGTGTGTGCTAAGGTGTATGCCTGTTTTCACCCAAAAACTAGATTTTGAAAGGTTGTTTAAGATTCTAAGTCATTAGCTGCAGGGAAACCCAAACAAGTGAAATGGCTACACCCATCTTAACTGGCCAGGCATACAGACAGAAAGCCAGGGAGTTGAACAGGAGGCTCAAACAAAGCAATATGCTGCACCTGTTATGATTGAGCACGGATCCCAAACAGAAAGGCAGTTTTAATGGCAAGCAACCCAAGCTATGATGGCAGGAATACAGCTAGACTCCCTCTTGCAGGGGTTCGAGAACACTGGGAGGACAGACTTCAGTTGCCAGATGGCTGGAGGACCTGAACTGCAACCAAAAACCCTGGAACTCAGAACCTACGGAGTATAGGTGTGTCTTAAACCTAAGCTACTGGTTCGAGAGGCACAAATACAGGCTGCAAGTGGGATGAGTGAGACTGGGTCTCAATGAGAACCTAGAAGCTGATGACAAACAATTGTGATTTCTAGCACTCATGTGATGACCCAAACCACTGACAGTGGGTGATTTCAGATGTTATGTGCGCCTGGTTCACCACAGTGGATTCCCGGCAGGGATGAACCGAACAACCACCCCCCATGGTAAATAAAAGCCTCAAACAGACGTGATGGGACTGGGACCACAGCAGGGAATCGGGCCGCCGGATCACAGCAACAGACGTGATGATGATTCCCGACCGTGGTCAAAACACCCACAAAACACCCGCAGGAGCAGGACACAGACATGGCCACCTGAGGGCAAACGAAGCCACAAGGGACAAAAGGGAACACCCACACAAGGGAAACGGAAAGGGAGGGGGGAGAGGGAGAAGAGCTGGCCAGGTACCACACACAGCAGGCACACAGACAATGGGGGCACAGAGGAACACACAGCACAAGCACACGCCTGGGAACACACAAAGAAGGGAAAGGAAGGGAAGGGGGGACACGGGTGCCTGGACAGCACACAAGGCACACCGGGCACAGGGGGGGCGTGGAACAGGGAAGAGGGGGGGACACAGCACAGGGGCAGGGCAGGACACAGGCACCAGCAAACACAACCCCCACAGCAGAACAGTCTGCATGGGCACACCCACAGCAACACAGGCAGTCCCAGAATGGGGGGGTGTCATGGGTTTGGGAGTCCGCACCCCCACTTTACCGGGTTTGAGTGACTCAGTTTTCCCTTGCGCACAGTTCTCTTGAATCCGTTCTCTCTCTGGCTGATTCAAGTGTGCCACAATGAAACTCCTTAGTCACCCAAGGGCCCGGTCCTTCCCGTTTACCGACTCTTTACTCTCTGGGTTTGCAAGAGCTTGAGGGCTCTTGTAACTCACTTGCGTTCCAGTATTAGACACTAGACCACTTCTTTATGAAATAAGAAGTAACTTTATTGATTACATAAACAAGATAGTTAAACAGAATGGTAATTAGAAATCAAAGGTAAATATAACGCATTCCTAACTTATACGGTTGAGTTCCTAAGTTATTCATCATACCCTAAGCAAGGTCCATAAGTTCTGGTTTCTCAGCCATAAGGAGACTGGCTGGGCTCTGGCTTCTTATTTGGCAAAGAGCTAAATCATCGCTCTCAGTTCCTGCTATCCCAGCCCGCTGCTGTTCAGGTTGGTCCATTCGTATGTAGATGCTCAATCTGGCTTTGCAAGATGAAGTCTCCCAGCAGTCTCTTCTCCTCTGGGATCTCTGTCCTTATATATCCTGGAGGAAACTCTTAGCCCGTTCTCCAGGCTTCTAGAATTCCCTTTGTTCTCTTATCAGGCTTCTATGTGTCTTCCTTCACGTAGCCCATGGCTACCTTCATTAGCATTGTTGATGTCCCTGACCATCCGTCTGGCCCCAATACACATTGGTATCTCTTTGTATCCTGTGTAGCCGGGTGACGTGTCAAAGCCCTAATTTGAGTTTTACCGTTCTCAGAGTTAACATTACAAACCTGTGGAACCTTTGACATTACATAGTGTACATACATAGTAACATTACATACATGTGAAACCCTTGGCACCACCCATTTACCAAACATGTAGTCCCGTGTTACATGTGTGTGACCCCATGTTTCTCCGTGACAGCCCCCCTGTAAGATAGCATTGTGAAGAGACATGTCAGCGTCTCGTAACATGCTGAGGCTGGGGCTGGCGTGTCCTTTGGGTGTGTGTAGGGGTCTGCCCCCTCTGTACCTTTCCATGTGGTAGCATGAAACCTATACCCTTGGTTTTTCAAACCATCTGTCAGCTGTGTCGGGCTATCATGTTCCCGTGTTTTCCATCATGTTGTAGTGGAGTAATTCTGTGAATGGTACCTCAGTAAGTGTTTGCCTAAGACTGACAAAAATGGGTTGGAACGCCATGTTAACAACCTGTGCACCCCAGTCACAAAGCCTGGCCATCTTTGCAGACTATCTGGCAGACTGTTTCCCACTGGCCGCATGTCTGTGACCATCAGAAGTATTATTAGGATACAACAGAGGAAGTGTGGAGTAATTTTTACACTACTGAGCACCAGTCCTTTGTTGTCTGTGTGACTCTGCATTTCCAAGCACTTTTCACCAGGATTAATGTTGTCATTCCCAGTGTTGCCATATGGCATTCTTATTTCCCCTTTGGCTGTGATGCTGTGCCTTGATGGCTTTGCATTCCAGTTAAGAGCCCAGTCAGAGATTGTTTCTGTGGAGGGGCTATTGTGAGCAGTTTTTTCTGTGCCCTTCCCCCAACCT
>QEPC01005805.1:5933794-5971422 GCA_003113815.1 Sphenodon punctatus
ATCGTGCGGACTCTCTCAATCCACGCGCCCTATGATGATAGCGGCCTGTTCTCTTTCATTAGAGGTAACGGCCAACACACTATCCTGACGGGCATAGAAAACCCCCGGTGTTGCCACGCTGAGAGAGCCGCTATTGGAGATACCCAGCGAGTGAAAAGAGTGTGTGGAACCCTTCTTGTGTTTCCCACCCCTCCCGGTGACACTGTGAGGCTGTGGAGGATGTGCTCCTGGACAGGGCGATCCAGCTGGTCGATCAGACGGCCGTGATGGCCAGCTTTGTGACCGGAGGCTTCCCCAACTGCATGGGCACCATGGACGGCACCCACATAGAGATCCTCCACCGGGGAGGCCGCAGAGTATGTCAACAGGCACGGGTTTCACTCCCTGCAGCTGCAGGAGGTTGTGGACCACCGGGGCAAATTCATAGATATCTTCATGGGCCACTCCAGCCAGCCGCAGTCACGATGCCTGGATCATGACCATCTCCCCCTTCTATGCCCAGATGTTCCAGGGTGACTTTGCAGATATGGGGATGACCAGGATTGAGGGGGTGCTCATGCCCCCCTGTGTCCTGGGGGATCTGGCCTCACCCGATGGCTGATGGTGTACCCGGTCACCCGCAACCCTGTGGAGGCGCTGTACAATTACCACCTGTGTTCGAGCCAGACTGTGGTGGAGCGGGCGTTTGGGGCCCTCAAGCAGCACTGGAGGAACCTTGCCGGCTGGCTGGACTACACTGTGGAGACCTCCGCCCTGGTGATAGGTGCCTGCTGTGTACTGCACAACATGTGCGAGACCGAGGGGGCAGCCCTGGAGTACCCTGAGCCACATTGCCCCCCCCCAGCCCAGTGCCCCTTTATGTGAATGCAGACAACCCAAGGGAGTACCATTATGCTAAGTGCATCTGGGCCACCTGGCCAGGCATATCAGCCGGGAGGCCAAGGCATGAGGGTGCGCCCTGCCCACCCCTCCTCGGAGGTTCCCCTGGGGTCCCGGGCCCTGCCCGGAACACCCCCCCTGGGGCCCTGTAACTGACACCATGAGTCTGGAGAGCATGCAGTACATTTATTGATCCACCCGTGACAACCCACGCCCCACACATCCCCACCTCCCTCCACGCCCCCCATGCATGGTGCCCCACCGGCCACACAGTTCTCCCCCTTCCCCCCATCCCCTCTGGATCCCACGTGTATGGGGCCAGCTCCTTGGTCTCCCAGTGGGTGCTGCTGAGCTCTGGGAGCTCACTCCCCCCCACTGTCACTGTCCCCAGCTGTGTCCTGTGCGGTCTCATAGCCCGGAAGGGCAGGTGGTGGTAGGAGGGAGGGAGGAGCCGGGACCGGAGGGCCCCCTCCATGGCATCTGGACCCTCCTGAGGCCTGGGGGTCGAATGCGTGGCCCTGGCTGGAGTGGAGGAGACTGGGGTGGTTGGGGTGGGGGAGGGGGTGCCAAGGGGCCGGGCACTGGGCCCGGGGCAGGAAGGGTGCCCGGGGGGGCGGCTGCCATCACATAGGCACACATGGTACCCATGTGCAGGAGTAGGGAGGTCCCAATGTCATGGGACCTGTCAAGCTTCGTCAAGTGCTCCTGCATCATCGTTGCGATGGCCTGTTCCAGCCGCCCAAGGGCTTCCACCTGCCTGCTGTGTTCCTGGTGCTCCTGGGATCCGTGTCCCCCCTGGGTCTGCCCTGGGGTCTGGCCGCCCCGCCCGGCCCCCTCCCTCCTGCTCCCTGTGTCCCGGGTCTCCCTTCATGGCCCCCGGGTGCGCCCTCACCCTATCTGTGTGCCTCACCTGGGTCCTCTGCCCACTGACTGGGCACCTCCGCTCTGGCCTCCTTGTCTGCCTTCCCCTGCTGCTGTGCTGTCCTGTGCCCTGTGGGCGTAGTGGGGGGGTTAGTGGAGGGTGGTCTGGGGGGCTGGGTGCGGGCCCGGCCACCCCTCCTGCCCTCTGGCATGCCTGGGGGGCCCGAGGAAACCCCCAGCCCATGCTTCCCCCACCCTCCATCACCCCCCTTCCCCCAGCCCTGGCTGTGCCTCCCTTTGCAGCTGCCCACTTACCCTCCATGTCAGTCTTGGACCCCTCCGAGGCCGGCCCCTCGGTGTGGGTGGGGTCCCCCTGGGACCACTGGCTGAGGGTGATGAGGGTGCCAGTCTCGGACTGCGCTTCTCTGGCCAGGGGTGGGGGACTTTCCGGGCTGCTGTCCGGGGGGGGCTACTGGTGCCGGAGGTCCTGGGGCATTCCTCCTGGGGGTCTGGGGCCCTGGAGCATGTGCCTTCTTGGGGGGCAGCGAGTGGAGGGGGTACCTCAGCCTGTTCCCTGCCCTGGATCACGGCGCTCCCCACGAGGTGTGGGGCCATGATGGACCCCTTCATATGAAGGATGCGGTCCAGGGCATCATAGTATGGGGCAGTCCGGGCTCCGTGTCTGGACCGCCTATTGTTGTCCTGGATGGTCTTGTACCCCCTCTTTAGCTCCTTGGCCTTGGAGCGGCACTGGGCCACTGTCCGATGATGTCCCACCGCCCCCATGTCCTGCACTATGTCCCAGAACACGTGCTCATTCCTCTGGTTGAGGGCGAGCTCTAGCTGGTGCTCCAGGGTCCCCCAGATCCTGATGAAGTCCCGCGTCTCCTGGGACCCCCTTCCCCCCCATGTTAGGGCCTTCTCCCTCTTCTGTCCTCCTTGTCTTCCTCCGCCTCCTCTTCCTCCTGTTCCTCCTCCTCCACCTGTGCTGGGCCTGTCTCCTCCGGGGGCTAGGCCTCCCAGACCCATTTCTGTGTCTGCGGGACATGGGGGGGTTATGGTCCAGTCCCATTGTGCCCCTGTCCCGCGGCCTCCCCTCCCCCCATGCCGAGGGCCCGGCCGGGCCCCCTTCCCCTGGTGGTGCCCCTGTGCCAGCTGCTCCCCTTACCCGTTTCTGGGTTGTCTCCTCCCCCGGTCCGGCCAAGGTCCCCGGGGTGTCCTGTCCCGGCTGCTACTGCAGCTGCTGTGGTTGTCCTTCCACCTCCTCCATCTGCAGCACAACCACCTCCTCCTCCTCCACCTGCACTTCCTCAACCTCCTCCTCCACCTCCTCCCGCCTCGCTCTTTTGCCCACCGCTCTCCTCCTCCACCTCCCTCCTCGCTCCATCCCGCCACCTTTCCCTGTTGCTGATTGCCCTTTAAATATCCCTCTGGTGGCTGTGTTTTTGCTGGTTTCCTGGCAGCGATGCTGCATGCTTTGTCCCCAGCTGGAAATCATTTCCTTTGATTCCGGCCGGTGGTTGCTGTCCAGACGTTTCTTTTTTTAATTTTCCATCAGGAATCTCTTTGACCATGCTTTCGGAGATGGTTCGGGGGGAGCTCTGGAAGCGTGGTTGATTTTGACCCCATGTGGGTATTGACTGTGGTGAACATCTGGCGCCTGCAAAACAGACATTGGGTGATTTCAGACGTAACGGGGCCCATTAGCCCCATACCGAAATCACCCTGTTCATTCCCCGCCGGGGTCACCCCAGCACGCCACAACAGATGTGCCGGGGGGATCCCGGTGGGGAATCTGGGAGGGGGCGGGGCCGCACGGCGCAACGTGCGGCTGCACGGCCCCACCCCCTCCACGCTCCCGCCGCCCGGCCTCCGGGGAGACAGGCGGGCGGCGGGGCCAATGAGGCTGCGCGTCTGGCCGAACGCGCCACGGCCCGGGATCCCGCCGGTGATCCTGGGCCGTGGCGAGCGGCCAGACGTGACTTTTCGTTGATCAAAAGTGGGGATATCTTTCACCACACGTCCACAGGAATTGGTTCGGCTAGCACGGGAAGCGTGATTGGAATTGGCCCCGCGCGGGTGTTCACCGTGGTGAACATCTGGCGGCCGCGAACAAACGTTCACGCCGCCTTGGCCCCGCCGCGGGGTTCACCGTGGTTCACTGTGGTTCAGCGTGATCCCATCCCGTCTGAAATCACCCATTCAGGGTGCTTTGGCCCCACCGCAGGATTGACCGTGGTTCACTGTGGTTGAGCGTGATCTCGTAATGTCTGAAGATACCCAGTGAAAAAGGGGTTAAATATAGAGATTGCGGGGTACAAACAGCCCTTGCTCCATTAGAACTGGAGAGAGAACAACAATTGAAGAAAAAGGCAGAGAGCTGGACCCTTGATTTATTAAGGATTCGATAGGAAGATGCTCTGAAAGCGATTAGAACCCTTAGAGAGGCACTTAATAGAATATAGTGGGGAAACATTATGGATAAGGTTTTGGAGGGTTTGTGCAAGGAAGTAGCTCCTGAGAATATTATGGGGCCTCAAATGATCAGATGCAGGGATCCCAAAAACAGTTTAAATCCCTAGGTAATCGGAAAAAGGGAAAGAAATGTTGAAACTCCTGGGAAAGGAAAATAAAGAGCTTGTAGAAAGTTGTGAATTAACGGCCTGAAGGGGCTAATCTGGGTTCAGGGTGTGTGTGTGTGTGTCTGGAATGGATGGGTGGGTCAGCCTCCCAACCCTAGATAAAGGTACGCTGAGTGTTTGAAAATGGTACTGAGCAAGGGGCGCTATTGGGCCTGTGCAGACAGTTGCCGTGTTTGCTTGCAGCTCTGGCAGCCCGCCATAGAAAAACCTACATAAAAGAAGATGTAGAGACTCTCTGCACAAATTAATGGAAAAACGGCAAAAGAGACAAAATAAGGGTTGTTGTTTTTTTTAAAAAAAAAGGTGACAGAAGAACTCTGGAAGCCTTCAACGTTATTAAAAATGAAAACCCCACTGGATCCAAGGATCAGGTGGACAAGATGGCGGCTGCAGCTGACCCAGGAACACCTGAATCGCCCACTTTGCTGAACAGTTTGCTGCTTTAGTGCAAACTAAACAAATGCAGCACGAGGAGTCCAAGAAAGAGAGAGACACCCTAAGAGGAGCAATTGAAAAGGTAAATACCTCTACCGAATCCCTCAACAAAATGTTTGATATGTGACACATTTAGAAAACCGGCTTAGTGAGCAGGAAAATTCTAATGTCCGGAGGGATGAAAGGACCTCCAAGTTAAAAAAAAACAGTATCCTTTTAAAATTCCAAATGTGAGGACTTGGAAAATAGGGGAAGAAAAAACAATTTGAGACTTTTTGGCATCCCAGAGGGAACTGAAGCGGTGGACGACAGATTTAATTTTGAAAATAGTGAAAGAGCTTTCCCCACCCCCAAACTGAACTCCACGGCATCAAAATAGAATGGGTCCATGGGATGCCTAGGCCTAAGGTAGGAGAACCTCCACACGCCTTAATTTTTAAATGCTTAACATTCCAGGGTAAAGAGATGGTGCTAAGGGAGGCAAGACAAGCTGGAGAGTTGCTATATGAAGGGAAGAAGGCTGCGATTTATCCTGACCTGACAGCAGACACCATGGCGCGAAGTGGAATAAATTCACTACCCAGTTCAATGCTGTGGGAATTACAACAAAAGTTAGACATCCAGCTCGCTTCTCCTTTATTTATAAAGGCATGAGGAAAGCCTTCAATGATTCAAGAGAGCTGGAGAAATATGTGGCCAACCAGATGGAGGAATTTAAGAACCAGGCAGAGGAAGGCTGAACTTTAAAATAGTGAAAAAGCAGGGAACACATACCTCTCAACTACAAAAATCAGACTAGGCCTTAAAATGACTATATGTTAAGAAAGGGTCGACATTGCATGAAAAGAGGATTTTTTATTTTTGTAAAATGACATGTTTGCTATAAAGGTTTATGGAGAAATATTTTTTTTAAAGTTTCTCCAGCAGAGGGGGGGAAAGAGCTATCTAACAAGAAATGCTGGCTATTAAGTGGATCTGAAATAGGTATAAGTACCTAACCTTAAAAGTGATTATGCAATAGCCAGCAAGATATTTTTGGAGGGCTGGTAAACATGCACTAAACAATTTAGAAGAGGGAATTATTTGCATTTATTGGCCAATTCAAGGATTTATGGAGAGATAATGTATATTGAAGTTGAGAAAAGAATATTCCTTAAGGTTATGTGGGGAAACTTTTAATTTAATGAATATAACAGGCTGCCAATGCATGGGGAAAAAGTTGTTAAGGGGAAGAACCCCAACTATAATTTGGGAAATATGTTTATTAAAATAATATGCCTTGGTTTTAAGAAGAACTGGGGGGAAAGTACAGAAGTAACTTTTGGGTTTTTTCTTTTGTTTATTATTTTTCCATTCATTGCTATAATCATCCTAAAACCAATATGTAGGTGTAGCGGGGGTGGGTGTGTCCCCTAGGGCCACACAGGGCACTGGGGTCACACTGAAGAGAATTAGCTCACTCCCAGGCCGTTTCAGCCTTGAGCCTCAGTTGAACCCCCTCCTTTCAGGCAGGGGGTACCCTCGCAGGACACACCACACAGTCCAGAGGGTCTTAGTCCACAGTCCTTTATTGGACACAACCTGTGTCCCCTGTACCTAGGGCTGCTGGCTCAGTCGCCTCCACCCTACAGGCCCAGGTCCATCTCTGCAGACTCAGGAGCAACACAACCTCAACCCCGCAAAGTCCATTCAGCCAAGCCTTAAACCCCCAGGCCCTGGTCAAGCCTTCCCCAGACAAGAGGCCTCCTCCAGGGCACAGCCTCTCCCACTTGCCTGGGTCCCGCTGGTTCTCCAGTCTTCAGCACCTTGGAGAGCATAGAGCACAAAGGCTTTCTCAGGAAGATGTTGCTCCTTCGGCTCCCTGGCAGAGACTGTCTCCTCTCTGCCTTGTCTCTCCTTTTATACAGGCAGAGTGGACATGGCCAGGCTTCCTCCACTCAGCCTTAAAGTGCCACTAACCTGCCCACTCTGTCCCAGGGGTTTCTCAGCCTGTGCTCCACACAGGCTGATCCTCAGCTCTAGGGTTGGCTCTGCCACACCCCTTGTGTGCACCCAGCCCTTGATTGGCCCACACAGCCCCCTTCTTAAAGGGGCAGCTGCCCCACTGAACTGCTCCCTGTTACAGTAGGTAAACTAGATAAATACAAGTTGAACTAGAATTCATTAGGGCTTGCGTGGAGTCACAGGAATAGTAACATCCCCACAAGAACTAAGATTCCACTGGTTCCAATGTTGTTAATTCTGATTTTGTTCATAGTTACAGGTTGGTTCTGGGTAGTGAAAATGTACAATGGAATAATTACTTTGAGGCTAACAGAGACAGAAAATGGATTAGAAAAGTTTAAAGGGTCAAGAAATAGTAAGTGTAAAGTTAACTTTAGTTAAAGAGAAAAAGAAGAAAAAAATGACTGACCTAAAAATGTGTACATTTATTTATTTATAGTTGCATTTGTATGCCTCCCCCTCCTGCCACAAGCATCTTGGGGTGGCTAACAACATTTAAAAACATAGAATAAAATTCATTAAAATCAACATTTCTCAGGATTAACCCCCCCCCAAAAAAACAATAAAACCCCACCGTAACCCTTAAATGTACATTGACTCAATTGTTCAGCTAAAAGGAAATGAACATGGCAATTTCTAAATAAAAATAAAGTATCAATTGCAGCATTGCAAGAGACACATTTGCTTGCACAAGATAACTGGAAGATGAGAAATAAAATGTGTATTGATATATCCTACACAAATGGCCTTTCAATTTCCCCTCCTGGCAGTGACTGGGATACTTGTTGTACTCCCCATGATCAAAAAATGGGGCAAGACTTGGAGCTGCAGATTCCATCTGCAAGCTGCAGCCAGGCTGCTGTGCTGGTGGGAAAATGCGGGCCACTGATCAAAGGAAGTTGACCTGGCCAGGGTTCCTAGGCAACCCTGGTCAGCAGTCGCAAAAAAACGGCACCTGTGATTGGAACCCCGCACCCAAGGGAGCTGTGTGCCTCTTCGCAGACTCACACCCACATAGCTGGCTTGCAGCCCCGCCCCCACCCCCCCACACTCCCTGACCAGCGCCACCTCTAGCACGTGGCCGGGGAAGCATGAGTACTCCCCAGACTGCAGTAGCAGGCAAGATGGGTAGGATTTCCCACCCCCACAGGGACCAGGGAAAAATCTTTTCCATTGGGCCCATTTGGCCTGTGTCGGACCAGGCCGGGAGCTGTGGTGTGGGCGGGTTGTGCTCCGGCACTATGGGAAAGCTGCTGAAGGTGGCAGGGAAGAAGAGACGGCCATGCCAGAACACCCAGCTGGCCGAGCCCTGTCCAGACCCTTCAGAGATGGAAGCACCGTCCACCACAGCTGGAACGGGACCTGGAACGCCCGCCCCTCCCCCACAAGGCCCAAGGACTCCAGGCCAAGGGGGAGTGTGGTAGTGCTCTCCCTCTGGGACAGGCTGGCTACATGTGAAGCCCTCATGAGGGACATGGTGGCTGCCAGGGGTAGAGGGGGTCTACACTCCTGCCCCGGCCTTGCAGGCTCTGCACACTGCCACGCCCGGGCCTCTCCCGGGGACCTTTTTGGACCCAATGGCTCCCACGGTGGTGGGGCAGGGTGTCCAAGTCCCCCCCCAGGGTATACTGGGGTCCCAGCTCAGAAGGGGGGCTGCAGGATCAACCCCCCCAGCCCACTTCATTGATGAGCCCCCTGCCCCGAGGTGCCAGAGAGTGGACCCTCCCCAGGGCCCCCGGGGCAGTGTGGGGTCTGGGATGCTGCCTCCTTTGGTTGCAGGGTCACCCCCATTGCTTGCTGCCCCTTCCAGCCCCAACAGGGTCCCCCCAGCCAGTGGTGTGGAAGGAGCAGGGCACTGCTGAGGCAGGGCCGGTGGGCCCATCCTGCTGCTGGTGTTGCCAGCCCCCTCGGGGTGCCGAGCAGGTGGAGAGGGGTCACCCTCCCCACCAACTCATTCCAGGAATAAGCACCCACAACCAGAGAGGTAGATGGAGCAGCAGGATCCTCAGGGACAAGCGGATGATGAGGTTCTGCACAGGATTGAGGCCTTGGAGTGGGTGATTCACATCATGACTGGGCAGCATACCACCCAGGCATCCCCTCTGGAAGCTGCCCCCCCTATGACAGTGCAAGGTATAGGGGAACTGAGGACAGGCAAGCCCCATGTGTCAGAGCAATGGGACCTATGGGAGGGAGTTCAGATGGGGCCTGCGGGCACATTCAGGGCATGGTACCCAGGCATGCTGGCCCATGGGATGGGCCAATACTATGCTTCCAACACGTCAGGCATCCCTGCAGCGATCCTTACAAGGGGTGGATCAGGCATACAACCGCTGGGGGGGGAGGAGTGAAGGTGCCACCTAGCTCCTTCAGGAATGGTGCCTGGGTTCCCGTGGTCTGCCCCCATGGTCTGCCCCTCCGGACGAGCTGGTCAGCCTGCCCCCTCCACGCCCCTGCGGGGGGTTATCCAGGTGCAGGCTGCCCAGGCACTCCAGGTCTGGTCACCAGCCAGCTATACCCAGGTACAAGGCCAGCTAGAAGGAGGGACTCCCAGGCAACACCCCCAACTGGGGGTGGGTACTCTGAGGTGTCTGCGCCCATTGGGGAGCATCTTCTCCCAGCCACTAGGGAATGGATATGGAGGAGGAAGTACATAGATCTCTTTGCCCTCCTCTTCAGTGACCCCTGAGTGGATCCAGCTGACCAGGACAACAAGGAGAAGGAGCTCTTCAGGCGCCCCAAAGCCAACAGGAATTGGTCCAACTGGACTGTTGCCTATGCAGTCTATCAAGGGGTGATGATTCAGGTGTTCCCTGATGGGGCCGCAGACCTCCTCAAATATATGGACATCGTTCACTGTGCATATAACTTCGGTCCCCCAGGGGCCTGGCTGAGATATAACAAGGCATTCTGTCATAGGGCGGCTTTCACCCCGGGGCTCAGATAGGATGTTCATGCCCATGACCTCTGGTTGGACTGCATGAATGATGATGCCAATACCCCCAGCGGCCATGTCCTGGTGAAAGGGGGTGTTGCCCATGCCAACAACTCATGGTGAAGGAATGAAGGTGGCAGGGAGTGGGGGCGGGAAATGTTGGGAGTTTAGTCATACAGGAAAATGCTCCCAGATCACATGCAGTTTTTGGCACACTTGCCCAAGCTGCAGGGGCTATCATGCCGCATCTGCCTGTCCCAAATCCAAAACCTGGGCAAAGGGAAAGCACAAACCGGGGTTCCTGGAAAGGGCTAACATGGGGGAGGGGGCCCTGGGGGCATGGCAAAGAGCCCCAACCCCAGTTAGAACTGACCAACTTGAACTGGCCCTGTGTGGTCACCCCGATCGCAACAAGGTTCTGTACATAGTTAATTGTTTCCAGGATGGGTTCAGGATCCCTGCATGCAACATCCAGCAGCATAGGGTTGGTCCCAACCTTAAATCTGTCCTGGAACTGGAGCACCAATTAAAACCTGGGAAGGCCCTGCATGAAGACTTTGTTCCTCCTGATCTATTTAAGTTTCACATAGATTGGTGGGTGCCCCTATTGGCTGCTCTGTTTGCGCACACAGATAGAGTAGGCCAAAGGGATGGAATATGGCTACTGTAGTGCCCATTTCTAAGAAAGGCCGTAAAACCCTGCCCAGCAATTACAGGTCTATCAGCCTCCTTATTGTAATTGAGAAGCTGTATGCTAAACATCTGCTAAGGAAGCTAGAGGATTGGCTCACTGAAATTAAAGTGCTTCATGACGAACAGGCAGGTTTTAGGAAACACCCATCCCCAGTGAATCACTGCTTTGTTCTGTCCCACCTGATTGACAAGTACATAACAAAAAGTGGAAGGTTTTACGTGACTTTTGTTGATTTAAAGTCTGCATTTGACCTTCTCCCCCGAGAAAGATTATGGTATAAGTTGGCAGCCACAAGTATTGATCGGTGCCTACTTTTTCTCATATGCTCACTTTATAGTGATATAGTGCTACAAGTCAGACTAGATTTCAGGGGTTATCTATTGGACCAGGTCAAGGTCAAGGTCACCTACGGGGTGCGTCAGGGGTGTATCTTGGCCCCTTCTTTGTTTAATCTTTATGAAAATTACCTGATCTCGGCTGTCTTATCAGATGACAGTTATTCACCAAAAATCGGAACCAAGCGGTTGGCCTGTTTACTTTATGCAGATGATATGGCCTTAATGTCCCAAACCCTGGTGGGTATGAAAAGAACACTTAAAAATTTTGCAGATTATTGCCATAGAGAAAAATTAACCATCAATTATAGTAAAACAAAAATTATTGTCTTTTCTATAGCGACAACTTCAACACAGGTGGGAAATGAATAATAATGAAATTGAACAGGTTAGTTCCTTTAGATACCTTGGCATTGTTTTTCATTTGTCTGGGGCTTGGACCATTCACTGCTAATCTGTAATTGAGCAGGCAAATAAAAGTACCACAGCCATACTTTGTTTCTTTAAATGAAGGGGTGGCAATTTGATATTGTCAACCATTCATGTTTTTTCAGCCAAATCTCTGGCCCAGCTCTTATATGGGGTCCATCTCTGGACCATAGGGAAAGGCAAAGAAATCAAGGTAGTCCAGTCAAAATTTCTAAGATCACTTCTAGCTGCACCTGCAGGGACCCCTAATGTTGTCTTGAGGCTGGAATCTGGCAGGCCTTCCACATCTTTTTTGGTTTGGAAAGCAGCTATTAAATTTTGGTTGCACTGGATATTTTTGTCCCCTCCGGACTGATTCCCTTCCTGATGAGAGATGACAGACCCAACCACTGGATGATGGAGGTTCAGCATGCGGTGAATTGCATGGGCTTTTCTCGCCAATATTTACTGTCCATGGGGTATCTTAAAGCCAGACATAGGCCCTTTTCACACAGACATTCTAACGCTGATAAAATGGGTGTTATATTTTATTATACATGTTTCAGGGCACTCAGAGCACACCTGCAGCCCTGCAACATGTATAATAAAATATAACACTCATTTTATCGGTGTTAGCATGTCTGTGTGAAAAGGGCCTTGAACTAAATCTCAGGGTGATTTCAGACGAGACAGGACAGCATTCGCCCCGTCCCGGAATCACCCAATGATTCCCCGCCGGGATCACTCCAGCACTTCCAACAGACGTGCCGGCTGATCCCGGTGGGGAATTGGGGAGGGGCCATGTGGTGCAACGTGCGGCTGCACGGCCCCGCCCCCCCATGCTCCCCCGCCGCCTGCCCGATTTGACCATGGCCCGCAATCCCGCCAGGGATTCCGGGCCGTGGTTGCCAGTCAGACGTTACTTTTTGTTGGTTCCTGCCGGGAATCTCTTTGACTACGCTTGCGGCAATTGTCCGGCGGGGAGCCCTGGAAGCGTGGTTGAAACTGACCCCATGTGGGAATCGACCGTGGTGAACATCTGGTGGCCGCCAAACAGACGTTCAAGGCGCTTTGGCCCCATGTGGGTATTGACCGTGGTTCACTGTGATCTCGTAACGTCTGAAAATACCCACATTCATCTGATTTGGAGAGTTGTCAGGAAGATTTGATCAAACTAACTGCTGTCCCATTTCTTTCCTTGTATCACTTTATTTTACTAACTAAGGACCTAGATACCTCATACCTTTCAGATCTTACTCTCGCTAACCAAAGGGCTTTGTTTTTTCATGCCCAAATGAATGCTCTCCCTACTGCAGTGCTAGAGGGGCATTATAAGGCAGTTCCCTTCTCAGAACAGTTTTTCCTGTGAGGTTCGGGTGAAGTCAAATCAGTGGAGCATGTTTTATTATACTGCAGATTATATGTTAAATTAAGAAATGATTTTATCAGCCCTTTGTTGAAGCCCTTGCCAGGAAGACCCGTGCAGGAGTATCTCCAGTTTTCGCTGGGGGATGGTGACAAAGGACAATGCTAGTGGCCAAATATTTGGCCCAATCAGTAAAAACTAGATCTGTCTGGTTGGGTGACAATGCCACTAGCATATAGGGAGTATTGGTTTGGGACATTGCCTTGAGCCATGACAGTTTCCTATTATTGGGCTTCCATTTCCAAGGCCAGTACTATTATGACAAGGCCATGCTCATGGGCTGCTCAATCTCCTGCTTGGTGTTTGAGCAATTCAGCTCCTTGGTTGAGTGGGTGGTCTGGCAGCGTGCTAGTGTGGGGGGAGTTGCAAAATATCTGGATGACTTCATCTTCATTGGCTGTGTGGGCACTGGAGAATGCGAAGGACTGATGGAGACCTTCCAGGAGGTGGTTGATCGCCTGGGCATCCCCTCGGCCCCAGAAAAAACTGAAGGGCCAACCAGTGTCCTGACATATCTGGACATTGAACTGGACACAGTGGCAGTGGTCTCCAGTCTCCCCAGGGATAAACAGGTAGCCCTCCTCACTAAGATTGGTGAGTGCATTGCCACCAATAAGGTAACAGTTAGGTGGCTGCAGTCCTTGATCAGGAGCCTCAATTTTGCATGTAGGGTGGTTGCCCCTGGGAGAGCATTCCTGTCTCGCCTGTACGTTAGACTGGGGGGCAACCCCCAGCCTTGCCATCATATCAGCATCACCCGGAACATGAAGGACAATTTGAGAATATGGGCCTCCTTCCTAGATGAGTTTAACGGGATCAGCATCTGGCGGGACCAGCTCTTGTTGGAAACAGAACTCCAGGTTCATTCCGACACAAGTGGCCTTGGTTTTGGGGTATTCTTCAGGGATAGGTGGTGTGCAGCCCCTTGGCTGCCAGAGTGGGTGGAGTTCAGGATTACCAGGGACCTTATGTTCCTGGAGTTATTTCCCATCGTCTTGGCGGTCCACTTGTGTCCAGCCAAATTTGCTAACCACTCTGTACTCTGTTGGTATGATAACCAGGTGGTGGTCCACATCATTAATTCCCTGTCCTCCAGGTCCCAGAGAGTCATGAAGCTAGTTAAGGCATTTGTGCTAACCTGTCTGTACTACAACATTCTGTTCCTTGCGAAGGACGTGCCAGGCATAGATAATGGTGTAGCCGATGCCCTCTCTCGCTTCCAGATAGAGCTTTTCCGCTCACTGGCATCTGGAGTCAGGTCGACCCCAGAGCCCTTGATGCCATCGGTGTGGAGGCTTGGCTACTAGAGCTGTATAACACCATACAAGGATCCCTGATGGAACGAACCAGGGCAGCATACGACAGGGCATTCAGTGAATTTCAGCAGTTTTGTTCCCTTCAGGGGTGGGGTCTGGGTTTCTCCATTCCAGAGGCTGAGATGATCCAGTTCACCTTGGGTTTGAGGAGAAGAGGGGCAGCGGTTGGCACCATAGCCAGTAAGTTAGCAGCCCTGGGGTTTATGAGTCATTTAGCTGGCCAGCCACCCCCGGACTGGGGTTTCTTCACCAGGCGAATGATAGAAGGTTGGTCCCGAGAGTGCGGCAACCCCGACAGGCAGGTCAATTTTGATACATGTGATGAAATAGTTGTCAGATCCTCAGCCTCATGAATGAAGGGGTGCATCATGTGAGCAGTACATCCATAACATAAATTATGTGGATTATCATTTATCAAAACCCAAGCAGATTTCATATTAGCCACATTGTCAGATACAACTGAAATAACCTTCTGTGTACTTAATTCATTGATTGTATTTTTAAACTGGCCGGCAATATATCAGGCTGTGTGGTGGTGATCAGTTGTGCAGTGGAAGGAGTAAAACACTGGTTTTGGAGTTGTTACCATGAAATTGATGACACCCTCATTGTGACTATTGCTCCACCCACCAGATACGAGAGACACAAGAGGAGCATGTGTAATAAGAATACCAACTCTCTCTTTCACATCTTCCACTTCAGCATTTGGAAGACTTCCTGCAGGCTGTTTCCTACTTGGAACTTTGTAAATTGGACACTATTTTTGAAAAAAACTTAGCGTATAAGGATTTTCAGCTATCTGAAATGGTGTATTGCTGGCATAAATACATCTAGCAAACATACAATAAAGTTTCTTTTTCTCGTCATCAGACATTTGATCCAAAAGACTCTTAATACTAATTTCATGAACAGCTGAGTAGATCCCAGGAGTAGATGCTCTTGATACTGAAGCACATGGCGTAGAAAAAATATTAGCCAGAGTAGAAATGGAACAATAAACACTTTCACTGTCACTCATACCTTCATTACAAGACTCTGTGCTTTGTGATGCTGCTGAAGATGGAGAAGAAGAATATGAAGAGAAAAAAACCCAAATTTTGATACAGAGCAGTTTACCCTTTCTTACTGTTAGACTGCATTAATCTTTCTTCAAACAGTAGCTGGACACCTAGCACAAGAATTCAACAAGAGTTTCTTCATTCTATCTGCATCTGTCACAGACTCAGAAGAACAGATTCGCACTGAGCTTTAATAGATTTTCCATGTACTTTTCTACTAAAATACTTCCAAACAAATTATTTTGGCTTCCCCCAACTCTCCATAATTTAATGTCTCAAAGTATTTCTGCAGTTTAATTCAACCAGTAGCCTTCAGTTCGGCTTCTAACAGCCACTGTTTTTTCTGGAAGATTCAAGTTTATTCCCTCCCAGGAGCTTTACAGAGCAGACAGTCAGATCATATGGAGGACGTACTCCCTGGTTGCTGCAGAAACCATAATGGAGTCATGGACAGTCTAGGCACCAATGATCTTCTTGTGGCTAAATCCAACTGCCTTTACTCTATTCTTGTCCTCCTTGATCTCTCTGCTGCCTTCGACACTGTTGACCACTCGCTCCGGCTTGAATCGCTTCACTCCCTGGGATTCCGGGACTCTGTCCTCGACTGGTTCTCCTCCTACCTTTCTGACCACTCCTTCAATGTATCTCTTCCTAACTCCTCCCCCTCCCCACCCCTCTCAGTCGGGGTTCCCCAAGGCTCTGTTCTTGGCCCTCTCCTCTTCTCTATCTACACCCTATCCCACGGTTTCCAATACCACCTATACGCTGACGACACTCAACTCTCTCTCTCTCCACTCCTTCCCTCTCCCCCTCTGTTCAAGCTCGTCTCACTGTCTCTCTAATATATCTGCCTGGATGTCCCAACGCCAACTCAAACTGAACATGACGAAAACTGAACTCCTTCTCTTCCCTCCCAATCCTTCCTCTCCCTCTTCCCTGTCAATTGCCATTGACTGGGTCTCCACCCTCCCTGTCCCCCAAACCCGTAGCTTGGACTTCATCTTCCACTCGCACCTTACCTTCAAACCCTACATTGACTCTGTGGCCAAATCCTGCCGTTTCTTCCTCCACAACATTGCTAAGATCTGCCCTTTTCTGTCTGTCTCCTCTGCCAAAACTCTCATCCATGCCCTAGTCATCTCACGTCTCGTCTATTGCAACCTTCTCCTTGCTGGCCTTCCCCACTCTCACCTTTCTTCCCTTACCTCTGTTCAAAACTCTGCTGCCAGGATCATCCACCTAGCCTGTCGCTTTGACCATGTGCAGCCTCTCCTCTCCTCTCCTCTCCCCACTGGCTCCCTCTTCCTGAGCGTATTCTGCACAAGCTCCTCGTCTTCACCTACAAAGCCCTTCACAACCTCAGTCCCCCCTACCTCTCTGCCCTGATCTCCCGCCGAACTCCTGTTCAAGCACTCCGCTCCTCTTCCATCCCCTTCCTCACCCTCCCACGCCTCCCCTGCTCCCCCAGCCGCCTTCGTCCCTTCTCCCTCTCTGCTCTGCATGCCCGAAACTCACTCCCTGCCCAGATCCGCCTTGCCCCCTCCTTTCGTACCTTCAAGTCCCTCCTCAAAACCCACCTCTTCCACTCCTCCCTTCCTAACTCCTGCTAATCATCCCCACCCAGGATTATCCCCCACCTGTTATCTGCAAACTCCCAATGTACTGTAACCAAGTCAAGAACATGTACCTGAGTTCTCGCATCCTCATGAATGTTGTATCCCTTGTCTCTCCCTCTGTTCCCCCTTCCCTGTCTTTAGAGTGTAAGCTCTCGGGCAGGGACCATGTCTATTTTATTCTCTGTAAAGTGCCAGGTACATCGCTGGCACTAAATAAAAGCTTATAATAATAATAATAATTAATAATATTATGTGCGCCTGTTCCTGTTTGGAGATGCCTGCAGTTACAGCAGATGACCATTAGGAGAAACTTTGCTATACTGTTAGGTTTGGCTTCTCTATTAGCACAGAGTACCACCTCTGCAGCCCCACATGGCTTAATAGGGGAGAAGGAAAGGAGACTGAAGAAACTCAGGAGACAAAAGCAGCACAGGGGGTGCTATAGCCATGTGTATGGGAGGGAGGGGAGGGGGTGTGTGACCTCCAACTTCTGCAGGACTAGGGGGCAAGCAGGTCTCATTCCTGCTCTTGCTAACAAATGACACCATAATTAAATAATAAAGGTAAGTTGTCACCTACACCACAACATTCTGGCTTTATGGAATATTTGACCGCGGTCAACTGACAATATTTAACTGGTTAGTTGACCAGTGTGTCAATCCTAGGTCCTTTTCAAACAGACACACACACACCCTGCACACGTGTGGGTGGGCGTCCATTTAAAAGCAGTGACGGGTGCAGGCAAATGGGGGGGGAATTCATGGGAATGCCGTGGCCGGGGGGGGGGCGTGTGCAGTCCCGCGCTCCACCCACCTGCACCCATCACTCACGCATGGAACAACGGGGGCCAATTCTGGATGCTCCATGCATGGAAATGGGCGAAGGTGGGTGGGTGGAGTCTGTGGGAACCTGGTAAGAGCAGGAGGGTAGATGGAGGGTCCCACCCTGGTGGCAGCAGGGGGGGTTCAGGAAGTAGTTAGATTGTATGGAAAGATGGAAGGGGTATTATTTGTAATTAATTTATGGGTTGAATGGGATTATATTGTGAATTCAATCTTAGATTGATGTAGTGGGGTTATTGTTATTGCTGCTATTGATATTTGAATTATTTGATGTTATGTATTGTAATATTTTTGATGTTGTGAGCTGCCTCGAGCCATCTGTGATGGGAGAGGCGGGATATAAATTAAAAGTGAAATGAAAAAAGCACACACCCTTTAAAAGTGCCGCGAACGGTGTTTAGATGCACCTCGACGCGCATCATTGCTGGTTGCGCGTTCCTTTACGGCTGTGAATTAAATACCTCGCTATCAAGGTATTTCATTCATGGCCATAAAGGAATGCATGAGCGGCAGTAAGGCACGTATTGTCTCATCTAAATAACACCCCCAGCACTTTTACCAGCCGCGTGATTTTTTGGCACGAGATTGTGCTGCTGGTATAAAAACGGCCTAGGAGTATGGTATGTATCTTACCATATCACAACTTTAAAACTACCAGAAATTATTTTTCCTGAAGAATGCCTCATTGTTTGGGTGCTCAGGACAGCTCAGGTGAAAGGTACATCTGAGTATCAGGACCAAGGTGTTTGTGTTCTCAGCACCTCTGATCCTGTGTCCCTCAAATGCAGAAGCAACTTTGAAGATTTGAGATTTCACAGGTTACTCTACAGCTTGGAGAAGAGATGACTAAGATATGATAGAAGCTTACAAAATTGTAAGAGGCACAAAACAAGTAAGTACGAAGCTGTTATTACTTTCTCAAATAGAACTAGAACTAGAGAAAGTACAATTAACTTGTGGAACTTGTTTGCAAAGAACACAAGAACATAAGTAGTGCCATACTGGGTCAGACCAATGGTCCATCAAGCCCAGCATCCTGTCTCTGACAGTGGCCAATCTCAATTGCTTGAAGTATCCAACAGATCACTATGGCAGTATCCATTTCCTGCTGTTCTCTCCCAGGTCCCGACAGTAAGAGGTTACATTCCCCAAAACCTACCTGGCTAATAGCTGATAATGGACCTATCCTCCAGAAAGGTCCATCCTTTCTTAAACCCATTTATACTACTGGCCTTGACCACATTCTCTGGAAACAAATTCCACAACTTAATTGTGCATTGAGTGAAAGAATACTTTCTTTTAATTGTTTTAAATCTGCTGTTAGTTTCATGGCGTGTCCCCTAGTTCTAGTACGATTTGAGAGGGTAAATAACCATTCCCTATTAACATGTTCCACACGACTTGTGATTTTATAAACTTCTATCATATCTCCTTTCAATTGTCTCTTCTCCAAGCTGAAGAGCCCCAACCTATCCCGCCTCTCTTCTTAGGGGAGCTGTTCCATTCCCCTTATCATTTTTGTTGCCCTTCTCTGTACCTTTTCTATTTCTACAATATTTTTTTTGAGATGGGGCGACCAGAACTGCTCACAATATTCAAGGTGCAGTCTCACCATAGACTTATATTCCATAGTAAAAAAACCTCCAGTTTACAAGACGAGTTAAGGCTCTTTCAAATTCAATCATGCACTAAAAAGCATGGAAATTGCAAGTTAAGGCTCCCACCTTAACATCCGTGCCATGTTGGCAGTAAAGACATTGTACAGTCTCACATATTGTGCTCACTTACAACTTAGGCTCCATGCACCCACACTTTGCCTTTGTCTTTCACCCCCAATCTCCTTCCTCTGCAGGTTGGGGTCAACACTGAAGCTGGGGACAGGAGGGTGTGAGCTAGCCCCTCACCCCCTCCTTTCCCTCTATTCTTTCATGTTGGTTGGGGAGAATGGGACAGTTGAGTAATGTCTGTCTATAGTCCTCTGTAACCTCCTCATGATTGGAGGCAAAGCTGCATGGCTTTGCTTTCCCACCGGACTAAACATGCGCAGTAGTTGCCTCCCAGAGTTTTTCCCGGAGGAAAATGCTGCATGTTTTGCCCAGTGAGAATGCGATTTCTGTCCATCTGAAAATGCCCTCTCTCCACCCCCACGCTCTTCCCCCTCCATCCAGCTTCATGTCACCAGCTATCTCTCTGACATATCTGCTTGGATGTCTCAAACTTAATATGGCCAAGACTAAACTCCTCATCTTTCCCACAAAATGTTCCCCTCCTCTTCTCTCTCAATTTCCATTGATGGAATCACCATCCAGCCTGTCCCTCAGACACATAGCCTGGGGTTAATCTTGGACCCCTGCCTCTCCTTTACACCTCACATCCAGGCTGTCACTTCACTCTACATAATATTGCAAAAATCCATCCCTTCCTTAATTGCTCACAGCCAAAACCCTAGTCCACGCTCTATTCATCTTTCACCTTGACTACTGCAACTTCCTCCTTACTGATCTCCCCTGCTCTAACCTTTCCCCTCTCACTTCTGTTCAACGCTCTGCTGCCAAGGCCATCCACCTTGCCCATTGCTTTGACTATGTTCAGCCCCTCCTCTCTGCCCTTCACTGGCTCCCTCCACGTGAACACATTCAGCAACAGCGCCTTGTCTCTACCTTCAAGACTTTTAATTTGTTTCGTACCATGTTCCTACCTGGGAGCTTCACTCCTACTCTGCCCCCATCCTCTCCTGCTCACGACTCCCTTGCTCCTCAGAACGTGTTTTCCCCTTCTCCCTTACTGCCCCCCTCCCCAAAATGCCTGGAACTCCCTCCCTGAATACATTTGTTCTGCTCCTTCCCTCCTGTCATTCAAAACCCTCCTGAAAACCTACCTTTTTTGTCAGGCTTTCCCTAGCTCCTCAGTTTCATAGACTCATCACGGGAGCCTCCTCTTCCCTCCTTCACTTCACCACACCTGCGGTGGTGGTGGCAGCAGAGCAAAGATGCGGCAGTGGGGAGGGGCCCGATGGCAGAAGAAGAGCCGGTACGAATGTGGATGTGCTGCGGCTTCCCTCGCGCATGTCAGGGCAGGATTTTGCGCTCTGACATGTGTGAAGGAAGCCGCAGCAAATCTCCATTCACACCAGCTCTTCTTCTGCCATTGGGCTCCTCCCCGCTGCCGCAGCTTCCCTCATGGGTCTCGCTACTGCTGCACCGCATCAGGTGTGAATGCAGCCTTAGAGTCTCCCCTCTTCCCTGTAACTAAGCTAAGTATGTGCACACGTGACCTCAACTTTGTGAATCTCTCTCTCCCTATCCTTCCCTCTCCTTTGTCTCCCCTCCCTTGTCTTTCCTAGATCGTAAAACCCTTCGGATAGAGACCTGTCTGTAACTGCTGATTGTACACCACCAGGCACATTGCATGCACTATATAATTAATAAATATTAATAATAATTTGGTCATTCCATTGATTTAGAGCCTAGATAGATATAGTTGTTATTTCTCAAAATGCACTGGACGAAGGCAGGCTTCCCATTGAAGACGGTGGTTGGCACTAATCTCATCAAATTCTTCTCTCTTGTTTAAACATTAAGGCAAGCCGTAGCTCCCATATGCCGTATAGTTTTTTTGCTAGTGAGAACTCAAGAGCTTTGGATCTCAGTGCCCTTCCCCAGAATCTAAGAAAATAAGAAGTGCCAGATTGGGCCCAACCAATGTTCCTTTTGGCCCAGTAGCCTTTCTCTGACAGTGGCCACTTTCAGTTGCTTCAGAATTCACTCCCTGTGACCTTGGCAAAAGCCTGTGCCAGTAATAAACGAACTATTAACTATTCACTCCCAGCCCCTGACAGTCAGAGGTCTCAAGCCCTGACCAACTTGACTAATAGTCATTTATGGGTCAATCCTGTAAGAATTTATCCAATCTTTTATTTTTTTAAAATCTTTCTTGAATCCAGTTATGCTATTGGACTTCACAACCTCTCCTGGCAATGAATTCCAATTTTATGAGGAGTGAAAAAGTACTTCCTTTTGTTTTAAATCTGCTTCTTGTTAATTTTATAGGGTGGCCCCTAGTTGTATTTTGAGAAAGAGTAAATAACAGCTCCCTATTTACTTGCTTTGCACCATTCATGATTTTGTAAACTATTATCTCCCCTCAGTCATCTCTTCTCCAACTTGAAAAGCCCTAATCTATCAAGTCTCCCCTATAGAGTTCAGTCAGAAATGCCTAGATGGATCCCAGAATTTTTCTTGCTTCTTCTTAGCTAGCTCTTGGCTTATCTGATAAATGGGCTTTTTCAGAGGATGGGTACTTTGTATTTTAGGATACCATGCCGAGATAGAAGGAGCCTTTTCTTTCCCCATCTCTGAGTTCAGTCCAACCTGGGTGCTGTCTGAGGCCTCCCGGGGAGACCTGATATCTCCATGTTACATTTGTGGGCAACCTGGGTCAAACATGGTTCAGATTATTAATCCTTCCTGCTGGGCTGAAACAGGGCTCCATTAAGCAGCTGAAGTAGCCTCCATGGTAGAATTCAACAAGCTTGAGCTCACACTGTCCATGTCCTGCCTGTCATGCTGTTAACTATAGTAAAAAAAAAAATGAGACTTTACAGGTGGCTTTAGAGGATGTGCAGTTTGGAGCCTTGCCCCTGGTACATGGAAACATGGTACACAACTGCAATTTTAGCTTAATAGTGCTATTGATGGAGAGGGACGGGCCCCAGGCAAATCCAGTTAAAGCCATTTACCCTTCCTGTCTATAATATGGCAGATTTCCCCTAGCTGATCTGATGAAGACAGGGAGGAGGAGTAACTTGCAGGGAGATTATTTTGGATGTCCAACTCCCTAATAACAGATTTAGGAGACTCAACCCCCCACCCCCATCCCACCCAAGCAGGACTTCACATGATCCCCCGCTATGATTTTGGCTTGTGGCAGTTTCCCTCTCATGTGCAAGTGGCCTGAGTATAGGTTTTTATTTTGCTATTACAGACCACTTCGAGGTCTGTAATAACAAATCACAGAGGAAAGGGAGCTGGGCAGCACTGTGGAGACTTCTGCTTAATGTACAGAGCAAACAGGGTATTAGGACAGGTAAGAAATGGGATGGTGAATAATAAAGATGTTTCAGGGTCTCCATCTAATTCAATGGCATACCTTAGTTCAGTTTTTATCATTTGGGCTCAGCAACCCTGGGAATGGGGAGGGAGATGAGGAGCTGGTGTGTGCGGCCAGGGGTGAGGCTCAGGGGCCACCAGGAGGATGAAGATGGCAGAGGACAAATGTTGATGGGGTAGGGCAGAGAGGGATGCTCTAGGATGGAGGCCAATTACTGATGAGGAAAGTTTGGGAGAGGAGGAAGGTGGGAGTGCCAGGGTTGTCAGGAACAGAAGGGTGGGTAATTATGCCCTCTTCCCCACAGGGTGAGGCTGAAGGGGATGGAAGGTGGGTTATTGATGATGATGGGGTTTGATGAGGATGTCAGGGGGGGTGGAGGGAAATGCTGCAGGTGGGCGGAGGGAATGCATGGGGGAAAGGATGCTTTGGGGCCCTGCTAACGGGGGAGAAGGGTGCAGAGGAGGGAGAGGATGTTCTGGGGGAGTGTTGGGGGGGGGATGCCTGGGGTTTGAGGGGTGGAGGATGCTGTGGGAGAGAGAGGATGCTCAAGCATAGGGGAGGATGCTCTCGGAGGGGGAAGGAAGACGGCGCAGACGGTGGATGCTCGCGGAGGGGCGGGGGCGCTGCCGGCTCACCGGTCTGGTTCAGAGTCGCCTCTCAGTCGCGCACACAGGCCGAGCCCGGCTGACGGGGCCGGAGCAGCCCATAAGGAGTCCGCACGGGACCGACCCAGCCCAGCCTCTGGTTCCGCATGGCCTCTCTGCTTGCTGCTGCTGCTCTTCCCGGGAAGCGGCGCTGGAGCTGGGGTCGGGGGAGATGCGGGCTCCGGGCCGGAGGTGAGCGGCTGCTTGGGGGTTGTGGGGATCCGGACTGAGGGGGCCAGGCGATGGGATTGAGGACTGAGGAAACGATGTGTTGGGCTGCGGAGAAACCCGGATTTGAGACGCGGGGGGATGATTGAGGGGCCCGTGTGAGGTAGGGAACAACCGGATTAAAGGTGCAGTGCTGTGAGTGGGTATCCGGATTGAGGGACTGTAATGGGGAATGCAAATTGAGTGGCTGTGATGGGGGTATGTGATGGGGGACATTAAGGTGCAATGTCTTTGTGGGAGGATCCGGATTGAGGGGATGTGTGTGATGGGGGTGGGCGTAGCCAGATTGCGAGGCAGTGGGGGGGGGGGAATACAGATTGAGGGTGTGTGATGGGGGATGGGAGAATCCTAAAAGGGGGCTGTGATGGTGGGGATGGGAGTATCTGGACTGAGGTGTAGTATCTGTATGTGGGGTGGGGAATGGGATCTGGATTGAGGGGCTGTGTGTAATGTTGGTGGCATCAGAATAAAGGGAACATTATGATTGGGGCAATGTCTGTGATGGGGGATGGGATCCTAACTGAGGAAGAGGTGCCATTGGGAGGTCGGTGAGATCCGAACTGTGCGGCTATGTGATGTGAGGGTGGCAGGGTCTTTGATGGGGGTAGTATGGTCTGGATTGGGGTGCCCTGTAGGCTCCCTGCTGATGCCAGTGGAGTTGCAGGGATAGTATTATGGGCCTGTAACTGGAAGGGCTTTCAGGAAAAAGGGAGTCTCAAAGGCCACTTCATGCCTGGGATGCAGCAGGGAGAGGAGGTGCCCATGGGCTGGCATTGAAGGTGGAGTGGAAAGAGAAAATCCGGGATCAGAGGGACTGGCCTGGGCTGGGGTATGCCCCTGTGCAGCATCAGGCAGGGTTACACATGTCCTACAGCTCACAGTGGCACCCCAGAGTGTGGAGTTACAGCGGGTAAAGAAGGAAGTTACTACAGACTGAACAGATGTTTTGCAGTAAAGGCAGAAGAGAAGGAGAGGCATTTAGTTATGGGGGAAGCAGCAGCAGCAGGGCTGGGTGAGAGGGGAAAGACAGGAATCAGTTCACAGTGCCACAATGTTTGCGAGTTGTGTAACAGTGTACTTACCCCTGCAGCACAGTTTGAAGCGTTCTCATGGTATTAACAATCCCAGGCCGCTGCGACCCAGTCTGTATCCACTGCATCAGACTGGGCTTTACTACTGATTCCATGCAGAAATTCATAACTGGGAAGGTACTTTGAATTAAATCCAGGTTTGAAAGAACTCCTAGGTATGCTCCCAGGGTAAAAACCAGAGGGAGGGAAGTTACTGTGAGGCGCAAGTCCAGAGTGTTATGAATGAAAGCAGAGAAGGAAATGATGGAGAGAAGGTTGCAGCTAGCATCAGAGTTGTGATGTGGAACTGTGAGGAGAAGCGATAAGGTCTAATGGAAAATGGAGTACAGTTCCTACTCGGACACCAATCTGCTGGTCCATCTCAGACATGATACTCTGTCTGTTCCTTCCCACCTTTTGTGTGCCTTGTCTATTTAGACCAAGGGTCAATAACCTTTTCCCTGGTGGGCCATCTTCATTATCATTGCACGCCCTGTGCGTCAGACAAGAGCTAAACTTGCTTGCAGAGCATGGCGTCTGCCCCTAACCTCAAGCGCATGCCCTCATCTCTGAGCATGTGCCTTCAGCGCTTAAAAGTAGGGGCTGGTCCACAGGCTGGGTCCAGGAATTAGAAAGGGACCAAATAAAAACTGGCTGCAGTCCAGGGGTCAAAGGTTCCTCCCTCTTGATTTAGACTGTAGGCTTTTGGGGACAAGGACTTTGTGTCCACACAGCACAGCCCGAGCAGTGGTCTGAGCTGGGACTGCTAAGTACCACAGCAATAGAAATAATCGAGAAGAGTAATGGCCTGTGAGGATGATGGTGGCAGAGGACAGGTGATGTCAAATGCATGATGTCATCCTGTGGTGGTTGAGAGAGTGGGACTGATGTGATTTTATGATCTGGGGATGAGAGAGCAGTGGATCTTGGCAGGCAGACATGGAAGGGTGTTCTGCATGGCAAGGCCATGTTACAATGCCTGGGAGATGTCTCAGTTTAAAGTGGTAACCTCCCTGCAAAGTGATGCCTGGTAATTCTTCCCTGGATCATTGCAAATTTGCCAGCCCACACTGTGATAATCATATTACTGTACCTTGCTGCGGCCTGGAAAGTCTGCTTGAGTTGTTGATCCTATATGTTAAAAAATAATGAGCTGGAGATCCCAAAATCATGAGATTGACTTAAAATCAATTGAGACATTCTAAAATAAATAAATGTCAGGTTCTTTGTATTTAATTTCTGGTGTCTGAGTCTTCAGGACACACTTCAAGCATGTTTTCAAGCCTTTCTAAGCAAAACATCAGGGCTAGTAACTCTTTAAAAATAAAGCTGAGATTTCCATGATTTCAGCAGCTAGAACACCTAAAATTATGAGCCTCACAATGAACTTCCAAGAGTTGGCCTTTCTCCAGTGCAAAGGCACAGCACAGGATTGAGATTGGAGCCCATTTATACAGGCTTGACCAAACTGGAGCAGCAATAGGTTAAAGATGTAATCACTTGCCTTTGGGGAGTAGTTTATGACTGAGTAGACTGGCCCCTTACTGTTAGGGTTGCCACAAGCCTGTTTTTAATTGTCCAGCTTGTTTTTCTGTGGATGTACAAGGAGAGTGGTTGATGATCCACTTTTTTAAGCCTAGCCTGTTAGATACTGGAAATGTACATAGAAGTACACAAATTAGAATATTTACATAAATTACATTAATACAAATTAGTATTAGCAAGCTGAACACATACCCCTCCCCTGGACTTTATTCCAGCTGGTCTCCCGGAGCTTGAGGGCTAAGTCAATGTTAGTAGTGTGTCCGGGCACAGCACCAGTTCTGGGTAGGCACTCACCAAAGCAGGAAAAGAAGTTTGAGTCCGTGCTCAGGTTGTGAGTCTGTATTCCAGGAGGCAGTGCAAGGGAACAGGCAGGTGTGCTGGGGCCAGGAGTGGTAGAATCCTATGGACCAAGGTCTGGGTGGGTTGAACAACAGGAGGGTGGTGCAGGGATCCAGGAGCTGAAGCGGAAACTCAGGAGCTGGGTCAAGATACAGGAGCAAAGGCTGAAGCAGGAACTCAGACAAGCCAGTTGGCAAGCCATGGATGAACTGGCTGCCTTCCTCTTATATATAATAGGAATAGAGGAAGTTCTAGGAGCATCCTGATCCTCCCTCCCCCTTTGGTCTGGGGATGTCTCCTTATTGGCTGAGGCCATAGCATATGGTGCGGTGCCAGAGCTGGACGTGGCATGGCACCGTTCTGGCTGGTGAATGGCTCCTCTGCATCTGGCACCAACTGTAGCCTGGTGCCATTCTGGCTGGTGGATGACGCCTCTGCATCCTGTCAGAGGTTGTGAGCAGCAGGTTGTCTGGTGGTGGATGCTGTGAGTGACAGCCAATGCATGAAAATAATGGATGTTATGAATGGGAGAGCCAGGCCAGGTCTGGGATGGGCCTCAAGCCATCCTTCATAGTGTCTTCAAGTATGAAGTCGTAAAAGCACCAGCAGGTCTGGATTAAGCCTGTCTAGACAGGCAATCTAGGTAGGTTATGCCATGGAGCCTCTATAGTTTCCCCATCAGGCCTGTCCACTGTGTTATGGTCCTGCTTTCCACCAGGAGTTATGGCAGGGTTCCTATTCCTCTTTTGGACTGGTTGTAGGGGTAATGGTGTTTGTCTTAGCAGAAGATTAAACATTCTCCCACTGAACCTAAAAGTCACCAGAGTTGGGGACAAAGCCACACGAAACACTGGCTGGAATTAGGGTTGCCACCTCTTGTGGTTTGACCCTGAGACTCCCATAGGCCAAAATGGGAGTCTCAGGGTGAAACTGTTAAAAGTGACAACCCTAGCTGGAATCCAAAGTGGGGATGCACATGTTAGTTCTTCTTTTATCCATTCCTGACCAAAGTGGCATTAACTGTGCAGGAGGAATAAGAATCAGGGGACACACTTGTGATGAGGAAGTGGGTACTGAAGCCCAGCATTCCTGTGGCCTGGATCTGTGTTATTATTCATTGTGAGGTTGTTGCTAGCCAGTTAAGTTTTTAAGTCTGTGTCTTTGTCTTTGGTTCTGGCTTTTGCCGCAAATAAATTTATTATTATGATGAAGTTTTTAAGTGCAAGGGGAAAGTACACTGACATCTGAAGGCACATGTTTCTAGTGCAGAGAGTTTTTTTAAATTGGCAGACATCATTTTGCCACCAGAGACTGCTGAATACCATAGAGATGTTGAGTAGATGGGAGGTGAACTCTCCCTGCAGTTCTCTATGGTGGAGTGGGAGGGGATTCAGTCCAGGATAACAGTGTACACAAGCACTATTGCTGTATCATTTTATACTGGAAAAAATAAAACCAAATCGGGTTGGTCAATTCAGGAATAAAACCAGGAAGCAGGAATTATTTAAACTGGGATGTCTATCCTCATGAATAATTAATCCCCGAATTAAAGGGGTTTATTCAGGGTAATGTACATGCAGAATTACCATGTGTCTACTGCTAAGAGCTCCCCTTCCCTGTTGATCAAGGACCTACAGTTCAATTTTTTTTCTTTATATGCCTGTGACATCTCTTTATACAACTTTTTGATGGTGTGTCCTTCCTTCCATTTTCTGTTTAATTCAGAATTCATTCCTAGTGAGAACATGCCTTTCAGTAGCCTTCCCAATATCAAGAAGTGTTCTTAACCCAAAGAATTGCTGAGCCCATTTCTTCAGACATGGCCTGTTTTTATATTGCCCTGCTACATTTGCCTCTAGTTTGAAGAAAATCATTTTAGAGGTTCTTTGAAACTTTCAGATGTTGGGACTTTCAAATAACACAAGTTGGGACTTAAAATAAGGTTCTTTGTTCAGCGTTAGGAAAACTTTGCTCATTCCGCGATTCATCAGTGTTGTCAAACATGGCAGAGCTGGTTATAGAGGCAGAGATTTCCATCACCTGATTTGAAACCTGCCATTTGAACACCTAGTGAACATCTTCCCCCTGGCAATTGGCCATAATGTCTGAAAAGCTGTGGGGATCTTGGCACAGCCAATGAGAGCTGTGGGCATATGAGTATTCAGCATCTCTGTCAGCCCATTTTGATTTAAGTGCCCTAAGACTTGGCACCTGAGTCCAAATATGGTGGCCTTCCTTTTTTTTTTGCGTGCCCAGGCTGTAGGATGCAGACTGAGGCTGCTTGCACACGAGACAGGAGGTGAGGGGACTGCCATGACCATAAATCACGTCAGGAGGCTCGTACAAAGTTCTGCCCATGTGCATTGGCTTTTTGCATGTGATTAGCTCATTTCTGCCGTGATTTCAGTGCTGGGAGACAGGGCTGAAAAGCCAGCTAATGGAGCCAACTGGCTTCCAGAATTCTCTGCGAGATTTACCTACTGACCTTAGCGGCTACTCTGTCGATGACCTGATTGCTTTGTGGAATGACATCTTGACTATGGCCATTGACATGGTTGCACCCAGGTGCCTACTTCCACTGCTGCGGCAGCACAGGTCCCCCTGGTTTACAGAGGAGCTGAGGTGGTTAAAGCAGGAAGGTAGAGTGGTTAGAGTGGCGCTCTACTTGTGCTGAAGCCGACCAATTGCGGCATAGATCATTTTAAAGGACTATGTCATGGTTGTGATGGCGGCAAAAAAAGCTTTCTCCCCCACTATCATAGCGTCTGTAAAATCTCATCCAGCAGAGCAGTGAGGGACCTGGTTAATCCAGTCTGCCTCCACCTGGAAATGGAGTCATCTAATGCCCACTGTGACATTTGTATTAACTACTTTGCAGAGAAAATCGTTCATATTCACCACAACTTAGGTGTTGCCATTTTATCTGCAGAATCCAAGTTTGAGATTATGGAAGCTCAGTCTTGTCCTGTTTATGGGGATCAGTTTCAATTGGTATCACCCACCGATGTAGGGGAGATACTTGGAACAGTAAGAGCAAATAGTTATGAATTAGATCCTTGCCCATCCTTGCTGGCGAAAGCCATCTGGGAGACATTGGGGCCGTTGCTGGCTGGGGTTGTCAATGCCTCCCTTTGGAGGGTAGGGTTTCAGACTGCGGTTGTCCAGACCCTGCTTAAGAAGCCATCTTTGGATGCTGACTCCCCGGTCAGCTATCAGTCTGTCTCTAACCTTCCCCATCCTCAAAAAGCCCACCCTTGACCCATCTGACCCCTCTAGTTATCGGCCAGTCTCCCTCCTTCCCTTTGCCTCAAAGCTTCTGGAATGTGTCGTCTACTCCCGCTGCCTGGACCTCCTCTCTGCCAACTCCTCCCTGAACCCTCTCTAATCCGGCTTCCGCCCCCTCCACTCTACTGAAACTGCCCTGGCCAAGATCACCAATGATCTACTTGTCCCAAAATCTAAGTGCCTCTACTCCATTCTTGTCCTCCTTGACCTCTCTGCTGCCTTTGACACTGTCGACCACTTGCTTCTATTGGACTCGCTTTACTCTTTGGGCTTCTGTGGCTCTGTCCTTGACTGGTTCTCCTCCTACCTCTCTGACCGCTCCTTTAAAGTCTCGCTCCCCGAGTCAAACTCCTCCTCCCTCCCCCTTTCGGTTGGGGTCCCCCAAGGCTCTGTCCTTGGCCCTCTCCTCTTCTCTATTTACACCCTGTCCCTTGGCAAACTTATTGCCTCCCACGGATTCCAATATCATCTCTACGCTGATGACACCCAACTCTATCTTTCTACCCCCTCTCTCTCCTCTTCTGTCCACTCACGCCTCGTCAACTGCCTCTCTGATATCTCCGCCTGGATGTCCCGACGTCAACTCAAGCTCAACATGGCCAAGACCGAACTCCTCATTTTTCCTCCCTCCTCTTCCTCTCCCTCTAACCTGCCCATCTGCATCGATGGAGTCACCATCCATCCTGTTCTCCAAGCCCGTAGCTTGGGCTTCATCTTTGACACGCACCTCTCTTTTAAACCTTACATTGACTCTGTTGCCAAATCCTGCCGATTCGCCCTCCATAACATTGCTCGGATCCGCCCCTTTCTCTCTACCTCCTCGGCCAAAACCCTTGTTCATGCCATGGTTATCTCTCGCCTCGATTACTGCAACCTCCTCCTTGCTGGCCTCCCTCGCTCTCACCTGTCCCCCCTTATCGCAATCCAAAACTCCGCTGCCAAGGTCATTCACTCTGCCCGTCGCTTCGACCATGTGCAGCCTCTCCTCTTCTCTCTTCACTGGCTCCCCCTTCCTGAACGTATCCTGTTTAAACTCCTGGTATTCACGTTCAAAACACTCCACAACCAAGCTCCCCCTTACCTCTCGGACCTAATCTCCCTACGCACTCCTGCACGCGCTCTCCGCTCTTCCTCTGTCCCCTCCCTCACTCTCCCTCGTTTCTCCTGCTCACCTAACCGCCTTCGACCCTTCTCCCTCGCTGCCCCCCATGCCTGGAACTCCCTCCCTACCCACATCCGCCTTGCCCCCTCCCTCCGCTCCTTCAAATCCCTCCTCAAGACCCACTTTTTCCTCGCCGCCTTTCCCAATGCCTGCTAGTCGTTCCCCATATACTTACTGTCTGCCCTCCTCTGCAGACTGCTGCAACCAACCTGATTGTAACCAAGCCAAGCACACGCACCTGAGACTTCGCATCCGCCTGAATGTTTGTTTGTCTTCTCCCCTGTCTCCCCCTCCTTGTCTTTTAGATTGTAAGCCACAGGCAGGGACCGCATCTATTTCTGTGTTCTGTACAGCGCCAGGCACATGGCTGGCGCTATATAAATGTTTATAATAATAATAATAAATAATAAAAAGGGAAAGTTATTGAATGGGTGGCTGACCAGCAACTCCGGGCTCATCTCAATACCATCGGATTCCTGGATCCTTTTCACTCAGGCTTCATTCTGGGTATGGCATGGAGACTGCGCTTGTGGCCTTGGACAATGACCTGTGCCTGGAGATTGACAAAGGGAATTCCACCCTGTTGATCTTGTTAGATCTTTTGGTGGCCTTTAATACAGTTGTTCATGAGGTGTCGTTGACACAACTGTGGAATCTGGTGGGGGGGACCACTCTTAGAGTGGTTCCACTCCTTCCTGTTGGGGAGGTCCCAGAGAGTGGTGATAGGCGATTGCTTGTCTTCCTCTCAGGACCTCCTCTGTGGGGTCCTGCAGGGTTCTGTTCTGTCTTCTCTCTTGTTCAACCCTTTTGTTGAGGCTGCTGGGCAAGGTCATTCAGAGGTTTGGGATGAAGTGCCATCTGTATGCTGATGACACCCAAGATCTACCTCTTTTTCATCTAGCCAGGCCCTCTAGTCTCTATGCTTACCCGATGCCTGACTGCTGTTGGGGGCTAGATGAGGATGATCAGATTGAAGCTGAATCCCCTTTGTGGATACAGTCCGTAAGTTTTGTTCATAGAACAAGGACTCAAAGGGAGGGATTCTCGGTTGCTGCCCCAATACTGTGCAACTCCCTTCCCCCGGAGGTTCATTTGAGCCTGAGCGTATTCTGGAGGTGTTGTAAGACTTTTCTGTTTCAAAAGGCATTTGGCAGGTGGGGATGAGGGATAGGAGGGTGTTGGTGGGTAGGTTTGGGGTAGGGGTGTGAGAGGAGTTGAATGTGGGGAATGAGGCGGTGGTTTTTGTTGTGGGTAGGTTTTTTGGGGGGGAGGGGATTATGTTTGTATTTTAATGGTTCTATTTTTAATATATGTTTTTATATATTATGTTTATATTTTATTTTGTAAGCTGCCCTGAGCCTTTTTGAGGGAAGAACGGGCTACAAATTTAAATAACTTAATAAATGTATGATTATGGCAGTCTCTCCCAGTACTGTCTCGTGCATAAGCACCCTGAGAGTGAAGCAGTCACATTGTGCTAATGGGACTGGCCGGTTTAGAGAGTTAGGTTCATTAAGGGACGATGGATCAAAGAGTTTCCTCTGCCATGCTTGCAGATCATTGGGTATGTGGAGTGAAGCAGCTGTGCTGGCATCTGCCTGGCTCACTTTCTCCATCTCTCAGTGTTTGTCCGCACCACTCCACCATCCTTCAGATAATTCCATAGTGTGCTGCCTGCAGGCAAAGTTCCTGTCCAGACCACAACGACCACTATACAGATGAGACCAGCTCATGGCCTGGAGTGCTGGAATGCACAGCGATCCATCAACAGAGGGCAGGGAGCATGAGAGCTGAGCCAGTCCTCACTGCTGAAATGTGGCCCCTTTGAAAAGACCCACTTTCTGCCCCCCATTAGTGCCAAAGGCTATTTTGAGCAGGTTGTGAGGTTGGTGTAACAATCAGCAGGGCTTCTCTGTGCACTGTTCTCCATTTCTCTGATGCACTGCTACTATTACTCCAGCACCAGAGAGGTGCATGGCATGTTCCAAATAGACCCTGGCAGGCAGAATTACACATTATGCAGAAAGTGGAGGGGAGAAGGTACACTGTGGAAGGATGAAGGGGCAGGAGAGCGACCCCTTAGGAGATCTCCTGGGGTCTCTTTTAGGGATGTGCACAGTAACTCACTTTTGTTTTTGTTATTCATTTTGTTTTCATTATTAAAATGTCATTAGTTTATTTGTTTCATTTTCGTTTTTACTTTCAATTTTGATTTCCATTGATTTCAATGGAAAACACATTTTTGGTTGTAATGATTTTATTTTTCATCCACTGTTGATGAAACTTGGTGGTATTATCCCGCCAATAGAGGACATATATGTGCCAAATTCCGGAATTAATGTTTAAAGGAATCTGAATGTATAAGCAGTTGGAATTTGTTATTTTACAAAATTCTGTGTACACATTCCTGGCTGTAACATTTTTGTCTCCCATCCAATTTGGAATGCATTAGGCAATATTATACCCCTTCCAAAGGGGACTACCCCTGCCAACTTTCAGAAGAATCGGATAAAGGGTCCCTATGTTAGAAGCGATTTACTTGTAAATGCATTTTTGGTTGTAACATCTTTGTAGTGCAGATCATTTACATGAAATTTGGAAGACTTCTGTGTCAGACCTTTAGAGGCATCTCTGCCAAATATCAAAAGGATCTGATAACAGGTCCCAAAGTTATACACCTGCACAGCATCTGGAGAGTATGAGCCTATGCTAGGGATTCTCTAATGTTTGTCACCGTGATACAAGATGTGTTTGTGATGCCAGTTGGCCAGCAGAAATGTCACCCGTATATCATTCTGTGCTGTGACCACCCAAACCCCTCTTCCTCACTTGTTATTGGGAAGTTGGAAGCATCTACTTAGGAAAGAGCCAATAAGGGATTCTCTTACGTTCTTTGTCACAGTGCTGCAGGATGTGATTATGATGACAATTCGCTAGCCTGGATATGTGAACCATGTCTCTTGTTTGCTGGGATACTTCCCCCCGCCCTCTGTCTTGCTGCCTGAAGTCCTAGTTATGTCCCTTCTATGCCCACCTCAGAGCCACCCAGGATTGGTCCTGGAAAATGCAGTAAGAGAGGCAATCACATCTCTGTCCCAGCCAGGGTGTGTCTAATGTCTCTCTTGAGATTGGACTACTGCAACGCGATCTACGTGGGGCTGCCCTTGTTCCTGGTTCGGAGGCTGCAGCTAGTGCAGAATGCAGTGGCCCGCCTCCTTTCGGGGACGGGTTGCCGGGACCACATAACACCTGTGCTCCGAGCTCTGCACCGACTGCCAATAGCGTGCCAAGCCAGGTTCAAGGTGTTGGTGTTGATTTATAAAGGCCCTTCATGGTCTCGGCCCCTCATATCTCAGGGATCGCCTGGCCCTCCGCGCCCCAGAGCGACTCCTTTGGTCTGCTGGGGGTACCTTCTTGGAGGTTCCCCCATGTTAAGCGGGGGGCCACAATGGAGAGGGCATTCTCGGTGGCCGGGCTGCACCTTTGGAATTCCCTCCCGGAGGAAGCTTGCCTGGCCCCAAGCCTTTTAACATTCCAGTGAGTTTGTAAAACCTGGCTGTTCGCCCAGGCCTTGTGGGAGGGTGGGTTAATGGGTTTTTATCACCCTACCCTTCCTTATTATTTTTTTGTAAATTTCTGTCCTCCCTGTTTTTATGATTGTTTTAATATTTAAAAAATTGTTTTAATGGAAATTTGTTAGCCGCCCCGAGCTGTTTGCAGGAGGGGCGGGATATAAATATATTAAATTAAATAAATAAATAAATAAATCTTTCAGCCCCAATCCTCTTCCTCTGTAGGTTGGGGGTAACATTGAAGCTGTGGACAGGAGGGCGTGAGCTGGCCCCTCACCTCCTCCATTTCCTCTTTAAGAAAGAGAGAACTTAGGAGTTCTGGCTCCCACCTCTTCTCTCCGTCTAATCTACTTGGTCCCAACCCTTTAACAGAGAACTCGGGAGTCCTGACTTCCAGCCTCTCCACCCCACTCTCATGCAGTAGGCTGCACTCCCTTCACAAGCAACTCAATGGTCCTGGTTCCCAGCTTGTTCTCCTCTCCCCTGCTCAGCTCTCAACCTTGTAACAAACAACCCAGACGTCCTGGGTCCAAGTTGCCCCTCTAGCCGCCACTCCTCTCACAGAGAACTCAAAAGCTCTGGGAGACATACAATGTAGGTGTGTGCCGTATGGAACAGAAGTAAGGGTGTGTGTGGAATGACAAAAAACAAACAAACAAACGGGAGAGGAAGTGGAATAAGAGGGAGGGAGGCTATTGGGACTCAGAGGATAGGGTGTCAGCTATAGTAAATGGGTTAAAGAATAGTACTGCTCCCCCTGGTATCCCATCAGTCTTCTGAATCAGTTATTTCACGCAGAACCTTGTTGTAACTATTTCTAATTACTCCTGTCTCCACTCACTTACTTGACCCTGCACACTCTTTGTATTTCCCCCTATCATTCCAACCATTCCACTTACTGCATCTGGTGCCTTCCTCATTATTTCACACCCTCTTGCCTTCCCCATGTACTCCCAAAGATGCAGCTGTGTTGTATTATTTCACAGTCAATTAACTGGATGTTGGAATGACAATAGTATTTACTTAGAAATTGGCATTGCTGTTGCCTCCATTCCTTCCAATGGCCATTCCATTTAATTAATTTCAGTGCATACCCAACTTAAAGTTTAAATTAAACATTTGTATACGGATGTACCCAGCTTCACTGTGCTGTGGAAGGGCAGTGGGGAATAGTGGGTAAGAGAGAGGGTTGTGAGACATTACTCAGCTGTCGCATTCTCCCCAACTGACATGAAAGAATAGAAGTGTCACGGGGGAGGGGACATAACCCCAATGCGGGATCAGACTCCCCTGGCGTTGCCCCGCCCACACCCCTGGGGTCCCCACGCACGGGCTCAGACCCCTGACCTGGAACGGTTCTCTGGGAATAATTGCCCGTCAGGATAGTGGGTGGACCTATAGGCCTCACAGTGCCCAGGTCCCTATCATCATAGGGTGCCAGGTGAGCGGATTGAGTCTGAGCCCCAGTCACTCTTCTCCACCAGGCGTAACCCACGGCCAAGGACGGGGGATTGGGTTGTAGTGGGGGAGATGGTTCCCGGAGGGGAGGGGAAGGGGTCCCGGGGACACAGGAGCGGCACAGGGGAACACACTTCACACCGGAGGGAAGGGGGAGCTATCTGCGACCCTCAGGGAAAGGGGGGGGGAAGGAGAGGGTCTTGCACGCCACACCCACAGTCTCACTCAAGGCTCTCGATCACGTAGGCAGGGGGAAAAGGGGGTCAGGGATTCACTCAGTCACACACTATCTTCTCAATACAATAATACTCTCAACTCCAAAAATCCAATCACTTAGCTTCGTTTGCAGGGCCAGTCTTTGCTCAATCACCAGCGCCGAGTGCTTCTCGGCGCTGGTCTTTTATATCCCTAACTCCGCCCCCTGCGCACTCCCGCAAGTGTGCGGAGCGCCGCAACGGGGGCGTGGCTTCCTCCTGGGTCCTGCTTGGCCCCACTCCGTCCCGCCTTTGAGCGGCCGTCAACTGTGGGCGGGGCTGCGTTGTTCCCCAGCATGGGGAGGGCGGGGGGTGGTTCCTCCACCGCTTCCCGCGCCTCTGTCATCGGGCCCTGGGAAGCCTCTTGGCCTCCCGGCGCCCCCTCAAGTGGCGTGCGCCTCTGCCCGCCCCTGCGGGGTTTGAGAAGAAGGAATGGAGGGGACGAGGGGCCAGTTCACGTCCTCCTGTTCCCAGCTTCAGTGTTGCCCCCAACCTGCAAAGAGGAAGAAGATTGGGGCTGAAAGGCAAAGACAAAGTGTGGGTACATGGAGCCTAAGTTGTAAGTGAGCACAATATTTATTTATTTATTTATTTATTATTTATTTATTTCTGCAATTTATACCCCGCTGCTCCTGAACACAGCTCGGGGCAGCTTCCAACAATATAAAAATACATAAAAACAAATATAAAATAATTTTAAAATAATCAGCAATTGAAATGTTTAAAACAGGGCCCCGGGAATTAAAACTGTACAAGGGTAGGGGAGAAAAAAGCATAACCCTAACCCCCCCTCCCCCCCCAAAGGCCTGGGCGAACAGCCAGGTTTTACAACACCTCCGGAATGACAACAGGCTTGGGGCCAGGTGAGCTTCCTCCGGAAGGGAGTTCCAAAGGCGCAGCCCAGCCACCGAGAATGCCCTCTCCATTGTGGCCCCCCACTTTACGCGGGGAACCTCCAGGAAGGCACCCCTGGCCGACCGCAGGAGCCGCTCTGGGGCGCGGAGGGCGAGGCGGTCCCTGAGGTACGAGGGGCTGAGACCATGAAGGGCCTTCTAGATCAACACCAAAACCTTGGTGTTGATGGTTTATGTATGTGTACCTTGGTATGTGAGACAGTACAATGTCTTTACTGCTAACATGGCATGGAAGTTAAGGCTGGAGCCTTAACTTGCAATTTCCATGCTTTTTAGTGCATGATTGAATTTGCAAGAGCCTTAACTCTTCTTGTAAACCAGAGTTTTTCTGACTATGGACTATCCAAGTTTTTTGTTACATACAAAGTGCCTCCTTCTGCGCTTGCTCCCTTTCCCCCACCCACCCAAAGCACCCCTGTGCCCTTGCCCCCCTAATATACCCCCCTTCCCTTGCCCCCTCATACCCAAAGTGCACCCCTGTCCTCACTTCCTTGCCCCCTACACCCAAAGCACCCCCCTGCCCTCGGTCCCCTGCCCCCTCATACCCAAAGAGCCCCCTGCCCTCACTCCCTTGCCCCTACACCCAAAGTGCCCCCC
>QEPC01005805.1:5977693-5989274 GCA_003113815.1 Sphenodon punctatus
CCCCCCTGCCCTTGCTCCCTTGCCCCCCCGCCCCAGCTCCCTTGTCCCCACACATCCAAAGTGCCCCACTGTCCTTACTCCCTTTCCTCCCCCCCACTGACAGTGCCCCCTGTCTTTGCTCCCTCACCCTCCACCCAAAGCACCCTCTGCCCTTGCTCTTTTGCCCCTACGCAAAGTTCCCCCTGCCCTTGCTCTCTTCCCCCCCCCTCACTCCTTTGCCCCCCACACCCAAAGCGCTATGGGTGTGCAATTCGTTTTCGTTATTATGATAATGAAAATGAACATTTCTATTTACTTTTTTTACTGTAATAACAAAAACTAAAAAAATAAAGCAAAAACAATTTTTTGTTTTTGAAATAATGAGAAAAAAATGAAAAACATATTTCCAGCTATACCTTTTTTGTTTCTTATTCCATTCTGATGAAACTTGGGACATTTGTACCCCCAATGGAGGGCAGTATTTGTACCAAATTTGGAAAAGATTGGATAAACAAAACCGATTCTATAAGCAATTGAATATTGTGATTTTAAGAAAAGCTCCTTATACATTCCTGGCTACTGCTTCTTTATCTTCTATCTAATTTTCATGAAACCTGGAAATATTATGGCCCTTCCCAAGATTACCAATCCTGCCAAATTTCAGAAAGATTGGGTAAAGCATCCTGATGTTATAAGCCATTAACTTGAAAATGGATTTCTGGCTGTAACGTTTTTATATCCCATCCTGTGTACAAGACATGTGCAGGAATGTATCCTGCACCTTCCAGGTCATCTCTGCCAATTTGATAAAGGGCCCCAATTTTATAAGCAATTCAAGTTGTCCCCTTGAAGACCATTTTTCAGATAAATAGCAGCACATGCAGTGCCAATCAGAGGCAGGCACCTGGCATGGCAGGGGGAGGGAGGCTGTAGGAGGGAGGATGGGGAGCAAACCAACAGGCTGATAGAAACAGTCACTGTTCATTTACTGCATGCTTCCAGCTTTACAGGATCAATCAGTGGTGGCTTCGAAGCAGGCATAGGTGGCAGCCCTGAGATGGGCATAGAAGGGACTTAACTGGGACTTTGCTGGGATGCTATCCCCAATCAGGATACATGGTTTACACATTCAGGTTGGCCAATTATCATCACAATCACATCCTGCAGCACTATGACAGAGGACACCAGTACCCAACTGGCGATCCAGCTGACCCCCCCCCCCCCACTCCTTTGTACTGCCCTGCTGTTGCTGCTTGGGTTGGGGTGGTGGGAACCCCGAGCCCATCTCAGAGGGATTCTGCTAGGTGCTACGCCTCTTCAGCCCATCAGCCCTGAGGGTCGGACCAGCTGGAGACCGGGAGGAGCCGTGCAGCTGGGAGAATATAAAGAGCACCGGGCCCGCCGGCAGAGTTGCGATCCAGCTGACCACCCCCCACCGCTCCTTTGTACTGCCCTGCTGTTGCTGCTTGGGTTGGGGGGGGTGGGAACCCCGAGCCCATCTCAGAGGGATTCTGCTAGGTGCTACGCCTCTTCAGCCCATCAGCCCTGAGGGTCGGACCAGCTGGAGACCGGGAGGAGCCGTGCAGCTGGGAGAATATAAAGAGCACNCGTTAACAGCTACCCCCGCCACCTGGCCCGAATTGGTGAACTTAACTTGTCAAATTGAGGACAGACTAATGGAAAGGAGGCGAGAACGACGATTAGAGGCTCCCCAGCCGTGGGCCCCTCATGTAACATATCCATCGACAGTTCCTCGAGCAGAGGAAAAAAGAATTGATGAACCAGAACCAATTCAATTGGGTGCGTCACGAGGGCCTTTAACTCCCCAGGAAAAAGAACGACGGCGCAAACAACTCCTCTGTTTGTATTGCGGGAGACTGGGACATTTTGTCTCGGGATGCCCTCAACTTCCTCCCGAACGATGAAGACCGGGAAACGGGAGAAGCCAAGACACACAGGGGGTGTCTCGGCCGGATCAATAAGAACCCCTGCACAAGCTCTACAGGGGACCGGCCCTTCTCCATCTAGCCTAAGACACCTTCGTATACCCCTGACTTTAACTTTTTCCACTCGTCGGAGCATTGTAATTCTAGCTCTTGTGGATTCCGGGGCCTCAGGGAATTTTCTCGACGAGGACATTATACACGCATACCATATCCCGACTCAACTGAAGAAATATCCAGAAGCTGTCGTCACCATCGACGGGGTTCCCTTGAGATCTGGACCAGTGAGACAACAAACCTTGCCCCTTAAAGGCTCTATTGGAGATCACCAGGAGAATCTCTCCTTCGACATTGTAAGTACCCCTCTTTTCCCTGTAGTTCTGGGTCTTCCTTGGCTCCGCGTACACAATCCTTCCATAAATTGAAAGGCCATGACTCTTTTGTTTACTTCGGAATATTGTGACTCCCAGTGCCAGGTCCTAAAACCGCGGCAACTGCTTCAGACAATGGCAGGTACTGATGTTACCTTGCCCAAAAATTCTGTTCCCCCCAAATATCATGAATTACTAGAAGTATTCCGGAAGCAAGAGGCCTTAGACTTACCTCCCCACCGGAGTTATGATTGCCCCATAGAATTGCCTCCTCATACTATGCCACCCTATGGGAGGATTTATGCCCTGTCAGAACCCGAATAAAAAACATTAGAAGGGTACATTGAAGAAAATCTGGAAAAGGGCTTTATCCGACCCTTGAGCTCCCCTGCAGGGGCGCCCTTATTTTTTGTCCCCCAAAAAGATGGGGGCTTACGCCCCTGCATAGACTATAGAGGGCTTAATGCTATCACCGTGAAAAATCGATACCCTCGTCCCCTAATTCCGGAACTCTTAAACTGGTTGCAGGGAGCATCGATATTCACTAAGCTTGATTTAAGAGGCGCTTACAACCTTCTGTGCATCAAGGAAGGAGACGAGTGGAAAACGGCATTTCGTACAAGCTATGGGTTGTATGAATACTTAGTTATGCCCTATGGACTTGCAAATGCCCCGGCCACCTTCCAATACCTAATCAATTATATACTCCGAGATATATTAGACGTCTATGTAATTGCTTATCTGGATGATATTCTTATCTACTCCAAGACTGAGGCAGAACACATTCAGCATGTCCGTAGTGTCCTACAACGTTTACAACAAAATAAATTATATTGTAAGGTTGAGAAGTGCTCCTTTCATCAAAATGTAGTCCACTTCCTAGGGTTCATGATCTCCCCCCTAGGCATTAAGATGGACCCCGCCAAAATTCACGCTATATGGCATGGCTTGCACCCCAAACAATCAAGGCACTACAGTGCTTTCTTGGCACAGTGAATTATTATCGCCAATATATTTCCGGTTACGCCGAAAAGACCGCCCCCCTCTCACGTCTACTAAAGAAACACCAGCTATATGTGTGGACCGAAGAACAACAGCAAGCCTTCCACTACTTGAAGACAGCCTTTAGTAGGACTCCTATCCTTCAGCATCCGGATTTCTCCTTACCCTTTATCGTAGAGACCTATGCTTCTAGTAATGCCATTGGAGCAGTCCTGTCACAATCAAAGACAGGCGCCACCAAGCCGCTGCCATGTACTTTTTATTCACGACAACTTAAGGCCGCAGAACAAAATTACACTATTTTGGACCGGGAACTTCTTGCCATAAAAATGGCTTTTGAAACCTGGTGACACTACCTTGAAGGCGCCGTACACCCTGTACAAGTGATAACAGATCATAAAAACCTCACAAACCTCCAAACAGCCCGTATCATGAATGCACGTCATGCCCAATGGGCACTGTTTTTTGCACGCTTTTCCTTCCAGATACAGTATCGCCCAGGAAAAGCTAACATCATCGCCGACGACCTATTCCGTTATACTGAGCCAACAAGAACCGTAACCTCACGGAGCGAGACGGTATTACCACACACCATCTTTGCAGCCACAAGAACAATGCCCTCCCGGGCTAAAAGGTTGGTAAATACAAATTTGTCCCTTACAGACCCCGGAATACCACCTACTATAGTCGACTCCGAACTCCAGGACCAGACTGACATTGTCTCCGTACCCAAGGATACTCGACAGGAGGTGTTACGAGCCCACCATGATGCGCCCTTAGCAGGGCACCCAGGGCAGCGACGTACCTTCACCTTACTCCAGTGACATTTCTGGTGACCATCAATGCACCGAGATACACAACGTATGTCCAAGGATGTCAGGTATGCAACAGCACCAAGGTTCCCCGTCAAAAACCCCAAGGCCTCTTACAGCTAAGCCCTTTGCCAACGGGGCCCTGGCAACGAATCAATATGGATTTTATTGTAGAACTTCCCCCATCACAGGGCTACACCACCATATATGTGGTGGTGGACCAGTTCACCAAAATGGCGCATTTTATCCCTTGCACCGGAATGCCCACAGCGCCGCAAACAGCGCTTCTGTTCTTACAAAATGTTGTTAAATTGCATGGCCTTCCACAAACCATTATATCTGACCGGGGATCACAATTCGTCGTGCAATTCTGGCGAAGTCTATTTAAGATGGTAGGAGTTCACCTTACCCCCATGACTGCTTACCACCCACAAGCCAATGGACAAGCCGAACGTACTAATCAATCATTGGAGCAATATTTACGATGTTATATCGACTACCTGCAGGACGATTGGGTGGATTTTTTGGCTCTCACTGAGTTCACGCACAACAACGCCCCCAACACTTCCCTTGGGTTTTCCCCCTTTTATGTTTCATCTGGAATCCACCCTCGCCTTTTCGTTCCAGGAACACCGACAACAAACGTTCCCGCCGCCCGGGCCATGATCCAGAAACTACATTCCTACCATGCAATGGCCCGCCTAGCTCTACAAAAGGCCCGCCTCCATTATAAAACAACAGCCGATCTTCATCATCGGGCGGCTCCTTCCTTCTTAGTTGGGGACCTTGTATAGGTAGACCGGCACCATTACCCCACTGGGCGCCCTACCTCTAAACTGGCAGACAGGTACTTTGGCCCCTGTAAGATACTTTGCCAATTAAATCCCGTCACGTATCAGGTGCAACTCCCTCCCCAGGTACACTGCCATTATGTCTTTCATGTATCCTTGTTGAAGCCGCACTCTCCCCCTCTGTTTCCTCCTCCAGACCCTCAGGACCCCATCCCCGCTATAGACCGCAATCCAGAATACGAGGTCTGGGCCATTCTTGACTCCCGGCGCCGATATGGCACCCTACAGTACCTCGTAGACTGGACAGGTTATGATGTCTCTAGCCGCTCTTGGGAACCTGCCACCGCAGTCCATGCCCCGCGGCTTGTTCGCTCCTTTCATTCCCGCTACCCCTTTAAACCCAGACCTTCCTGGGGGGGGGCCTTGGGGGGGGTACCCTAAGGTTCTGTTTGGGGCATAAGCACTGGAGGCTCCAGGGCGGGCAGAGACGCCTCCGGCCGCCCCCACAGCGCAGCGGGCAGATGGGAAACTCCGGCGAGAGATGTAGCATACAGCTGCGTCACGCCGCAAACGTAAAGGAATCCCCAGTCCCACGACAGCATAAGGAGGCGGGGCCCGTGGGCTCCGTGCGGCACTCCGCTCGTATTCGGGCGTTGCAGGAGGTGGAGCTAGGACTTCAAAAGGGGGATGCAGTCATCGCAGCAGCGCAGCTGTGAGACTGGCCCCTTGCGACGGAGTGTGGAGGAGAGAATTGTGCTACAGTGCGAAGAGCATGGAGTGTGACTGCTGAGTGGGTGTGGAAGCTCGAGAGGTTGTTTGTGGTGAGGTGAGTGGTAGTAGAGTGTGTCTGGTGCAAGAGCATATAGCCCGTGCGAGTGAGGGACATATTGGGGTTTGGGGTGCCAGACGAGTGTTGGGTGTGCGAGACCCTGTCCCCTCTGGGTCCTTCCCTTCCCATCAATCCCCCTCCCATAACAGTATCACTGGCATGGATCTAGAGGGGAAATTGGAGGAAATGACAAGGGCTATCCAGTCCCTAGCCCCCTGCCCTCGCTCCCTTGCCCCCCACACCCAAAGCTCCCCCTGCCCTCGCTCCCTTGCCTTCCTCACACCCAAAGCTCCCCCTGCCCTCGCTCCCTTGCCTTCCTCACACCCAAAGCTCCCCCTGCCCTCGCTCCCTTGCCTTCCTCACACCCAAAGCTCCCCCTGCCCTCGCTCCCTTGCCTTCCTCACACCCAAAGCTCCCCCTGCCCTCGCTCCCTTGCCTTCCTCACACCCAAAGCTCCCCCTGCCCTCGCTCCCTTGCCTTCCTCACACCCAAAGCTCCCCCTGCCCTCGCTCCCTTGCCTTCCTCACACCCAAAGCTCCCCCTGCCCTCGCTCCCTTGCCTTCCTCACACCCAAAGCTCCCCCTGCCCTCGCTCCCTTGCCTTCCTCACACCCAAAGCTCCCCCTGCCCTCGCTCCCTTGCCTTCCTCACACCCAAAGCTCCCCCTGCCCTCGCTCCCTTGCCTTCCTCACACCCAAAGCTCCCCCTGCCCTCGCTCCCTTGCCTTCCTCACACCCAAAGCTCCCCCTGCCCTCGCTCCCTTGCCTTCCTCACACCCAAAGCTCCCCCTGCCCTCGCTCCCTTGCCTTCCTCACACCCAAAGCTCCCCCTGCCCTCGCTCCCTTGCCTTCCTCACACCCAAAGCTCCCCCTGCCCTCGCTCCCTTGCCTTCCTCACACCCAAAGCTCCCCCTGCCCTCGCTCCCTTGCCTTCCTCACACCCAAAGCTCCCCCTGCCCTCGCTCCCTTGCCTTCCTCACACCCAAAGCTCCCCCTGCCCTCGCTCCCTTGCCTTCCTCACACCCAAAGCTCCCCCTGCCCNTTGCCCCCTTCCCTTGCTTCCTTGCCCCCCACCCAAAGCGCCCCTTGCCCCCCTGCCCTTGCTTACTTGCAGCAGTGCTCCTCTTCAAAGTAGCCCTGCCCCATCCATAGGCTAACATGAGGTTTTTCACAAGCCCATAACTTTAAAACTACGAATCAGAGTTACAAATAAAACCCCAAAGGCACACCCTGTCAGCCTTTTTTTATTTTCTAAAAGGCTAATTCCTCCTCCCCACCAACACTCAACTCCTCTACCCTGCCCAGATCGAGACGGTCGGACTAAATGAAAAATCAGGCTTGAAAGTGCAGTTTTCATACTGAGATATCTCCGCTTTTATCCAATGAATTCAGCTGAAAGTTTTACAGCATGAACTGTTTACCCACGCAATACTCCAAATTCAACAGATTTCACAATCCAAACTTTGATCATGCCGATTTTTAGAACAAATAGGATGTTGGGGCTTTATAATGTAGCGTGTAAGACACTTTAACTATTAGAGCGCTCCTGTGCTCTAATAATATTGGGGAGAGTTATAAACTTGCCAGGTTACATCCAAATTAGATGGGAGACAAAGATGTTACAGCGAGGAATGTGTACGCAGAGTTTTATAAATTAACAAATTACAACCGCTTATAAAATCTGATCCCTTTATTCATTCTTTCTAAAATTTGGGACATGAAATGCCCTCTGTTGGGGGTACAATCCTACCACATTTAATCAAAATCAGATGACAAATAAAGAAGTTACAGCCAAAAATGTGTGTTTTAGGTTTCTCCTATTTGTAATAATATATTTTTTTTGTTTTTTGTTATTCAGTAATGAATATGAAAAATTCCTATTGCATTTTTGTTATTATAATAACAAAAATGAAATGCACACGCCTAGTCTCTTTCCTGTTCAAGGCAGGAGGCTAAGAAATTCAGTGTCTCTCCCCTTGCTCGGCACAAAGACGCTCTCATTTTTGTACTTTGGGAGATGGGAACAGCTTTTGGTTCCAGGAGCTTATATAATACAGGCTCTTGAGAGCCTGCTGCTGCTCAATGGCAACCTTGTTACTCTTGCCCTGGTGGAGAAGGTGTCTGTGCTGAACACACGCATGCTGTGCTATTGCAGTTGTTTGATGACTATCCCAGCTCCACCTCCATGTGGCTGACAGCTCAGTCTAGGCTGAGGAACTCGTGCCAGCCAGTCATCTGGGAGGGACTCTGGGTGAGCTTCTGGGCTCAGCTTGTGGGCTGCTCTCTTCCTTCAAAGTGTGTGGGTGTGCGGCTTGCTAGATACTCGCCACATTAGATCTGTAAGAAGAGTCCTCTATAGGGAGAAGCCCTGCTCTGAGCAAGGCATGCCTGGGGTCTTCCATGGCATCAGTGAGGAACCATCGCTGGGGGCAGGCAAAGGGGCTGGAAGATGGAAGTGATGGGACAAGGAAGAGGTAAGTAAATACCTTGTTCTCATTTCTTCCTTTTATCTCCTGAACTGTTTTACTACTACTACTACTACTATTTTAAATCATTTCTGTGGCACTACTAGGTGTATGCAGCACTTTACAGTCACAGATCTTTGAAGACAGGTTCCTACCTAGTGGGCTTACAATCTAAGTTGGGCATGGGTGAGGGGAACACCAGGACAGACACAAGAGAACCATGGATAAACATAACATCCCTGTTCAGGCTGCGCTCCTGGGAGTGCATCCTGGTACCTCTCCCATGACTTACCGCTCTCTGGCTCACACAGAAGGGATAGCTACTTTGTCAGGCTGTGGCCAGTTCTTGGAAGCTGAGTGGGGTCAGGCTGGATCTGTAGTGGAATGGGGGCAGAACACCTGGATCCTTCAGAAGAATGCATGCTTTCAAATGGTCACTATGTCTTGCTGTGGCTGCATTTTAGTGGGTGGGGAATGACTCTTAGGCAAAGTTTTTGAAGTGCTCAGGGAGAAGGGGAGTGTAGTTGTGCAGCTGCAGGCCATCTTCCATAGTTCACCCTTGTTAATTAGCTTAGTTTCTACTTGGGGCCTGAAAAGGTTCATGGCTCCAACACAAGTTTTGGGCTGGGTTTTTTGTTTTTTGTAAATCCACTTTTCAGTTGTTTGTGAGGGGACCTTTTTCCTTCCCCACTTCAGTAAAAATTCTTACTTTGTTGAAACTAAAAACTTGCTAATTAATGTTCCAGTTCCACACTCTGTTTGTGGCAGGATCTTAGCAAGGAACAGCTGCTTAATTTAAAAATAAATTGCAATGCTGAAGCTTTCATTGGTCCATCTGGAAACAAATGCCCCGCCTCCAGGAACATAGGAATTGCCAGACTGAATCAGATCCATGGAACATCTACTCCTTCTGGCTCCAACAGTAGCCAGCTTCAGAGCAATGATATTTGCACTGCAGCTCCCAAGGCACAAGGGAGTCTTTACTCTGACCACTTTCACATGTTACTGTGGGGGCCAGGGAAGCTCTTGTGAATGCAACTGCGGTTCTATTCTCATGGGAATTAGCATACGTGGGAATGCACTACTCTGCTTTTATCCCACGCCGAGAACACTCGCTCATGACTGGGTCCCCGATGTAGCTTTACAATGATGGGTGTTCTCACGGGATAAAAGCGGAATATCGCGTTCCTACATGTGCTAATTCCCATGAGAATAGAGACATGATTGCATACTCAGGAGCTTCCCTGCCTCCCATGTAACGTGTTAAAGTAGCCTCTGACCTGCAGCCCGGTTTGGCTGGGGACAGATTGCAGCACCAATCAGCCGATTGGCAATTACCGTTTATTGGCTCTTTGGAGGTAACCACCCATGGGTGTCAGGAACTGCATGGTGTCCCTGGGTGGGGCTGGCATTTATGCAGATGGGTGATTGTGGCTCTTTGATCAGCAATGATCACTCAGGTGTATCCTGAGCAAGTCGGGACTGAGGGTGAGATCCTCACCCAATTAAAGTCAAAACTCCTAGTTCAGTGAAGTAACATTATACCATCAGTAATTGCTTCAGAAGAAGGTTCAAGAACCCTGTGATGGAGAGATGTGGAATAATCTACCTCATGAAGGTCTCATCTCTTCCCTAATTTAGATTGGTTGTAGCCCTGCACTAACTGGTGGTGGCTCTAGGTATTACTGTCATCTGAATAATCGGCAAGTTCCTGTTTGAATCTTGCTTTATTGGTCTCTAGCCCATCCTGTGGCAGTGAGTTCCATAGGCTAATTTCATGTCTGTGTTTTGGGCAGGGACCCTGTCTATTTTATTACTTTGTAAAGTGCCAGGTACACTGCTGGCGCTATATAAATGTTTGTTAATAATAATAATAATAATTTGCCACCTTTTAGTTTCATTGTCTGTCCATTTGACCTTATTCACTCTGTAGGATGGAACAATTTCAGGGTTGGTCAAGAGATGAACTTTAGGAGGTTCACCCACCCTACTGATCATGGTATTATGTTTCAATACGCTTGTAACAGGTTGACCCTGAGTAGTTTTAGAATAAGGTTTTGAGGGTAAGTGGTGACAGGGCATAGCTCAGAGAGAGGCCTGCAGCCCAGTCATGTGGGAATGGTTCATTTCTTCCAGCTGGAAGCCAGTGGGAAGCTACTACTCAGTTGGGACCTGTAGGTAAAAGACTGAGCTAGGAAAGGCCACAAGGGAGAGGACAGGCTCAAGTCGAACACTTGCCCAGACTTTTATGGCATCACAGCTACCCTGGAATAGTCTGGCTGAGAGGTTTAGGCTAGAGACCTCTCTGGGAGTTGCCTGGGCAAGGGAGGGTCCTGCAAAGATATTGGGCATTTTTACCCACACCTTATAGTGCTGGTCTTTCAATCTTCTGGGTTTACAAGACCACAGGTAAGTTCTGGATGCATTTTTCTCACACACACTGCCCTGAGGCAGCCTAAAGTAGCCGCAGCTGTAGATGTGAGGGGCTGCCATGGAAACCAAGCAACCACAGCTGCCTGAAGCAAAGCAGTTTGCCAGGGGAACGTTTTACACACAAAAGTTCTGGGAGAAGTTCTATGCAGAAGTTCAAAGAGCCAGATGTTTAAGATCTCAGTGAGTGATTTAGACACACAGAAAGTTCAGGATGTAACAGCAAACATGCAGGAGAAATGTGTGTGTAAAAACACCTGTTGTCATGGGAAACCCTACTTGTACCCCTTTAGGTGCATTGAGCTGCATACACCAGTCAGCTCCCAGATGTCCAAAACCCCATGACTGCTATACCATTACTGTAACCTGTACCATGTATAGAAACGTGACTTAGTTATTACTAGGGGTGGGAGCCCGGGGTAATTACCGGATACCGGATTTACCGGTTTCCGGTTCTCAAAGAACCGGATTCCTGGATTAAATCCGGTATCTGGTACCGGTTTTATTTCATTGATTTCAAGAAAGCCCCAGCAGGCATTGCAGCGCCCAGAAAGCCCCCAGCAGGCATTGCAGCACCCAGAAAGCCCCTCCAGGTGAGCAGGGCCCCACCCCATAGCCACAAGCCAAAGGTGCACGCCCGCGCCCAGCGGGCTGGCCGTTTTGTGGCCGTTGTGTGGCCGGAGTGAGGACATGACAGCACGCACGCGCGCACCCGACAACCGCAGGTCTGGCATCCCCCTGATACCAGGACATTCAACACCTATGATGCCTCCCTATATCTCCCTCACTCCCTCGCCCTCTATCACCTCCCTCCTTCTAGCCTTTCTCACGCACCCCCTCCTTCTCCCTCTTCCACCACCAGCGGCCTTTCTCCAGCCAACCTACCCCTTATTCTCACCCACGCCCATCCCCCCTCCCCACCCTCATCCCCCCTTACCCATTCCCCCTAGGCCCAAACCCG
>QEPC01005805.1:5993191-6014053 GCA_003113815.1 Sphenodon punctatus
GTTTTTTTTTTTTTTACTTTTTTGTTGGGACTTACATTGCAGCCATTCATTTAAATGGCTGCAATGTAAAAAAATCCGGTACCCGGAATCTGGTAACCGGACCAGATTTACCGGGTTGAATCCAATAATGCCAGTACGCCCAGTACCGGCATTATCGGATTCCGGATTTGCCGATATTCCCACCCCTACTTATTACTGTAACTTGTACCAGATAGGTACAGGGATACTGGGCTTGAGTGAATCAGGGTGTTGCTAATGTCCCTTCAACGAGTCATTGAAGCACCACCCTGGCAGCCCAGGGCCATCAAAAACCCCATTCATGAACGATTGAGAAACAGGAAAAGGGACAACATCTTGCGTGCCTTTCCCCATGACATCAGGGGCACTACTACTAGAGGCTGGGGGATTTAAAAAGGAACCATGCTGACTCACAGGAGAGACTCTCTTTTGGACCGCCTCCCTGGACTGCTGCTGGACCATAAGCAAGCGCCCTGTCACCCGGCTGGGAGACAGAGAAGGGCCACTTTGACGCATGAAGCCAGGCTACTAACTTGGCTAGGTGAGGGCTAGCCAGGGAACTTAATGTTTAACTAGCTTTGCATTTGCTTTACCTTTATTTTCTTACTGCTCACTCTGTACTTGCTCTGTGCCTTTTGGCTTACCCTTTTTATATATAAAGCTTGTCGTTTAATCACAAACGTGATCTTGTGTTCTCTGCACCCGAAGCATTGAGCAGGACGGGAGTTCTTGGCCAACCCTGAGACCACCTAACCCAATTGTAAATTTCTGAAACCTGTGAGACTGCATGGGGCACAGGAAAGGGCCAGAGACAACCCAGAGCGAGGGGATGCCCGTCAGCCTCCAGGTGACAGATGTCAGCAGTTGCTCCAGCAGTTGATGTCGTAGGTCTGTCAGTTGTACAGCATGTGCAATGCAGGCAGATTGCTGTTACTATCAGACCATCATCTCTTGTGCTTAAATGTACGAGCATTAGTTTCATGTCCTGCGTTACTATGGATCTCCTCTGTTACATGTTCCCAGCCTATGGGTAAGGGAGAGCAAACCAATAGGGTGCGAGGATGGTAGATTTGGAGGAAATGTAGCAGTAATAAGATGGAACAAGAGCAGAGATGTTTGGGAGAGGGAGAGGGAAACTGTATTTAGTTGCCATAAATGCCATGGGTCTTGTCTGCTTTTCTCTCTTCCTATTGGTAGTTGCAATCATCTGAGACTCTTCAGCTCATGGACCTCTGTTTAATCTAGAGGGGACCGAAGACAGGGTGTACTTGGAGGCATTGGAATGCACTTCCCTCCCTTTGTTTCCAAGAGTTTGGCTTTGGTACCTGCAGACCAGGCTTTAGTATAACTTTGGTCTCCTAGGTCGGGCATGAGTGGAAACACAACTTGGGAGAAAGCGGCTGTGCTGGGAATGACATTAACAGGTGGGCTGTCTAAGTGCTCAGTCTGTGGAGCGTGAGGAGAGGTATACAGTGTGGTTGCGGGCTCATAAAAAAAAACCAAATTCAAATCCTCACCAAACAGTTTCCCTTTTACCTACTCCTGGGTGTCTCCCCTCGGCAGGCCCTTTGGCCATGAATCTCCCACTTTCCAGCAGGTGCATTCCTCACCTGTAGAGTGGCCATACCTCCCCTTTAATAAAGGACACATCACAAATACATGGTGCAGCCCTGCATTGGAACCAATGCAGCCCTGCACCATGTATTTTTCATAAGCATCCTGTATTAAAGGGGAGGTATAGCCACCCTACCCACCTGTCTTGACCCTCTTTCCATTGTAGGACTGGGGGGTTGTGTGAGCATTCTCCTCATTCCTTCCACCAAGGTCTTCCAGCTTTTCCCTCTGCTTTATCTCCTTGGAGCTGGGGCTTCTCTTAGGAGTTGACAAACAAGATGGTAGACCAAACCAGGTGTGTGTCCACCTGCTCAGCTATTAGTTATTTGCCCCCTCCAGCCACATGGCCACCACCCACTGAACACACAGCCCCCACTCATGGTAGCGTCATGGAGCATGCAGAGCCTGCCATGTGGGCGAAAGAGGGCTAATGTGTATCCACATGTCCATGTCCCATCAATTAGGTTGCATGCAGCACTGCGTGTACAGGCCCACCAGCACCACAGAGTTGTGGGCAAAGAGCCTAGAGAATTCTGAGGTGCGACCACTTCCGACACCTCTTTGCACTCTTGCTCTCACTGATGTGCATTAACATCCACCTTAAAGCCCACTGTGCCGCTTCAAATATGCGTTCTCCCAGCTTGTTCTGGGTGGCAGTACATCCCCAATGCTCACTCTTTCCAAGCCATTGCATTCTCAGGAATGACTGAGGTAGGATTACCATTGCTGGGGCCATGGCTAATACCAACAGCCAAGCAACAACCAGCACCACTACCACCACCATGCAGTCGCAGTTGGTCTCTACCTACCAATCTGCCTGCCAACACTGCATTTCCTGGAACGAGAAAGAGACAAGACCTTCATCATTCTATGGGGGGGTGGGGGAAGGGGGGGAGCAGACGGTCCAATATGCCCTGATGAAGTGCTACAGGAACGAGACAGTGTTCCAGGAGATCTCAGTCCTAATGATGCAGTAGGACTACGTCCGAGAAATGAACCAGTGCCAGCAGCAGACCAAGGGCTTGAGTAGCAGTTTGGGTGGTCAGACAGCATGATCGAGAAGGCAAGCAAGGAGATAAGCGGGATGTGGAGACAGACACAAAGCAGCCTGTTCTAGTCCATTCCACTCCAGACCTCTCTACTTGAGCATGTTGGTGCTGTGACTGCAAGCATCATTGCAAAGGGGGAGGCACCATGTCCTAACCCCATACGTAGTTTGTGTTCCCCCCTCCCGCCAAATGGAACCTGACCACCTGCCCTCCTTCTTCCAGCAATCCACCCCCGCAGGGAAAGCATCTTTTCAGGGAGTTGGATCTGAGAGCACATTACACCGGTGCTCTTAAAGTCTTCACTGGCTCCCAATTGTTTTTCAGGCACAATTCAAGGTGTTGGTTTTGACCTTTAAAGCCCTAAATGGTCTGTGCCCCACATATCTGAAAGATTGTCTGTCCTTCCATGCCCCACTGCAACCCCTGTGATCTTCCGGGAGTGCGTCTCTTTGGGTACCATCAGTTAGCCTTGTTCGTATGGCAAGGGCTCGCAGGGAGGTGTTCTTGGTTGCTGCCCCAATGCTTTGGAATTCCCTTCCCCCAGAGGTTTGTTTGAGCCTGAGCCTGGGTGTCTTCCAGACACTGTGAAATACTTTTTTATTTGAAAAGGCATTTGGTGGGTGAGGATAGGGTATTGGGATGGTTTGGATGGTATTTGGGAAGGGGTGGTGATATTGGGTGACTTTGTGGGTATTTGTGGTAGGGTTGAGGGTTTTTTAGCTTTTTGTATTTTAATATGTGTTTTTTTAAATTTGTAAGCCACCCTGAGCCTCTGGGAAGGGCAGCATATAAGTTTAAATCAATCAATAAATATGGCTTCCATCAGTCAACCCTATACATTCAGGAACCCCTCCCGCTGGAAGCCCTCCATTGCCTCTGTGTAGTTAGCCAACTGCTCCACCCAGTCTAGTAGCACTTCCACAAATCACTGTGCAAACCTTCATGAGTATGGTGCCCATTGTGGAAGTTCCAATGCCAAATTGCTGGGCGATAGAGCAGCAGGAGTCTGGAGAGGCAAGCTTTCAGATGGCAATAGCAACACACTTTTCCACAGGCTTTGGTGACTGCATCACTGTGCTCTGTCCCTCCTGTCGTGCCCCGAAGATCTTGGCACTCTGCAGGATGAGCTAATGGGGCATCCTGAAATTTGTGACCCACTCAGCATCTCCTCACAAGAACAGCATGTTCTCCCACCAGTCTGTGCTTTTCTTACCCAGACCAGCCTCTTGGTGGGTACAGCCCTGTGTATGGCATCAGTGATTGAAGTTATGTCTCCTGGCAGGTACCTCTCTGCACGCATCGGCTTCCTTTGCACTGCTTCTGTTCTCCCCAGCATGGCCCAGAGCAGGAGCTGCCTCTGTGGTGTGGTGTGCCCCACTATCCCCACCACACATCAAGCGAGAGCCTGTCTTTGCCTTGAAAACACATCACACCAACCACAGCAGAAGCCTTGGATTTGTTGGATCGCTCACAGGTTCTGTTCAGCAGCAGCAATAAAGGCCTGTATCACCTATGGCATCTGCTGCTGCAGGCAGCCTGCTGTGCACAGAGTGCAAGAGAAATAGCAGATGCCCTCCACCAACCAGGATGGTGCCAGTTTTCAGGTAGCACCGGATGATCAGACCCCATCCACTCATCAGGATAACACCGGTCCTCAAGTAGCTGCAGATGATCAGACAACCTCTGCCAGCCAGTATGGTTCCGAGTCACAGGGAGCTCTGGCACCACACCGTGTGCTTTGACCTCGGCCTATCAGGACTCACCCTGGGACTGAAGAGGGTGGAGCAGGACACTCCTAAGGCTTCCTCTCTCCTATATAGAGGGCTTGCTGTAATTTCAGCCTTGGCTTACAATCTATCTGGACCGCCTCCTTCAGCTGTCTGACACAAACTTCCAGCACCTGGGTGGGTGCCTATACCAGAGTTGGAGCTGCACCTGCCTCACCCATGACAGCATGGCAAGCCCACAGGGCTCAGCTGTAGGGAATGATGATGCCGCAACCATGGTTGAGCTCAAGGCCATGCCATCATCCCTCCAGATGTAAGTCAACTCCCCTTGGAGGTGAACTCAGTCTTGAAGGCCCGACTAGAGGCATTTGCCTCTGCGGGGGCTCAACCTCCTGCGTGAGCTGATGACCAAGGCATCCCTTCCTACACTCCTGCAACCCTGGGAGAAGGTCTCCCTTCCTGATCATTTTCTGGGCAATCGCAGGACCTTTTGGGGTTTCCTGGCACAATGTCGCCTGATTTTCACAATTTACCCCCATACTTATGCCAGTGATAGGCAATGGTTTGGACTCATTCTAAGTCTGTTGTCAGGAGACACCCTCCGTTGGGCCATTTTACTAACTGAGCAGAATGACCACTTGTGGACAAGTTATGATAACTTTGTCTGGGAATTTTTGTGAGTATTTGACGACCCCCATTGTTGGGCCACTGTTAGGTGGGAGGGGAATGGAGGAACGGTTTTGAGGCCCTGAGATAGGTCCACTACTCCTACTCCGGTATCAGCGTGGTCCTCACGGAGAGGACCGTGTGGGGGCTTTTTCTCAGCTATCGAGAGCAACCCAGATCATCACTAGGCGGAGAGGGCAGTTTCCCTGGGGGATGGAGGGGATAGAAGGTAGGGGCTCATCAGGAATACTCACACCCAAGATCTCTCGTCCGGGAGAGGTCACCAGGAACGGAAGTGACCAGGTCTTAGGTCTCAGGTCCAACCATGAAGGGTTACAGGAGAGAATAGGGAGGGAACACACACACCACCTCCTTACACGCTACGGGGTGGGTGGGGGTGCAGAGGTTTGGGGGAGGGGGCACTTCCATCGCAGTCACTCACGAACCCTCTTATAGAAGTACCCACACACCTACATACACACTAGCCCTTACACACACAGAAGCACACTCTGTCAGTCCTACACACCCCTTCATACATACAAACTCCCAACCACACAGGCATCAAGGCAACACAAATAACAAGTAACCAAGTCAAAGCACAGGGCCAACCTCTCAAAGTGATTACTGGCGGGGAGGAAGTGTCCCACTAGAGCTTTTATGCAGATCCTCCCAGGTTCCCTCAGGTGTTGCTGGTTCTGCGCCCCCCCCCCCCAGGCCCTGGCTCTCTGCGGCTCTCTAGTCGCGTGCTGTGCCGCAGCTGTGTCCCCAGTTGCCGAGCAACCTGGGGAACGTGCGGTGTGGCATTCCCTGGGTCCCATGGTTCCTGGAGCTGCCCCTTTGGCTGTGCATCGGGATGCTGCATAGCAACCAGAGACATGCATTGTCAGGCCGAGCCCCCTTGCCCAGTTGGGATTACCTGCCGCTGGGCTGGGACCCTGACAGCCACCACTGAACAGGGAATGCAGGCCATTGTGGACTACACAGTAGTTTCACACTGGACAACAGACACCAAACAGAAAGACCCTGCTCTCTGTTGTTCCAGGGTGGGAAGGTTGTCTCTTGAAGGCCATTACCGATGAACTAGCTTCAGTAGCAGCCCCTGGGACCCTGAAAGACTTGGTAACCCTATGTGTGCAGACTGATGATTGCTTCATGGAAACCCAATTGGAATGTTGGTGGAACCAATGTCCAGTCAATGCATTCCCTCTGTGGTCTTCTGCTTACCTTCCATCTTCGGCGCCAAACTCCAGGCAGGTGGGCAGCTCACAGAAGCAGCTGTTCAAGGGGCCAGTGTCATGCCTTAGCTTGGGACTCAAGACTCCTGTTCCGCAGTCCCTGCAGTTATTAATAACTTATTATCCAACTGGGTCAGAACCACAGCATGGTCCTACAGGTACTGGTTGACTTGGGGGCTTCAGGCAACTCTGTTGACCAAGTAATAGCCTGACATTTTGAGTTCCCAGTCCAACCAAAACACCATCCAGAAGCTGTAGTTGATGGCTCTCCTCTTGCATCCAGTCTGATTACCAGCCACACCCAACCAGTACACCTAAGTATCGGAATACATCAAGAATTTGTACAACTGGACTTGATTCAGTCCCACCACCCGATAGTTCTGGGCCTTCTGTGGCTAGCACGTCATCACAGTACATCAACTGGGCCCAGTGAACTGTGCAATTCAGTTCCCCACACTGCCTATGGTACTGCCTGTGCACCTCTGCAGGCCGAGTAAGGACCTTACCTTTGTGGGTGCCTACTTGCGGGTGATCCTTCCAGGCACCTTGCCTGAAGAATTCCAGGACTTCCACGATGTCTTTGACAAATGACAGGTAGAAGCTCTGCCTCCTCTTCAACCCTATGATTGTCTAATTGACCTGATTCCAGCTACCACTCCATCCGTTGGCCACGTTTAAACCCTGGCACCCAAGGAGCTTAAGGTCCTCTAGGAATACCTGGAGGAGAATCTCTGTAAAGGATTAATTCAGCCGTTGGTCCCCTACAGGGGCCCCATTGTTTTTTGTGCCCAAGAGAGAAGGCACTGTTCAGCCATAGACTATCAAGCTCTGAGCCACATAACTGTAAAAAACACCAAAAAAAACCAACACCCACTCCCTCTGATCCCAGAACTCCTGACCTGCCTTTATTCTGCATCCATTTACACAAAATTAGTTTTTGCGGGGTGTTTACAACTCAATACAGATTCAAGAGGGCAACGAGTCTATAAATGGCGTCCCAAATCCAGTATGGGTTCTTTGAATACTTGGTTATGCCCCTTAGTTTCACCAATGCATCCGCCACCTTTCAACACTTTATAAAGTATGTGTTGCAGGCTCTCTTAGATGTTTACATCATGGTATACCTGGATGATATACTGGTATTTTCAGATTCCTGGGAGCCGCATGTACATCATGTCTGCACTGTACTGAGGAGCCTCCACACCCATGTATCGTATGCTAAGTTAGAAAAATGTGCATTTGCCCAGAGTACAATTGAGTTGCAGGGGTATGTCATCTCCACTTCTGGCATTTCAATGGACCCCCACAACATAGAGGCAGTTCTTTGCTGGGTGCCCCAGTGCTTTTGGGGTTTTACTACCTTCTGTCAATGCTTTATTTCCAGCTTTTCATCCATACCCACACCACTTACGGCACTGCTATGTAAGGGTGTGTGTTTCCAGTGGACTTCTACGGCTGACTAGGCATTCCAGATCCTCAAGCAGGCCTTTTCCTCCACCCCTGTGTTGCTCCATCTGGACCTGCAGTGCTCCTTCATTCTGGAAACAGAAGCCTCCGAATATGTGATAGCAGCCATCCACTTGCAGACACCTTATGGTGAACCCCGACCTGGCATCTACTCTCGAAGCCTCACATCCTCGGAGTGCAATTACCCAGTGTTGGATAAAGAGTTGCTAGCCATCAAGGATGCCTCGGCAGAGTGACAGCACTTCCTTTAGAGGTCTCCACACTTGGTATGGATCTTTACAGATCACAAGAACCTGGAGTCCTTCTGAACTGTGTGGCTCACCAACCAAGGACTAACTTGGTGGGCCCTATTCCTGTCCTGCTTCAATTTTGTTTTGGAAGTCCACCTTGGACAGCATAACTGCACTGCAGATGCACTCTCCCAGAAGGATTAAATCTGGGGAACAACTAAGGAGCCTCCTAGCTTTTTATTTGCCAAGCACCAGTTTTTAGGAGCTGTAACACCATCTACATACCCATGGCCAAGTACCTTAACACCATGGGTACCTATGCCTTCCTGCAGTGTCTCAAGCTAAATAAGGTAAAACGCTCTTTTTATTTTATCAGGTTCTATGCATACATTTCCTTATTTCTCCTGCCATCATACACTTGACCTCTTCTCTACTTCTGCTTACCAGCCTAACTATTCTCTTTCCTCATTTCTCCCTTCTGACATGATGTGAAACTAAAAATGTCAAGTGCACCACCTTATTCTCTTTCACTAGGTCTCTGAGCCTGTCATGTCAAGCAGTTTCACATAGTAAGCAAGCAGCTATAAAATTAGCAGTAGGCCTTATAGGTAGCCTAGGCAGCCTACAACCTCTGGTTCCATTTCAATATCCCAACACTTCTGAAGTTCCAGCTGCCTCAGATTGGATCACCCCTCTCCGAACCATCCATGAGTTCCTTCAAACATCACCTGAGTGCAGCCCGAGAGGCATACAAGTCTGTCCCAACTGTCGGTACTGGGAGGGTGCCCAGTACCAGCCTGGGGAAAAGGTCTGGTTCTCTGCATCTACCTGGCCAGCTGCATATCCACCCCGTAATCTGTCTCCCAGTTGAAACCCCATTCTCCTGATCCGTTTCCTCACTGTGCCCCTTCTCAGTCACCCCCAGTAACTCACAAAGGGTAAGAGGAATATCTCCTGCACCAGATCTTAGATTCTCATTGGCATCACAAGCAGCTTCAAAACCTGGTGGATTGGGAAGGGTATGGCCCAGAAAACAGTCCTGGGAACCGGCCACACAGGTGCATGCTCCAGCCTTGGTCTGTGCATTCCATTGGCGATTTCCAACCAAGCTGGCGCCTCCCCCCAGGGGCTGCACTTTGGGGGTAGAGTCCATAATCAGATGCCCTCTACCTGGCCAGAATGGCACCAGTCCTCGGGTAGCACTGGATGATCAGATGCCCTCTGCCAGTCAGGATGGCACTAAGCCACAGGGAGTGCTGGCACCACACCGTGTGGTTCGACCTTGGCTTATCAGGACTTGCCCTCGGGCTGAAGGGGGAGGAACAGGACACTCTTAAGGCTTCTTCTCTCCTTTATAGAGTGCCTACTGTCATTTCAGCCGTGGCTTGCCATCTGTCTGGACCTCCTCCTTCAGCTATCTGACATTTTTGCTTTCTACCCCAGTTCCTGCCTCTACCTTTTCCACTGCCTTCTGACTGTTCCTGAGTCCCCACTGGTTTCCTGTATTTCATCTTCAACCTGAGTTCTGTTTTCCTGCCTTGCTGTATCACCACCCAATGTCTTCCCCACCTTGACCTCTGTTCTTTGATTGCTCTCTGAACTGTGACTACGACCTGGCCTGACTACAAGCCTGGACTTCTCCTCAGTCATAACACCTGTTTGGACTGCCATCTGGGTTTTCAACTTGGACCAGTTTCTCAGTTATGAACTTGGTTTTCCCTTCCTGCCCAGACACCAGCTCTCTGAACTGTTCCATGGACTACAACCTTGGCCTAACTAATGCACAAACTTCCAGCACCTGGGTGAGTATCTATACCAGAGCTGGGGCTGTGCCTGCCTACACCTGTGACAGCCTGAAGCACAATAACAAACACAAGGAAGTTCTCAGCAGGCATCTCCATGACTCCGGTTTCGATGTCCATGGATTCTGCAGACCACACACCAAATGTTTTGAACATCGTAAAGAGATGGGTGGTTGCCTAGCTAAGATTGGCTGTGCACTTCACGTGAGCAGCTATTGGTCACTATTGATCGTGTGTCATTACAGGACTGACTGTGCACCAAGCGTGACCTGCTATTGGCTACTATTAGTTACAAGACCGCTAATGGTAAAAGCTTTTGCAAAGCTTATGCTGTGTGTTGCTGCATCGGCACTGCCAATCCAGGTGGTTATTAAAATGCATAGACATTTTTGTCACAAGTACATCAGTGCACATGACAGTTCATCTAAAAATGTTACCGATGTTAGCACCATGGAAGCATGGGATTTTAAAATTGGTGTGGAGGTAGGGGGAACCACTGATTGTCAAGGAATAGGCAGTTGAGGGGATCTGCAAGGCAGTGAAGGTTACTGTGCTTGGACTGTATGTGGGAGCAGAGCTGCTAATTGGTTAAAAGTTACTCATGTATTATTAATTATTATTATTATTATTATAAGTATTTGTATAGCGCCAGCGATGTACCTGGTGCTTTATAGAGAATAAGATAGACACGGTCCCTGCCCGAGAGCTTACAATCTAAAGACGGGGAGGGGAGACAGGGAAGGGGGAAGAAAGGGAGAGACAAGGGATGGAACAATCAAAGTAACAGTTTTTGCTTTCAACAAGCATGAAGGATCATAATGCCACAGAAAGCTATTGCTGTGGGTTGTTTGCCCAGGAAAGCCAAATGGCTTCAGCTTTCATCTGTGAGTGCTGTGGCTGCCCAGGATTCAGTGGGCAGAATAGTTGGGGGGTGAGGAGACCCTGGCCTTTGCTGATATTTGAGTGAGGCCTGCTGTACAGAGAGAACCATCAGACTCATCCTACAAGGGAGGCTATGCACTCATAGGGTGACACATGCACACAATGGGTTCTAAACGGCTTGGGCCCCACCTATCTGCAGGACCACCTTACCCTCTGGGTCCTGGAGCGGCCCCTGCGGTCGGCTGGGGGCGCCCTCCTCAAGGTCCCCCAGGTTTCCCGGGTGTCTACTATGAGGAGGGCGTTCTTCATGGCTGCGCCGCGGCTGTGGAACGTCCTCCCATTGGAGATCTGCTTGGCTGCCGGCCTCCCCTCTTTCCGCAGACAATGTAAGACTAGGCTGTTCTGTCAGGCCTTTCCTGAGGGAGATGGGGAGGGTGGGTTGGGTTAGGGTAGGGGGGGAACGAGGTTTTATATTGGTTTTTAAATTGTAATTATTATTTTTTGTTTTAATGTTGTAAAATGTGTTTTAAATGTTGTGAGCCACCCCGAGATGACTGAGGCAGGAGGGGGCAGCATATAAATTTTGATATAAATAAACAAATATGTATGCATGATGGAGTGCAGACACTGCACAACCCTGCTGCAGTTCCAAGATCAGCAGAATTGAAAGAGTGGGGGCCCTAGGCGATATGAGAGTGGGATGCGAACGAGATCACAACTTTTCTGGATGTTTGTGCACTGCCAGAAGTAAGGCAGTCACTAACGGAGGCTAGACCTTCCCTGCTGTTTTTTCTCATCACTGCCCTGTTGACAGCAAGAGGATACCCCCGGGGCCATCAGGAGTGCCTTTACTGAATGGCAGAGATGAATCTCTTGGGGGACACAAGTGACTTGGGGTACAGGGAATGTGAACCAACTGAAGGAGAGCTTATTGTCAGGAACCAGGGGTTACAGCCCAGGAAGGGGCAAAGGGAAGGGCCGAGGGAGGGATAGGAAAGGTAACAATTATGTAGAGGAAACTTCTCAGCTGTTTTCTGGTACCAGGGAGACTTGATGCTCAGCATAAGAGCTAGAGTATCTGACCTAAGAGAGCTTATGGTTCATCACTGAGGTTAAGGAAAGGGAGTTGGGAACCAGAGCTTGGGATCAGGGATCTGGGAACCAGGGGAGCTTGGAAACTGGATGAGACACAGGGTCTGAAAGCTAGGAAGGGAACATCAAGGGTCAAGGCTAGGTAACAAGAGAAGGGTAGAGCACAAGGGACTTGGAACAGAGCTGGAACACAGAACACACAACACAGCACAGACAAAAAAAAAAAGAATGGGGAGAAGAGCAATTGCTCCACTCAACTTCCTGTAGCCACCAGCAGTCCTTAAGTATTGACTGATAGCCAATCAGGAAATTGAGAGGCAGGACAGGAGCAATGAGTCACAGCTGGGAACGGGTGTGGCATGGTAAAGTTTAGGAGAACACAGGAGGCGACATGGGGAGAAGGGAACTAGGCTGAAGTCAGGCCTGAGTGGTGGGGCCAGCAGTCAGGACAGCACTCCAAACTCCTGGAGCCACGAGTTTGGGGCCTGACACCTATATGAAGTTTGAACACTCTGAGAAGTACAGAGCACCCTTGTGAGCAGGGATGTTTTCCACCCCGACTGTATAGTAATGCAGAAGATGCTAGAGAGGGAGTACAAGAGGTGCATGTTTGACTGGAGGTTTTATGCCAACTGAGAAGGATTTCCAATACCTCAGTGGGTGAGACTCAAAGAGAACTGTCAAGTCAAGTCGTTTATTATAGCATAGCTTCCGCCATATGCAGCATATATATATATATATATATATATATATATATATATATAATAAATAAGTAACAATAAATAAATAACAAATAAATAACAGTTGGACAATGTATACAATATTACCAGATAAAATAATAAAACATATAATTAACATACAACATAAGGTGGGGCCTGGTTGGTAACTAGTGCCTAGATATACTTAGTAACCATCCGCAATGTACCATGGCCTCGAATTAACTTTTAGTTCGATTGATCTCGACTAGAAGCCGTCTTCTTAGAGGCCAGCAAAACAAAGGTTGCCAGAGCTATAATAGCCTCCCTCTTTGTAAGTTTAAGGAGATCAACATAACAGCCATCTGAGTCAAAGGATTAGCCTCGGGGTAAATATGGGGCTAACCATACTGTCCTTAGAGAGTACCAAGGGCATTCCAATAGGAAATGATGGGCGGTTTCGACTACATTTTGAAAACAACCGCATAATCTTTGAGGAAGAGGAATCCCCTTGCATCTGCCCTCGACCACTGCCGTCTCAACAAGTTGTAGGCGTAAGAGGGTATATGCCCTTCGTAATTTGGGATTGGTCAGAATGTCTAAATAGATTTCTTGATTGGGAGATAGCTTGAAAGCGCCCAAATAAGGAGCCGCTTTCCAAGCTCGTACCCTAGACATCTCATCTTGGTCGGCCATATCTTTGAGTCTCTGGAGGATTTCCACCCTGATCCCCATAAGGGGTTTACCAGAAAAGTACTCAAAAGAAAATCCCATTTCTTTGATCAAACTAGCTAGGTATTTAAGCCATGGATAAGACCGGGTCCCATTGTACAGCAACTCCTCTCTTAAACAGTGGAGCATTAGAGAAACCGCATCCTGGCTAAGTAATCTCACCCAGTATCTTATATAAGCCCTCTTGGCTAACAGCGAGATAGATGGAATTCCCGTTTTAGCCCTCAAAATTGCCCCCGGAACACTCGGTCCCACTTTGAGTAGCCTCCTCAAGAATAAATTTGGAACTCTTTCCAGAATTATTATATCCGGAAAAGGAACCAGCTCGATACCAAAGAGCAGCATAGGGGGGATCTTGGCCTTATAGACTTTCAAAATGTCAGAAACCGAGATCCCCCTAGAGATGTTGAAGGCCCTGACCAGAGCCCTAAGGGTTTGCAAAGCTTTCCCTGCCAAAGAGAACTGTGTGCTGCTACCTGCCAGTACATTGATGTGAGAAACTGGGTGGTGACAACATGCAAAGACTAATTGATTTCACTTTTCATTTTTACTATGCACAATAAAGTCTGTGATTTGCACAATGAACTCAGCCTTATGTGCATAGCAAAAGGTTATTTCCAGCTGTCAAGTGCTGACAGGTATAAACCTAGGTATTAACCTCCATTGGTGGACAGAATAGCAGGCATTGGATCACCTCCCAGAGTCATAATAGCCCAGAAGAAAGAAACAGCTGGGGCAGCTTCTTGTTCCCATAGTTTGCTGCAGCTGTGAGTCATGACAGCTCACATGAATCACTTGTATTCACCACAACTTCGATGCCGCACACACGGTGGTAGGAGACCCAGTGATCATGGATGCCAACAGATCTAACAGGATCAAAAGGTCAACCGACCTGAATCCAACTCATGGTGGAGGTTGTCTGGTTTTGTGGCATCAATTTCAGTCTGTGTTGTCCACTGATGTGGGGGATATCCTTGGGATGGTTAGAGTAATGTTTTCTTAGATCCATGCCTGTCCTGGCTGGTTAAGGCCATCCGGGAGACACTGTGGCCATTGCTGGCTTGGGTGGTCAATGCCTCCCTTTGGGAGGGCAGAGTTCCAGAGTGTCTTAAGGAGGCAGTGGTGCAGCCTCTGCTCATGAAACCATTGCTTGACATTGACTCCCTCCCCAGCTATCGGCCTATCTCTAACCTTCCCTTTTTAGGGAACGTTATTTAATGGGTGGTGGCTCAGCAGCTTCAGGAGCACCTGGATCGCATCAGTTTTCTTGATCCCTCATAGTTTGGCTTTCGTCCGGGTTATGGCACTGACACTGCACTTGTGGCTTTGGTTGACGACCTCCGCCATGAGTTGGGAGGTTGGTCGACCTTCTTGATTTTGTTAGATCTGTTGGCTGCATTTGACATGGTTGATCATGAGATGGTGGTGGCCCGCTTGTGGGACTGGGCAGGGGTGGGTGGAATTGTTCTTGAATAGTTCTTCTCCTTCCTGTCTGGGAGAACTCAGTGGGTTATGCTGGGGGGGGAACTGTTCTTCGTCTCCCCGGGGCCACACGTGTGGAATGCCACAAGTTTTGATTCTGTCCCCTCTCTTGTTCAACGTGTATATTCAGCCTTTGAGTGAGGTCATGAGAGGATTTGACATTCGGTGTCATCAGTATGCTGATGATACCCAACTCTGCCTCTCTTTTTCAGCTGACCCAGGCCTGGCAATCTTGGTGCTTACTCAATATCTGGCAGCTTTGGGGGACTGGATGAGGGCAAGCCATCTGAAGTTGAACCCTGACAAGACAGAGGTGATGTTGGTGGATGGGGTTAGGGAGTTGGTGACTCCCATCATTGCTGGGGTTTGCCGTGTACTGGCCTCCCACATTTGGAGTCTGGGGGTGCTTGTTGATGCACAGCTCCACCTGGATGTCCAGGTGGTGGCTGTGGTGAGGAGTGCCTTTGGTCAGTTACATCTGCTCCATCAGCTTTGACCATACATCTCAGACTCTGACCTGACCACCATCATCCATGCCTTCATTACCTCAAGATTGGACTACTGCAATGCGCTCTATGTGGGGCTACCCTTGATGACGGTTTGGAGACTGCGGCTGGTGCAAAACGCGGCAACCCATCTTCTTATGAGGACAGGGCGATGAGAGCACATAACTCCAGTGCTCCATTCATTGCACTGGCTTCCTGTAGTCTTCTGGGCCCAGTTCAAGGTGTTAGTTTTGACCTTTTAAAGCCCTATACGGTCTGGGCCCTGCCTATCTGCATGACTGCCTCATTCCCCAAATCTGGGATTGGTCCCTGTGGTCAGCCGGGGGTGCCCTTCTTGAGGTCCCCCAGGTATCCCAGGTGGCGATGATGGGGAGGGTGTTCTCGGTCATCGCTCAGAGACAGTGGAACTTGCTCCCAGTGGAGGTTCGCCTGTCCCCAGACCTACCCTCCTTCCAATGCACGTGTAAGACATGGCTGTTACACTGGGCTTTTGGTGGGGGTGGTAGGGTCAGGGAGGGAGGGTATTTTTTAGCTCCTTTATTTGTATGTTTATATATTTATATTTATGATGTTTTTAGATGTTTTATATGTTTTACATCTATGTTTTGTTAGCCGCCCCAAGCTGCCTAAGGCAGGATGGGTGTGTGGTAAAAATGACTGAAATAAACAAAATAAATAAATGATGGGGCAGGATACTGAGAAGGGAAGGGGTTGGTGAGCAGCGTGGAGCAGGGAAGAACGCTTGCCTATGTATTTGGCGTGTCATGCAAATGGTGTTTTTAGACAAGTGCCTCCCCACCCATCAACCACCCATCATGCATGTTGCAGGACTGCATTCATTCCTTACTGAATCCATGATCACTGATGCCCCTGAGAAACAAATCCCCCATCCCTTCCCTCCCCCCCGTCTCTATCTCCACCCCAGGCTGTGACTGGTCTGTCGCAGACAGGAATCCCGAGCACCAGTCAGAACTGCTGCCCTGGAGCTAAGGCCACTCTGGGGCCATTGCTGTTCCCACAGTGATCCCCTGCCAGCCTAGACAGATGGCAGGGAGTGTAGGAGAGTGGGTGCCCCAGGGTCATCAACAGCTCTGCCTTCAGACTCAGTAGCTGTCTATCAATTTCCTCCCTTGAGGACGTGTTCTTGGGTGAGTCACATTAACCATAGCCAACTTCATAGCCATGAATCAGGCGCGCAAAGCTAGGCTTAGAAGCCATGTAGCCTTCATGCGTATAAAGGGGTGGAGGATGATATCTTCTCTGCAACTGGAAGGGCAAGAAACTGACCACCTGAAACACTGGCCTCATCACATGACTCCAGTGGCTGGGCCTTTAAGAAACCAGCTGTTGCCAGGCTCTAACAGTAATGTGGCTGCATATGCACAGTGGCATAAGTGTCGCTATGTTGGGCGGTGCAGAAGATAGAATGGGCCCCCCTTGCCTCCCTCTAAGTAGCAGGGGACACAGCTGCACCAGGGAATGTGGGTTCCACGAGCTTGTGAGCCCCAGTGCAACTGCACCACCTGTCCCTATTATGGCTAATCCCTTGCATGCTGCCTAGAATTCTCTTGCTGGAATGCACCCCTTGCCTGTGCTCTAGCACTACGCTTGGCTAGAACAGGGTGGGTGTGAGCTCGACTAACAAAAGGACTAGATTTGGCTAAATCAGGGTGTGTCGAGCTAGCTGCCCAGGATGTGTGTGGGCATATAGACCCTGTGCTTTGTGCTGCTGCTTAGACTCCTCTGATCTTACAGTGTCCTGCAGCACCCTTCCACTGGGGGGAGCCTGGCTGCCTGAGTGCACAAGGGAAATGCGAGTCTCTGGGGAAGAGACAGAGCCACCTAACTCTGAAAGCCTGGCAGGACAGAATGCTGGCAGGACAGAATGCTGTTTCTTCTCCCCCTCGGCCCCCTCTGCAATGTCAGTTTGCTGGTAGCACTCCTTTGCCAGGCGCACACTCCCAGGAATACTGTGCCGTCATCTCCTCATCCCTCCCAAAGGACTCTTATGTTTCCCCTGCTTTTTGCTGAGCAGACTTTTCTCAGATCCAAGGGGAGGGAATTTGAGCTGTTAATGAGGCTAAATTGGTTGCAGCTAGAGGGAACCTTCATCTCTATCCTGACCTTGCCGCCACCCCCCACCCCAGTGACCTCTCCATCTTTACAATTATTGACTGGCACCAGGCAGTGCAAGTACAAACGTGCATGTGGAGACACATGCAAACCACACGCACAAACCTACAATAATGGGGGATTATTTAGATTGCAATTTCAGGCCATACTGTGCCTGTGCGATATGGTGATGCTTTTAGTGACATGAACACATAATGTTTTCCCCACAGGCTGCTGCCTCCTGCTCTGCCCTGAAAGAATGGTGTGAAAAACATAACAAAGGGGGACACGTAGCATAACATAAATAAATTAAAATCTTATAAAATATATTCTGTTATGTAAATATGCTTTTACAATCCAAACAAATCTTTAATATTGTAATGAGCATGAATGAAAAAAGTCCAATCAGTGTTCAAAAAAGTGATTTCTAATTAACATTACTTCCACAAAACTAAATCCATGTCACCCCTATTATTCAAAGGACGAATCCAGTGTTCGTATCCATTAAAATGTTTCGACCCTAAGAGGTCTTCATTAGAACTTCATCGGAACTTCATTCAAAACATAAATGACCTATAACCAAATAGACTGCAAAAAGCTTAAAATAATTGTAAACATATAACCTTCAATAATATTAATCAATTTATATTAATTGGGAACATATAACATCCATTAATATTAAATATCATATTAGAAATAAAAAAATCATGACTTGAAATAGAGATATTAAAATAAAACTATAACCAAAAGTTTAAAAAAAAAATAAAATGAAAAGAAACCCTAAAAAACACCAATTGCAGCATGGATCGTTTTTAAAGGACTATGCCATGGCTGTGATGCTTTTTTCTCCATTATCATAGCATCCTGAAGTCTTGTCTGGCAGAGCTGTACTGATTAATCCAGTCTACCTCTGGCTGGAAATGGAGTCATCTAACGCCCACGGTGACATTTTTATTAATTACTTTGCAGACAAAATCACTCGTATTCACCACGACTTGCATGCTGCCACTTATCTGCAGAATCAGAGTTCAATGTTATGGATGCCCAGTCATGTCCTGCTTACTTGAATCAGTTTCAATCAGTATCACCCACTGATGTTGGGGGGGGCGTGGTTTGAGGCGGTGAAGATAACCAATTGTGAATTAGATCTTTGTCCGTCGTGGCTGGTGAAAGCCAGCTGGGAGAAGCTGGAACCGTTGCTGGCTGGGGATGTCAATGCCTCCTTTTGGTCGGGTAGGGTGTCAGACATTCTTGAAACTGCAGTTGTCTGGCCCTGGCTTAAGAGATCACCTTTGGATACTTACTCTCTGGCCAGCTATCAGCCTGTCTCTAGACTTCCCTGTTTAGAGAAGATTATTGAATGGGTAGTTACTAGGGGCGGGAAACCGGTAAAATCCGGTATCCGATAATGCCGGTACCGGGCTCGACTCGGTAATCCGGTCTGGGGTACCGGATTCCAGGTACCGGATTTTTTTACATTGCAGCCATTTAAAAATGGCTGCAATGTAAAAACTTAAAGCCCCAAGTTAAAAAAAAAAAAAAAAAACCTCCCCGAGTCCAGGCTGCGCGGGTGGAAGGGGGGACACCCCCCACCCACCCTGCCCAGCCTGGATTTTTGTTTAAAAACAGACTGAGAGGCGAGCCCACCCCCCAGCACCAGCGGCCGCGGCGTCCCCGCAGCCGCCGGTAAGTATGACCCGATCCCTGGGGGGGGTGTTTAACCCCCCCCCACCCCCCAGGGATCACCCCTACTAAAGTGCATAGCTTGCGCTTACCTTGCGGAGCTCCGGCGGCGGCGGGCGGTCCGGCGGCCTCAGCGCCGGCTGTGGCTGCCGGCGTCAGAGACGCTCTAGGCCTTCCGGGGAACTTCCGGGTTTCCCCGGAAGGCCTAGAGCGTCTCTGACGCCGGCAGCCACAGCCGGCGCTGAGGCCGCCGGACCGCCCGCCGCCGCCGGAGCTCCGCAAGGTAAGCGCAAGCTATGCACTTTAGTAGGGGTGATCCCTGGGGGGTGGGGGGGTGTTACACACCCCCCCCAGGGATCGGGTCATACTTACCGGCGGCTGCGGGGACGCCGCGGCCGCTGGTGCTGGGGGGTGGGCTCGCCTCTCAGTCTGTTTTTAAACAAAAATCCAGGCTGGGCAGGGTGGGTGGGGGGTGTCCCCCCTTCCACCCGTACAGCCTGGGAGGGGGAGGGGGAAGGAATTCATTTATTTCATTGAGTTCAATGGGGACACAGCGCCCCATTGAACTCAATGAAATAAATCCGGTACCGGTATACCGGATTTAATCCGGGAATCCGGTTTTTGCAGAACCGGTAACCGGTAAATCCGGTAGCCGGTAATGGGCCCGGGGTCCCACCTCCTAGTAGTTACCCAACAGCTCCAGGCTCATCTCAATATCATCAGATTCGTGGACCCATTATAGTTGGGCTTTTGCCCTGGGTATGACTTGGAGACTACGCTTGTGGTCTTGGTTGATGATCTGTGCCTGGAGATTGACAAGGGGAATTCCACCCTCTTGATCTTGTTAGATCTTTCGGTGGCCTTCGATACAGTTGATAATGAGGTGTTGTTGACATGACTGCGGGACCTGGTGGTGGTGCACGGGACCACTCTTGAGTGGTTCCACTCCTTCCTGTTGTGGAGGTCCCAGAAGTGGGTGATTGGTAAATGTCCTCTCGGGGCTTTCCCTGCATGGTCCCGCAGAGTTCTATTCGGTCTGCCCTCTTGTTCAATGTGTATATGTGGCCACTGAACAAGGTCATTTGGAGGTTTGGGGTGAAGTGCCATCACTACCCTGATGACACCCAGCTGTACCTCTCCTTTTCATCCAACCCAGGCCCTGTAGTCTCGGTGGTTACCCAATGCCTGGCTTCTGTTGGGGAGTGGATGAGGATGATCAGATTGAAGCTGAATCCAGACAAGACTGAGGTGATGATGGTTGATTGGCCTTGTGATCTGGAGGGGACTGGGACTCCTCTTATCAGTGGAGTCCAGCCCCTTCTAGTCAACCAGGTTTGCAGCCTCCTGTGCTTCTGGACCCCTTGGTTGTCTGGATTGTCAGGTCGTGGCAGTGGTCAGGAGTGCTTTTCTTCACCAACTTCACCTGTTGAGGAGGCTGCGACCTTTTCTTTCAGATTCAGATATGGCCACTCATCTATGCTTTCATCACCTCAAGGCTAGATTACTGCAACATGATCTGTATGGGGCTGCCCTTGATGACTGTTCAGAAGCTGCAGCTGGTACAGAATGTGGCGGCTTGGCTCCTTTTGGGGGTGAGGCACTGCGAGCACATTGCACCATAGTCTGCACTGGCTCCCTATAGATTTCCAGGCACAATTCAAAATGTTGGTTTTGACCAGGGCCCCGATTCTTCCGCGGAATTTTTTTTAAAATTCCGCGGGAGTCAGGGGCCAATTCTGCGCCTCGGCGCGATTTACCATGCGGGGGGGGGCTTGGTTTGCCTCCTCCTCCCCCCGCACTGGTAAACCCTCAGGGCCTCCCCTCCCCAGCTGCCGGGGCTTGCCCTCCCCAGCTGCTGGGGCGTGCTTGA
>QEPC01005805.1:6033576-6093207 GCA_003113815.1 Sphenodon punctatus
ACACACACACACACACACACACACACAGTAGGGTAAAAAGAAAACTTAGTCTTTACTGGTACATATAACAAAAAGGAATAAAAGCATAGAACTAGGGGTAATAACCCTTTGAGCAATCAGTCAGACCTGTGGACATGGTAGCCCGTTTAGAAAGTGTCTTCCTATAACTGTAACTAGCAGTACTCACAGGGGTGCTGATCAGTTCTCCATAGGGGATGGTTTTCCTATGGGGTCCAAGTTCTTCTTCTGGCCAGGCCAGAGTTGCTGTTAAGCCATGTCCCTCCAGACAGGTGTGTGTGTGTGTGTGTGTGTGTGTGTCACTAGCCTAGCAGCAGTTCAGTGAGTCGAGAGAGAGAGCGCCAAAATGCCTGTGCTGGTCCTTTTAAGGCATCCTTGACCTTCGTTCTCATTTGTCCAGGCGGGTCAGCTGGCTTCCACCCAGAAGCCCCTCTCCTTCTAGGATTCGCTCATCCTACGTCACCTGTCTCAGGTGTAGCATTTCCCCCCCCTTAGGAATTCCAGGAATGAGGAAGTCCTAAACATGTGCTTGCTGAGGCCTGGGCATTGGCTGAGCCAGGCTTGCAGTTTCAGCAAAGGGGGGTCAGAGGGGGGTTGTGTTAAGGCAAGGGCATTTTGCCACAGCCTGTTGCCAGACACTTTGTTGGCTTGCCCTGCACAGCACAATCTAGATTTCTCAGCAGTGTGCCATGAGTGGGTACGAAGTAGTTCATGGGGGCATCCATTTCCCTGCTCCACCTTCAGACAGGAAGTCGGATGAGTGGCTCCTGCATGGCCATGCGTAGTAGCATCTCCTTTAAAAACACCCATAATCGCAGCCTCTTCCCAGATGGGTATTCTGGGTGGGATGTTGCATGGGAGTGGGTGGGAAAATAAAATGTAAAAGTACAGGAGAAGGCAGGAGCAGGGTAGGTCAGGAGTGGGAAATTAGAAAGCCTCCCTGCAGGGCTCTACTGTACTCCTGCCAGCACACTTGTTCTCACCCCTGATCAGTGCACATAGTCAAGCTAATTCCCTCTAATGAGTTTGCATGTCTGTAGCCGTGGGTTTTGTAGCTCTATTGGAAAAGCAATCAGGCTTGTCTGGCCTGGTTCGTTATTTATAACTTCTGGGCAGCAAATTGCTCTTGCTTCCATTATCCTCCAGCTGCTTCTAAATTTATTTATTTTTGCTAATGGGTGTTCTGAGGAGGAAAGAATCTTCCTTTTGGTTGGAAATGGGTTTCTTTATGGTCAGGCCAGTGAAGGAGAGACCTTAATTAGCTGTTCTGGAGTGAGAGGGAAGTATTTATCCAATATTATAAAACTAAGGAAATTGAGTGAATCACAGCTACCAATGAGCAGGATCTGCATGAAAACACGTTTAATTTGCCTTCTCTGACACAAGCACATCATCCTTCAGAGCATCCTTTCTCTTGTGCTCAAGTTATTGCTTGTGCTTGTGCTCAAGTTATTGCTACTCCAACACACTAAATTAAGCATATGAAGTGGCAGCACCATGGCATCTGGGGACCGGGGTGCAGCCCCTTTAAGAACCCAAACCGCAGGTAAAGGTGGCAGAGTTAAAGGGAGAGTAGGTTTAGGGTGTGAATCAGACAGTATGATCGGTGATCCCAGGATGCAGGCCAAGGGTGAACAAGGCCAGTGGGGTGGAAGGAAGGAGGCAGACCCTGACGGGGAAGGGTTAGGGAAGTCTGTGCAGGTGCAATTTGGACACCCCTGAGAAGGGAGCCGCTGGCGAGCGAGGTGGCCAGCCAGAGAGAGAAAGAGGTCACCTGAGATGTAGAGCAGGGAGCAGCTTGGTGAGAGAAGAGCTGAGGGCACAGGGGCTGAAGTGAGAGGCAGGGGACTGAGACGAAGCCACAGCCTGGAGCCGGACTGCGGAGACTCACAGCAGAGCAGACCATAGCAGCCACTTGAAATTGACAACAGCAATGGGGAGCTGCTTTGAAATCAACAAGGAGCCAGCACTCTAGCTTGAGCTGGGAGGAGTGTGCGAGGCAGCTGCGGGGAGCGCTGGAACAGGCAACTTAGGCTGTAGTGCTGCAAGTCACTGGGAGAACTGTTTGTCTCCCAAAACTGGGGCATTGGAACAGTGAGGCAGGGCTGGAGTGGGGGGGAGCTGTGTGGGGGAGCTGAAAACCATAATGTCCCGTCCAGTCCGGGATACTTGAGAGGTATGGCACACAGCAAGGTAAAAGTTACCACTTAGCATGCAATCCCCAAACCGCTCTTTCAAGAGCATTCCCACTGAAGCCCTGCCTGGGAAGTTCCCCCCTCCCATTATAGGTTATGTTCTGATAAGCGTAGCTATTTCTGTACACTATAACTCCACTTTAATGTAGTGCTTGTCTAGGGTTGTGAACAACTCCTCCTGTCTAATCTACCTTTTCCCCCATTTCCCCTTGCAGCATTTCGCAGCGACACCACAGAACAGGGAGCCCTGATACAGCCTAGAGTGCTGAGCCCTTTTAACAAAGACCCCCTGCTGCAGACAGCTGCTCTGGGGGATTTGGAGATGGCCTGTCCATTTATGAGCAGCTTGGAGAGTCCCCTTATGCAGAGCCACATCCTGAGAGGCTTTGAGCAGAACTCCCTGGTGCAGACTCAGACCCTGAGAGACTTTGAGAAGGTAAGTCCCATTCAACTGCTATTGGCGAGCCAAATCCTGGAGCCATTTCTCACTCCTTGCTGTTGTTGAGGTGTAGGGGAAATTCTCCTGAATGAGGGCTTTAGTGGGATGAGCCCATTTTTTCTAATGAAAACACAAAGGCATAACCAAAGCCCTAATGTCAGACACTGCACTAAGAACCCCACCCACCCAGCATGCTGGTGACAGTCCATTCTGCCTTGGGTGGGGTTATTTAGTGCGGTGTCTGACAAGTCTCTCTCAGGAACAACAAGCAAGTCACCCTCTAGTGAGGTGGAGAACTGGCAGCCTGACAGAGTAACAACAGGGTCACCAGTTCCTCTCCCTTTCTAGGGAAGGGTCTCCAGAGGGGACCAGTACTTGGGCTGCTGGCTGTGTGTGCAGGCCCCACATTTGACACTGTTGAAAATCTGATGGGAGGCCAGGACACCCTCCATGCAAATCCACTCTGGTCCCTTGTTGCTGAAGTGGCAACTGCTCCAGTTTACAGATGTAGGAGTCCTACCAACTCCTATTGCTGTCTGGGAACTTCTGTTCTTGAAGAACTGCATTAATGTTTCTAAGAGGAGTTCCACACATCCTCAGTTTGCCCTCGAAATCCCTTGGCAGTAATTACTTTCAGAGGAGGCCATAAAAGACCATTGTGATTATCTTGCCTGACCCCTTGTATAATCATAGGCCATAGAGCTCATCCAGTGATTCTTGCAACAGACCCACAATTTGTGGTTGCACTAGGGTATCTTTTATAGCAGCAGTGCTCAGAAAGGCAAGTAACTAGACAGCCACATCTGGTGCGCTGTTAGACAGCAATGCTGTACCAGTTTCCCTAATGCAATAGAGCAACACTAGGGCCATAGGAAGCGGTCCATGGAGCCAGATTAAGCAGTAAAATACACTGGCAGTTTCCATATCCTTCTGTTATTTAATGAGAGGCACGTTAAGAAGTTTTGCAAACCTTGGGCTTCTTTTTAACATCCATCGTCTTATGGTGTTGGTGAAAAGGGTGTATAGTGGCCTGTGAGAGATTCTAAAGGATGACAATGATTCATTCATTAGTCCAAGCAGTATGGTAGAGAGCTGTGCTCACATTGACATTCCAGTGACTGACGCTGGAATGGGAGAGGTTTATTCATTAGGGTTACCACCTTCCCTGAGGCTTGGATCTGAAGCAGGAGGGGAAAGAGGACTCTCCCATGCCGTTCTGACATGGCCCCCCTTCAGATTGGCAGGCTCAGGATGTCATGATGCTGCACAAGGGGCTGGCCACATCAGAAAGGGAATTGGAGAGCCTCTTCACCCCAGCCCCCTTTTAACATGGCCCTGCCCCCTGAAGCCATGATTTCTCTAGGTCAGGCATGCGGAAGCTTTTTCCTCCCAAGGATGACTGAAAATCAACACAAGCTCCAAAGGCTGCATAGAAGTTGGGGCCGGGGGTGCTTAAAGGGTGCGCTCAGGAAGAAGAGGGTCCAGATCATGGATCTGTGCCACGGATCCATCTCCCATCCTTGTGTGAATGCCCTTAATCTCTGCTCCCTTGCCCTGAGCTTTGTCTTTCAGCGCTTGCGGACAGGAACCAGATTCAGGGGCCACATCTAGGAACTGGAAAGGGGCTGAATAAAAGCAGGCTGCATTTGATCCCTGAGCCTGAGGTTCCCTAGCTCTGCTCTGGGTTATCCAGACACCCCTACATGAACTGGAGAAATCAGTACTTTGAGCCAGTTTTAACCCATCATCTCCAGGCAAACCCCAGCATAGGTTTCCTCAGGGTGGGGGTGGGGGGTCTGCTTAGAAGCCACTCAGTTTTCCTGACTGAGTTCATTTGACTGGAGCAAACAAGAGAGACCTCCTTGGAGCTTGAGCTAAATTTGGTGCCGATCCCAAAGTGTGTGTATGTGCTCCGGAAGCTGTGGGAGAGGGAAAATCTCCAGGGTGCCTTCAGAGAAGCTCTGCTGTTGATAAATAAAGGAGCAGGATTGCAGTGTCTGTCTGTCAATAATACTGCAACTGAGTTTCAATAAAAAGGAAACACCTGAAAACAAACATAGGCGACTGGAGGGGTGCCCCCCCCCCAATTCTTGGAAGCCCTGTAGAACTCTATAGAACCCCTGCCTAGCCCCCTACCTAGCCCCTATTCCTGTGCCCCCTCCCCCTATTGACAGTTACCAGTCACTTTTCCAATATAACATGAAAACTATGAAACTGGTGCTAGCCTTTTGCATTGACACAAGATTCAGTCTCTTCAATGGGATTTGTGTCGGTGCAAGGTCAGCACTGGAACAAGAGAACTTTAGGGCCTCTCCTTTAATACTTAACACCTGAATTGGAAAAAAATAACTTTCTCACCCCTGATTGTATCCCATGTGTGCAGGCCTTGTACTGAGCTGCTCTGTGGGGTGACTCTCAGCCTCCTATCAATGCAACAAGACAGCACTGCTCTCCATGAACAGCACAGTACAGAGTGTGGGGAATTTCAGAGCAAAATCCTATTGGCAGCAATCTGCTCAGTGAAAATAATGTGGGCAATAATGTTCGTTCTGGTTCTGTAATTGTCTCTGTTCAGAAACCCACTGACTTCAGTGGGGTTTGGAACTGGCACTGTGGGGTCCCACAGAGTCTCCTCCTTGCTTTCAGTGCTGTTTTACACAGCTGTGCAAGCTGGTGTTTGAGCACGTGCAGTTGATGGCTTATCAACAGTTGGCAGATTAAGAACACCATTACATAAATGCAGAGCTTCTGACCTGAGAATGCTGGCTTGTATCTGAATAATCTTGGCTCTCATTGCACTTTTAAGTAGAGTTCATTGTCCTAGTGAACTACAGAGTGAATGGAATAGATATATACATAAGTACATATAGAGTGCACTTTGCCTATTGCTTTTTGCCCCTTTGGAATAAAAGGTGGTGAGTTTTTTGCAGTGGAAATGGGCCTTTAATTCTTGGCTTCACCCTGAAAGAAGAGAGAATTGAGCTTCCTAAAAGTCACAGTAAACAACACCCTCCCTTCTGCAAGACCCAATGTGTAAAATAAGATTTGTTAGCTGGCCTTTAATACTGTTATACTCTAGCTAGCTAAGATCAGGAGGGGGCTCTGCCCTGCTCCCTTGACCCTTTCATCACTTATGAGTTAGTGGCTGTTTTCTGGGCTTGCGCATGGCTGTGCATTTAGATTGGTGTGTCTGTACACAGGGCTAGCGAGGGAAGCAAAGAGTTTCGAATGATATCTTTTATTGGACCAATGGCAATTGGACCAACAGCAGTTGGTCCAATAAAAGATATTGTTTGAACCACTTTGCTTCCCTCTCTGACACTTGGGTGGGAGTCGGACCAATATGGCAACCACACAATCTCTCTGGATTACATAGAGCTGACCTTACAAGTCAGTCCATTGAGACTCACTGAGTGGAAAACTGGAAATGAGCCTTGCTAATAGGCTACAGCCCAGATCTAAACAGAAGATCTCGTGCCATCCTTTGCTTGCCTGGCTTTGCTATCTCCTGCATGGTCACATTGCCCAGTCTCTGTTGCTGGTGCTAGTACTGTAATCATGGTCAATGGCTACTTTCTCTGTGTACACTAACTTCCCTTGACTTGCTCTCCTGTGCTGGTATCATGTATCCTGCACAAGAGAGGAGGACACAGAGGAAAACCAAAGCTGCCTGGGAGACTCCAGTGGTGAAATTCCATTGGAACTGCCCAAGAAGAGAACTGAATTGGGAAGTGGAGGCCTCTCCAGCTCCTGGGAAATGGGGCCAGCTGGAGAGGCTTCGTCTTGGGCAGATGTGTAGGATTTGTGCTCAACTTGCCTTCTGTCCTGTTTCCTGCTCCCCTGATGGGTTGACTATTTCCCTGTCCCCACTGAAGGCTAGCTGCTAGAGACCAGTTTCTCTGGGAGCTGTTAATCGCCTGTAGTTGGTGGGGGAGGGCTGTGAGAGGTGACGGTGGAATCAGAGAGCCCTCAGCTCGGCTCGGGTTACACCACTTGCGCCTGTGTCCATGCAGGAAGCTCTTCTGCCAGGGATTCCACAAATATCTCCATGAGGTAAAAAAGGAAAGTGAGCTGCACTCCTGCACTCAGTGGTAGCTGCCGAGCACCGTGTACCCCTGAGCCTCCTGCGCTTCTGTAGCCGCTTCTTTTCTGTCCTCACAATGTTAGTGGAGTGAGTGGGGGGTGCAAGATTCCCCCCCACATGGATTCCCCACCATGTCTAATGGATACCGTACTCTGTCCCAGCACCTCAATGACCTGAAGAAGGAGAAATTCAGCCTCAAGCTGCGTATCTACTTCCTGGAGGAGCGCATGCAGCAGAAGTATGAGGTTGGCAGGGATGACATCTACAAACGGGTAAGTGTGGCCCACCAAGACTGATGCCACCGCCTGGTCCTGAGTGGGTGGAGATGGGCATCTCCAGGCCAGGGACATAAGTGGAGTTGGCAGCTCAGTTAGGGAGGGTTGAGTTTGGTGTGTGTGGCTGGTGTCTCAGTTGGGGAGACTCAAGTTTTGGGCAGAGTCAGGTCCTCCCTGAGTTGACCTTGGGGGTCAGGATGGCACCTCAGTCAAGTGAAGGAGCTGGGTTCAGGGTGGGGTGAATGGCTTAGTCACAGGGAGGCCCAGTTCCTGGGTAGAGTTGTCGTTTTGCTTGTGGGAGCTGGGTTCCAGTGCAGGGGGCCTTTGCGGGTAGCAACATCTGTGTGTGGAGTAAGTGCCCCCAAGGGTATGTCACAGTAGTTTGCCTCTTTGGCAGGGGTGGATCGTGCCTACAGGAATAGGCATGGTGCCTGACAGAGAAATGGACTGGAAGCAGCTGTGTCTCATGTGAGACTGGAGAGAGGACTGGAAGGTTTTGGTGCCTTGCTTCATGGGTCCTGGTGCCTATGATATGGGAAGGAACCCAGGATTTGGTCTCTGACCAGGCGTGTCTCGTTGAGAGGGACTCCAGCCTCAAGGAAAGGGGCTGGGGCCCCTGGATAAGGTAAAGGGGAGCCATGGCTTGGCTAGCTCCCCCACACACCACCTTCGTACAAGCAGTTGGATGTATGATTGGTGGAGGGGCCATGCATGGACAAGTATCGTTCAAAAACACACATAGTTCAGTAGTCAAGCAGGGGTCAGAGTCCAGGGAATCAGTGCTAGTAGGGCCCGAGGAGCAACCATGATGCAAGCAGAGTGACAAGGCAGGGGTAGAACCAAGTCTTCTCTGCCTGGTTATTCAGAACAGATGTTTGCTATGATCCTGGAAGCTATATAGGAATCCCTGGCCAATCAGAGTCTGGTTAATTAGGGGCCTGCAAGGATGGAGTAAGGCTTAGAAGGTGCTATAGGGCTGCAGTTCCACTGCTTTACCACAACAGCCTGGTGGTAGAATGCTTCCTAATGTTGCTTATGAACCTTCCTAGAGGACCAGGGTTCAAGACCTGTATTCTCTGACACACTGCTTTACATTGAGGAACTGCAGAACTTACTTTATTCATGGGGATAAAGTACTGGGTGCCAAAGAACTCTTTTTATTCTGGAAGAGAAAGGCCTGATAAAAACCAATGGCTGGAAGTGAAAACCAGAATATAAAGCCCCATTAATACTTGGAACAGGTGGCGTAGGAGAGAAAGGTGTCCTTGCAGTCTTCAGATCAATACTAGACATGTTTCTTAAAAACACAAGGGAATGGTCTTGCTGCAGAGCTAAGTAAAGGGAATTCACTGGCCTGCATTATTGTACATGAGGAACGACTCGATCACCTAGGGTGCTGCTTTGGACATTTGGATCTGTGAAGGTCACATAAGGAGTTAATTTCCTTAGAGGGAAAAATCCAGGAACATTTAGATTTCTCTGCATGCATCACTGTTTGTGTGCCCCCTCTTTTGACCACACTTTGTGTTCTCTGTTGGCAGATTGGCATAAGTGGAGACTGCCATTCGCAGAATTGAATAAGAAAAATATCCCCAAAAAGGGATTGAATAAGTTCTTAGATGGTAGGTTCACAAACGTCTATTAATCAAGTTGGTTGGACTGTCTGTAGCTGGGAGTAAATAGCAGGGAATGGATGACTCCATTACGAGCTGTTGTGCGGTTCTTTGAAGTGACTAAAGTTGGCCACTGTCGGAGACAGGATACTGGATGGACCATTGGTTTGACACAGTATGGTGGTATCCAGCAGCTCCAACATGTGATTGGGCTGTGCAGAGTTTATAAACACTGTGTGGCCTTACTATGGAATTCATAAGGTTTGTGTGGTCTTGATCTAGGTGATTGTTATGGGAGAACTAACTGAGAAGTCAGAAAAGAATTGCAGAGACCAAGAGAGAGAGAGCCATATGGAAGTTGGTTTGGGAGGACTTGGGAGGGAGACTCATAAGAGTGGCAACTATTGAGAGGGGACTCTCCTGCACTCTAGAGATGGCTTTTATTTTCCACCTGTTCATCACCTAAGCATAGAGTTGGGTCTTTTATGGACTCTTACACCTGGAAAAGGAACAGACAATGTAAAAAGAGGGTATGGCAAAAGGTCTCTCATGCTGCCTCAGAGTATCATGACATCATCACGTTCCAAAGGAGGCATGACCAAGTTGAAAAAGGGGATCAGGGAACAGCACTCTCCAACCCCTTTCCCATGTGGCGATACGCCTTTTGAAGCATTGTGATATCATGATGCTCTGCAGAGGATGCATACCCATACCTTGCTGACATGGCCATGTCTGGCACCCCAATAACCCAGAGGAATTGGGGCTTCCTTGAAACCTGGAGACATCAAGCCCAAAGGGGTGGCAACCCCTCCTAGGAAGCTCTGTATCGAGGATGGGGAACAAGAGACAGTTGGATGGGGTCCATCCTCTTGCAGTTTACAAATGCTACAGGCACCTTCATCAGATATTTCTTAAAACTACTCATTACCCTTTGTGATTGTACAGCAACCTTTGTGATTGACTTCTCTATGTTCAAACTTCAAGCCATGTGCTGTTCGTGGAGTCCCTTGATGCCATAGGATTTCATTCATTTAGGGTGCTCACAGTGTTGGACTGTTAATATTCCAGGACCTGCCTATGCCAGAGCCATGTCAGGGGACTTGGCTGCTTTTAGATGTGCACGGCAAACACGCTGCATAAAATCACGCTGCGTGTAAATATGCCGCGTGGGGGATTTAGACGTGACATTTTGCGCGTTAAAGCCAGTTGCGCATTCTTTTAAAGCTGCGAATTAAATACCTTGATGTTGAGGTATTTAATTTGCGGCTTTAAAATAATGTGCAACTGGCTTTAACGCGCAAAATGTCATGTCTAAATCCCACACGCGGCATATTTACACGCAGCGTGATTTTATGCAGCATGTTTGCCGTGCACGTCTAAAAGCAGTCTTGGTCACAACATGGTGACCCCTGGATCCTATTTACAACAGTTAGCATTTGTAGCACAGACAGGACCTCAGCCCTATTTGTCAGCTTGACTGAGCCAGAGGGGAGCAGGTAAGATTGCAGGGAGAAGCTGGAGGCTATTGAGTCCTTTGCTTGGAGGATAGTCCCTGTGCACTGCAGCAAGAACACACCATATCTAATGAGCAACCTTCTATATGTGACTTAGCACCCAAACCCTTCTAGGACCAGGGAGCTATGGGGAAAAGATAATAAATATTCTCAATACACATATGAAACCACTAGCCGCAACCAGGTGTGCCTCTAAAACTGCCCAAGGAGCTCCCCTAAGACTTGGATCGTGTCCCCTTCTGCACTTAGATCCACAGGCCAAGCTACGTGGGGAGCATTTGTCATCTACTTTTTGTGTCTTAAGGGAGTGGGAACATTCCTGGGGAATGTATGGGGAAGGGTCTTTCCTTCCTTGCATTGCTCAGAAATGGGGAAACCAGTTTTGCTGTAACGCTCCAAAACCTTCATCTACATGGTTGAGCCCAGATATGGAAAGTTTCAGTCCTCTGGAATCTGCCCGAGGAAGCTGTGGGCAATGGGGATTGGGGGATAGAAGAAAAACTGCATCTCAGACCTAGCTATGGTATCTATTACTGGGATGTGCAGCTGCACACTGATGCATGTACTCTCACACTCGTACTACTCCCCAGAAATTTATGCACATGCACTTACAAATCCATATGAACAAGTACATTCACAGACATGCTTGCCTTCACCTGTGCATGTGTATACACGCGCACACGGAAGAATTTGCACATGTATTCAACCTTGACCCTCTCACTTCTGTTCTACACTCTGCTGCCAAGCTCATCCACCTCGCCTGTCGCTTTGATCACATTCAGCCCCTCTTCTCCTCCCTCCCCTGGCTCCTTCTCTCCCTTTGCATTCAGCACAAACTCCTTGTCTTCCTCTTCAAGGGGCTTCAGGGCCTTGTGCTTCCCTATCTTTCTGCACTTATTTCCTGCTATGTTCCCACCCGGGAACTTCGTTCCTTCTCTGACATCAGCCTCACGGGCCCCAGACTCTCTTGCTCCTTAAGCTGTCCTCTCCCCTTCTTCCATGCTGCCCCCTATTCCTGGAGCTCCCTCCCCAAGCATATACTGCCTTTTTCTGTTAGCATCTTCCTCCTCCCCTTGTAACTAAGCCAAGATGGGGAGGTTGCACACCTGCAACCACTCAGCTTCACAAATGTATCCAATGTCTCTGTGACTGGGATTTTGGGGTTCCCCTCTGGCTGTCCCCGAAAGGACTACAGGACCAGCCACTACTCAGTTACCCTGCTTATAGTAGCCACTGGGGACCACTCTCCCCAGAGTGTGCCAGCTCGTAAGGGGTTAATCCTTTGTCACTTGTGTCTCAGGACTCATCAGAGAAGTAAATGGGTTAGCCTTGCCCTGGTGTTAAACCAAGATTCCCCAGTTAGTATTCAATGCCAGTAACCACACAGATACAAACTTTATAGTAAATCAAGTTTTATATAAAAACTAAAACAGATAATACAGGTTCAGAGTAAAACAGAAAGTGCGCAAGAAAATCAAAATATGCAATGCTAGCTTAACTGATCAAGTTCCCTCTCTAATAATTACTTATCCCATGTTCTAGAGGACCAAAATCTTGTCTTTGATGTTCGCAGGCAGGCATACTGCATCTTAGTCAGGAGCAGTGATCTTTACATACTCATGGTGTCAAGTGTCTCTTTCTCATGTCTTAAGCACGCCTTTTAATTCTTCAAGTCGCCTTGTTTTGAGTTTTTGATTAACTTCCATAGTTGGTCATTTAACTATTGTATAGTCTTAATCTAAGTTTACCAGATGGCCTCCATTACCTACGTGGGCTGATTTTTCTGGCTTTTATTTATTATTTATTTATTTATAGGTTTTTATATCCCACCCTATCCTGCCCAAGTAGCTCACGGCAGCTTACAGTCCTTTTTAGGTTTTACAGTGCTGATTTCCTGGCTAAGTTTCAGCTATCTTGAGCAAACTCCCCATACAATAAGTTTCTCTTCTGACTTATACATCTTTGAGATCATGACCTTCCCCATGTTAACATGTGAAGTTCTCACAACGTACTTCATTGCTGGGTTCATAACTCCACATGACAGTCTCTCCCTATGTTTCTCTGTCCCTTGTCTCCCCTCCCTTGTTCATTCTAGATTGTTAGCCTGTTGGTGCAGGGACTGGTCTCTAATGAGTGCACACACAAATGCTGGTCACAAGTCCTCTCACCACTTGCACTCTGGTGGGTAATAGCCCATATTTTCACCCCCATGCCCATTCATACATTGACATGCATGCACATGTATGCAGCTATAACTAGGCAAGTACATATTTTCCTGCATATGAGCATTAGATCCTGAGTGTGAGGGCTCTCTGTGCTGCAGGAAATGTCATCAATGTGCTGACAGCTGTTCTCATCCCTCCCAAGTGTGAAAAGCAAATGCAGCAGAAATGCCCTGGAACTGCCAGCAAATAGCAAGGGAGCCTCCTGCTGTTCCCAGGTAGCTGAGCTTATAAATAGAATGGTTTCTGGGAGGATGGGGAGATTTTTACTTGGCCAGACTGCTGGCATGGCGGCTGAGCGAGCGTTGTATGTGTCTGCCAGAGCACTGGATTGATGGGGGGGTGGGGAGAAGACTTTAAATTGCTGCTGTCATTGCTTGCCTGGGGTTTGCCAAGCCTGTCCTTGCAATCAGCTGTCCATGCTATCGCATGCATCCTATATGGGCAGGATGTCCCATAGGGCTCAAAGGGAGAGGACCCCTCCTTCCTATCCTCACCCCAGAAGCCCCTCAGCTTGAGCTGTTTCCTGTGTAATTCAAGTGTCTTGCTCTTTCATAACAGGGAGAATACAGGAGGGCACCCATATAAGGTAAAATGCCCTTTACCAGCACTAGGTTTCTTCATGAGTCCATATCCCCTTGGGTGGCTTCTTTCCTCTTAACCCCTCTCTGCAGGTAGAGAGCAGTGGAGTAGCCCAATTTGAATTGGAAGGCACCAGCTTTCCCTGCCTGGGACAATTGATCTGGGCTCCCGAGAGCAGGCAGCTGGAGTGAGAACATTCTGTTCCAGAGGAGAGTGTTACTCATGATGGCTTTCAGCCACACAGCTTAGGGCATACTGCTGCTGGGCATCACTTTAGCAGAAGGAAGGAGGCAATGGATAAACAAGCAAGAACTAATATCCCCGGTGTATACTATACCGAAATAGTCAGGGGACCTAGTAACAAGGATAACATTGGTAGTGAGGATGGGGTCTGTATAGGTGGGTTACCAGGAGAAAGCCTTGGACAGAGTCTGTTTGGTTGTGCAGATGGGGTGGAGGCAGCCCACACGGTCGTGTTGCCTGTAATGTTAAAGCATCTGTGATGGGTGAGGCAGTGCAAATGAGATGCTTTCATCCTCCAACTGTCCTTCACCCTCCTACTGATGTGTGGAATCCTGGGGTCATGATTCTCTGAGGAGCCAGTCAAACGAGTAAGCAGCTTTATGCATTCTTATTCACACCTCTTAGCTGCCTTCTGCCTGTGACTCTCTCCTCCTCTGGTGCCTCAGTGAGAATCACACGAAGTTAAGCTCCCTTAGACACATTTAGATTCCCTGGGCTAAACATGGAGGCAATACATATGGGGTGGGGTGGTGTAAGTCACATGCTGGTGAGCGAGTATGAGTAGGAGAGTCGGGTGATCTAAGACAGTCCCCTCTCCCACCCACATCAGATTCCTAGACTGCTGTGTAAATATGACTCACTAAATGGTGCACTCCCCACTGAGTCTGAGGCCACTCTAAATTACAGAGCATTTTCATTTCCATCATGTTTTAGAAACACATTGTAAAACACATGGCATCTAGAAGGGGGGCGGGGGGGGGGGGGTGGGAAGGGAGGAGTGCTAAGCCAAAGCACTCAAAGGGAGATGACCAAATTTAGGTTCTGTCTAAAACCCGTAATTAGGCACCTAGCAGCCAACCCCAGGGCTTATACCAGTGGAGCATTTTGAGGACAGAGGTGTAGGAGGCCTGATTGAGAGGGGTGCTGGGCAGGAAACCCCATTGAAGCTACTGAGAGCAGGGGGTGCTCAGTGCCTGTGCAAACTCTGCCTCTGTTTAGGTGCCTACATTTAGGCATCTACTGTAACCTTTGGCTTCATGATGAGTCCTATCTGTGTTCAAATGCCATTGACTGGGCAAGCTTTTCATTAGGTTACAGACACATCTGTGTGCACAAATGGCATAGGCATCTCCAGTGGTTGTGTTCAGGGGGAGCCTGGATCACTTATGGATATGCACATTTTCTACCCTTACACCTTGTGAGGCTACCGCTTTTAGACGAGCGGCGAGCGATTGCGCATCGCAATCGCGCATACTTTGAAACGGCCGCCTTTATTAATTGCACGAGACGGAAGCGGGGTATTATGCACATATTATGGCGGTGGCGCATTTTTAAAGTCCGCGAATTAAATACCTCGATTGTGAGGTATTTAATTTGCGGACTTTAAAAATGTGCCACCGCCATAATATGTGCATAATACCCTGCTTCCGTCTCGTGTAATTAATAAAGGCGGCCATTTCAAAGTATGTGCGATTGCGATGCGCAATCGCACGCCGCTCGTCTAAAAGTGGCCTTGACTCACTGAGCCTAAAGCAGCTCTGTGCTTCAGTCCCACATCTGCTATAAGGATCACTACACTTAAGTCTGTTGAGGTGCTCAGACACTGGGTGTCTTTAGATGGATGCAGGGATGCTCAAACCCGGAGCACGCCCAGGGGGTGTATCCTCATATCTGCCTGCTTGCAGCAGCACCTGGGCCCATTTTAAATGGACCTGGCATTGCTGCAGACCACAGTCTACCCATGCAGCGCTCCCCTCTCCCACACCACAAAGCTGTGAATGGATTGGCCGCTGTTCAAGGCTACTGTCCGCAGCTCTATGGTGTAGCCTGGGACAAGCCCCATCCAGGAGCAGAGCTGCAGCGCCCGTCTGCCCCAAGCAGACAGACAAGTGCTACACCTCTGACCAGTGCCCCAGGTTTCAGTGACCTGCTCCACTGGTGGTGCTTCACTGATGATGTCCCGGAGTACCATTAGTGGGGCTAGAGCGGAACAGGCAGTAGCTGTTTTTATACTGACGCTAAGCACAGGTTAACATCTATTAACCTGGGTTTAATTGTCCATGTAAACAGTTAATCCTATTTTTAAAACCCCAGTTTAACATTTAAACCCAGGTTCTTAAATCCTAAATTTCAAGGATTATTTTAATCCAGGCTAAAATAAACCCAGGTTAGTGTCCATGGGAACTATAAAGCTGGTCTAAGCATAGAGATTGGCACATAGTGTACTCCTCCGCTCTACCCCAGAATAGTACTCCGCACTCATGGGATGCAACACAGGAATGGGAATGAGCAAAGCTCACTGGCTTCTCCGTTCCCAGGAGAGTTCTCCACCTTAAACTCAGAGGAGACCCCCTCCATTTTGCACAGTCACTGTGCTTGTTGGTGCTGCTGTTCTCCTGCTCGCTTATCATAGCGGAAGAAGGTGATGAAATTCAACAGTGGCGAACCATGGGATTTTTCAGTCATCTGCGTTAGTCTTAGCCTGGGTTAACTATTTCTGCTGGGAGTCCGGATTAGTGCTTATTCAGAGTTACTAATTAATGGTGGGAACAGTAACTTCAGACTGATAACCCCGGAATGTCAGGCTGGGTTAGTGCTTGTGTAAAAACAGCCAGTGCCTGCTCCACCTTTGCCTCGCCTGCACATCTGGCGGGGCTGGGTGTGATCCAACTGAAAGCACCCACTGTGGTAACACAGGCCAGAGAGAGAGAGAGAATAATGCTAAGTAAATAGATAGCAGAAACTATAATATATGCCACATTAGTTTCATATTACAGTCAAAAGATCTATTACTGTCTGTTATTGCTTTAAATTGGACTCCCAGCCACCATTTTTGGCTGGAGCAGCTCCTTTGTGCCAATCTGAATAAGAGTACATCTTGGCTGACTGAAGGCGGGATTTAAGACCTGAGAATCTGGACTCCACCCCCAAGTCCAGACACTTCAGAATTTCAGATTCCCATTATGACCCCTGTTACTGAGACTTATGAGAGAGGGGTTCCAAAAAGTCTGGCCTTGCAGAGTCTGGAGTCCCTGGGGGCTGGTGCTTCTGTAGGCAGATGGAGAGGTTAGCAGCAGCACTCTTGCTGGCCAGGCTGGAGCTGGCACTGTTGTGGACCAAGAGGGTGAAGCAACACTGCATTGTTTCCAAGCCAACAGAACGAATACTTCTGCTCCGTTCACGTGAGGTCTGACCAGTACTGGAGTATTGTTTCCAGTTTGGGAGCTTCATTTTAGGAAGGACATTGATAAATTGGGGCAGGTTCAGAGGAAGGCAACAAAGATGATAAAGTACAGTACAGCATTCTTTATTCAGTGATTAGCCATCAGAAATTCAAATAAATAAAGATATAAACAATAATCATCCTAAAATCAGACAGGCAGGACAACACATCACGTTAAATGTTAAATTTCAAATTTACAGAAAAAACTAGAACAATCATTCTTAAACATTTTTTTCATGCAGAAAAGCAGCTAAAAAGGCAAAAGATGCCATAGATTTGATGTTAAAATCAATATCAGAAGCCAATAAAAGTTCACATTTTTGCTTCAGAGGGAGAAATTCCTTGTCCACCAGTACAAGTACAATCCACTGTGATCTCAGTTCCTCATAATATTGACAATAGAAAATTACGTGCACTAGATCTTTAGTCTCCCTGGAGCCACATGGACATACTTGATGCTCATAAGGAATCCAATGATATTGGCCTTTGAGCACAACAGAATTGAATAATTATAAATGAAATTGTGTAAGCTCTACAGAGAGAAGGGTTGTATAATACCTGTAAATATGATTCAAAGTTAATACCAGATTTGAATACTGAGAGAAACCACTTCCAACAAGCAATGTTAGCTAAGTCCTGTTGATAAACAATATCAATAATCTTTGTTTGATCAGGCTATTTCATTGTGCCAATGTTTTGCCTAGAAGAAATGTAAAAGAAAAGCCTGATCTAACCATTGTATTCAGCATCTTAGAAAACCAAGGATAGACATGAGTTCCTTTATATTCCATCTGCTCCAAGAGGCATAAATAAGGTAAACAAGTAGCATCCAAAGGATTATAAAGGTTCAGGGAAGTAAGTCTTATGAGGAAAGATTGAAGGAACTGGGTATGTTTAGCCTAGTGAAAACGAGATTAAGGGGGACACAATGATAGCAGTCTTCATGTATTTAGAGGGCTGCCACAAAGAAGATGGCAAGAAACTTCCTTTATTGCCACAGAAGGCAGGACTAAAAATAATGGGCTCAAGTTACAGGAAGGTAGATTTTGGTTAAATATTGCGGAAAACCTCTTTACAGTAAGAGTTGTGTGGCCATGGAACAAGTTACCTAGGGAGGTTGTAGGCTCTCCGTTGCTGGAGGTTTCCAAAAAGAGGCTGGACAGCCTCCTGTCAGAGATGATGTGGCTGTAATAATCTTGTATCCAAGCAGGAGGTTGAACTAGATGACCCTTAAGGTCCTTTCTATGCCAGCCTCAGCTTTGGACAAGGACAAACCTCAGCCCCAGAAGCTGCACCCTGTGGCTTCTGAAGTTGGTCTCTCAGGGCTGGGGATGTGCTTCTGTGGGTGGATAGGCAGACTCTAGCCTCTTCCTCTCCCTAACCATCTGCATCAGCACCAGCCTCCGCACTGGAGACTCGAGAGAGACACCTCCCCTTTTAGACACTTCCATTCTGGATATTTTGGGTGTCCCTTGAGACATTTCATATTGCAGGTATTCATTGTATACCTTTTTCAGTGTATGCCTAGCACTGGATTCTGCTCCCACTGAAGGCCATGGCAAGACTCTCATTCACTTCAATTGGGGCAGGATCCATTGCTTCACTTCTGTTACCATTTTTTCTGGGAATAACTTCTTCATATCCTGTGACTTGTTCTCATGTGCTGTGTGTGTGTGAGAGTTGCTTTATCATAAGCTCTGTGAGCAGCTAAAAGACACTTAGCACGCCCACAAGCTCATGTAATTGTCTCGCTCGGTGCTTGCCACAGTTATGGCTGAGAGTGAGACGTAACTGTTGCGGACACACGTCCTGAAGAACCCCATGACAACGTAGTTGGTGTAGAAAGGGCATTGGCTGCAACTTTGTGTGCTTTTATATGTAACTGCTGCTGCTGTTGCTGCTGCTGCCATGGACATCTCTGGGCGGTGGAGGCAGCCATCACTTGGGCCGGGGTCTGCCAGGCTGCCAAAGAAGTGCACGGTGGCCCAGACTGGGAAGGGGGCAGGGTGACGCAAGGATGTGTGTCAGCATGTCCCTGCCCCTGCACCCACGCTGCGTGCAGCACCCTACCCCCTGGCTGACGAGCGGCTATGGCAGCCAGTGATGGCCCCTGCCGCCACTCTGCAGTACATAAAGTGGGCGGTCAGATATGCTAGCCCACTTTACTCCAGGTCCGCCAGCTGGCTCCCAACCGTGGTAACATCTATTGGCCGTTTTCAGACATGATGCTAAAGCAGATTAATCCATGCCACTGTCACGTCTGAAAACACCCCTTACTGAATACAGTATCACCCATGGCAGAATCCTGTATCAGGGCACGCCTTGTTATATCCTGGGGTGCCCCCAATATTGTGGGTTCTGCCGTTACATGCTGGTGGGCAGCCCATAGCAGGACATATCCTATGCCAATATCAGAGAGGGAACCGAACCGACTAAGCCGCTAGCTAAATATACCAGGGCAGGGGCAAACCGCTGCACCCGGCCCTCACCTTTTTGTGGTCCCAACTGAAGGAGGAACTACCCCTCAACCTCAACTGGGGCAAGAGGAGTGGGGATAGGAGGAAGCTGCCCCACCTGTACACCTCAACTGGGGCAAGAGGAGTGGGTATAGGAGGAAGCTGTGTACAGCTGTACACAGCCCGATCCAGAACCTCCCCCCATCCCCTGGCTGTTAGTAGCCATCATGAAATTCTGTAGGCCTGCCCCACGAGGTGTTATACTTTTTTGGATTCCCTGTCTGATACCCACCACAAAAGGTGGGGCAGGCAGGGAAGCGACCTCCCTGCTCCACCCCCACCCCCTTCCCCACACAGGAATGCTCAATCACTCTTGAAGCTTAAGCTCTAATGCTCTGGTGATGCAATGTGTGCCCACCAATGCCCTACAGTGGTTTACACATTGACTTGCAATCTTAATCCTAGCCTGGCCTCTCCTCTCTGGGCAGCAAACATATTGCCATGACCTCTGCTGCAGCATCGCTCTGATGCCCCTTTTCATCAACCTCAAGAGGCCAAGCCCCCTGCATATCCACAGGCTGCTTTCCGTCACGTTCACAACCAACGACTCAGGGCTCTTTCCTTCAGCATGGGCCCAGGGTATGCCTCCAATTTCCCATCCCCATAATCGTGCTGCTCTGTCGCAGCCCTGCTGGGATGAGAAACTGGCTGTCGCAGTCTGCCAACTAATCTTCTGCACAATATTGTGTCTGCAAATCCATCCATAGGTGCTCCCCTTACTACCTGGGGCAAAAAAACAAACAAAAACAGATACAGTTAAGCATGGCAGACCTTGATATACAGTTAAGAGTGGCAGACCTCGGGGATATGGCGGCTAGCCGGCTACGACTAGTTCCTGCTTCTAAGCCCTTCCCCCTCAGGGCTCATGAGCGATAGCGTAATTGACCATTCTGGCCTCTGGGTAGGACAGGTAAGGAATGACAGCTAGGGCCGCATTCTCCCTGGACCAAGGAGCCGAGGCAGAGGCTGGGGGTCCAGGAAAAACAAAAACCGATTAGGTACTGGGGAAGCTCAAGGAGCCTGGCCAGCGGTTCCAGTTTAATTGCCATATTGACCAGCTGCCAGAGCTGCCCCAGTACCTGATTGGTTTTTGTTTTTCCTGGACCCTCTGCCTTTGCTTTGGCTCCCTGGTCCAGGACCTGGTCTCATGCTGACACCTGCGTCGGCTACAATAGTGCCCAAACTTGCAATGAGAATAATTTCATTCATCTTTGTTATATACCAAGCACGCCAGGGGTTTATTGCCCCCTTGTTGCTGCTGCTGCCCAGCTATTATAAAGCCTATGCCCATCTGAATGCCCCCATTTGCACCTTGAGCAAGCACTTGGGAATGCAGCACAGTGTCCAGCACACCCCACCATGCGTGCAGGTTTCCAGTAGCACGGTGCCAAAAAACATCATAATGTAGCTACCCCTATCTGCCGGCATTGGCATGTGCCCTCTATATAATAAACTCATACTGCCAGAGTTGTCAGGCCCTGTTTGGGGACTTGAAACTAACCACCCTGGCATAAATACCGACAGCTGCATTCCAGTTTCAACACATCTTGGGTATCTGTGCTCTCCTTTTCTGGTCCTTGGCCCCCGTTTCTGTGTTATCTTCATTTTCCTTGGACTCTTCACCTCAAAGTAGGGAGAACATATCAAAGAACTCGCCTTTCCAAATTTGTGTTCCGAGTGAAAGGTGGTTACCAGGGAGAGAAATGAATCCAGTGTAATACATACTGTAAGGGCTACAAGTATTAGCTGTCCTGACCCCTAAGGAGGTGGTGTCCTAATCTGGCAGGGCAGCCTCCACATCCAGCCACATTCTTGCTGACTTTTCCCAGTATCAGTGAGCTACTTCACCCCCACTGGAACTCTGTGTGTGTGTGTGTGTGTGTGTGTGTGTGTGTGCCCTGCACTGGCGCTTGGCTCACCCCCACTCTCCTTCCCTTGTGTTTCACCGCTGGAGCCTGCGCTGATCTCTGCCCTACCTCTGATTGCCTGGGTAGTTGCTGGAACCGCCTCCTGGCTTAACATCAGCTGGCTTGCCCCTGCTTCACTTGTCCTACTCATCATGGGGCTCGCTGTCCAATCTTTTGGCAGCCTGGCCTGGGCAAAGCCCGTTGCGGGGTGGGGGAAGGGGTTGGCCTCTGCTCCACCCTAGTGGTGTCATTACCTCCCTGAGCTCTTGGGCCGTTTTTACACGGATGGTGCAGCAGTGGAGATGGGTGGGAATGGGTGAGTGAGCACACCCAGCGAACACCTGGTGGCACCGAGCAGGGAGACATTTACATGGACAGCACCATGGGGGGCTGTGGGAAGGAAAGGGGAGGGGCCCGCAAACACCCAGCGCCCAAACACCCATCCCGGGAAACACCTGGCAAACACCCATACAAGTACATGGATGGCCGGGATCGGGAACGGCAGGGAAGCCCCACCTGGCACAGTGATGCAACAGCACAACATGGCCAACTGAGGGCAAATGAAGCCACGCAACGCGGCCCTGTTCCCCCCCCCCAGCCGCCAGGACCCACATGGGCGGGGCAGGAGGGAGATGGGATGGGATGACATCCGCTACAATGGAGTTGGTTCCACACAGCCCCGGCACAGAGCCCAGACCACCCGGCACCAGGCCCCCCCTCCCCTACACACACACACAGCTGGCAGCAGAAGCACACAGGGAAGGGCACACGGCCCACAGTGGGCAAAGAAAGGGGGGGAAGGGACCCACACAACACAGGCAACACCCCCCCCACACACACCCAGAGGCACCCGCACAAGGGGAGAGGTCACGAAAAAGCACAACACGGATACACTAGGAAAGGAACACAAAAGCCTTTAATAAAAGAAGGGGAAACAGCAACAGGGGGCAACAACAGGGCAGGGAGGGGGACGGGGCAACAGAAGGGGGGGAACAGTGCCAGCCAAGGCAGGCCCAGGGCAGAACCCCGGTCAATACGGCCAGCGACACTGTGCCTGGCGCCAGCGCTTGGCCTGCGCGTGTTCCAGCCAGTGCAGCCGCTCCAGGATGAGCAGGAGGAGCTCCACCAACTTCCCCTGCTCCCGGGTCCGCTCCGCGATCATGGCTTGCACTGAAGAGGACAGAGGGAGAGGGGACAGCCATCAGAGTTGGCCGCGGGCACCAAGGAACAGAACCCCCCACGGAGGAACACAGGCACAGGGCTCAGCAACGCGGCAGCACACTCACGGATGCCATCAAACAGCCGGCCCGCTGCCTGCATGTCCCAGGCCGCCGGCTCCAGCTGCAGGACCATAGCCCCCAGGCGCAGGATCACCAGCAGCATGACAACAGTAGCTGCAGGAGAGAAGGGACAGGGCGATGGGGAATGCCCGCACCAACGGGCCCCGGGAGGGCCAGGGGTAGTGATACCACCAGGGGAACACCTCCCACACACAGAGTGCCACCACCCGGAGGACAACTCAGACCCCTGCACCAAGGGGGAACGGAGGGGCCAAAGCCTGGAGATAGCACAACCCCTACTCACGCTCAGCTGCCCAGCACCCATGGTGCCACCGCCCATCTATCGCCACCACCACAGATGGCCCGCACCAACAGGGGGTGACAGCAGAGAGGAGCGGAGGAGAGGTGCACGGCCACACCAACGCACAGGCGAGGCCAGGGGGTGCCTGGACGACCGACCACCCCCATACCACCCCAGGAGCAACCCCAGGCAGCAGCACCCAGCAGGGAGGCAGCCAGGGGAACACATACCGCACAGCCGGTGCCCACCCCACAGGCCCGGAGCCCCCCAGGATACACTAAGCACACCCCCTGCACACAACCACACAGATGGGGGAAGGAGGGCCGCCAAAGGGGAAGAGGCACCCAGCCGCCACAGCAGCAACAGAATCAAGGCAGGACAGGACAGGACATCACAGTACAGTATTCCTTTATTGGTGCTGGGGAAAGCGGGTCCCCAAGCACAGAGAGGCAGAGCAGGAGGGCGCTGGGGCACCACAATGGCGGGCGGGTGCCCCCAAGGAGGCTGGCACAGGGGGGCGAAGGCAAGCTCGAGGGAACGGGCCCGGCAGGCCGGGGCCCCGACCTGGTGACCCATTGTCCACATGTACCACGACAGGAGCTGGAAGCCATCCCCCGCCGACTGGGGGTCGCCCACCAACAGCTGCATGTCGGGGCTCAGCCAGAGGGCCCCCAACAGCATGTCCGCACAGGGAGACCACCCCTCCCCGACATCCCCAGTTGAGCGCCCCGCAGAAGGGCCAGCCATGGCAGCAGTGGGGCTCACTCTGGGGAAGCAACAGGCAGGAGACGGAGGGATACCGCAAATGGGACAAGCACACACCGAGGGAATACCCTCGCCCACAGACGGCCTTGCATGCCAGAGATAGGCAGGCCTGCTGTGGACAGGGCGCTGCAACCCACACACAAGACAGCAGGGATGCTGCACAACTGCCAAGATAAGACAGGGGGCCATGACCAGGCACTGCGCCAGGGCGTGGAGCCGAGCCAGGCACTGCATCCACAGCTGGCACTGTTGCAGCTTGCAAAGGCGGACCCAGGCTGGGGAGACGCCAGTGTGGTTGTGGGGACAGCGGTACCCAGGGGTGCGCACGGTCCCACCCCCCACCCCCGGCGGGCATGCGGCCGGCCTGCTCGCGGGGATGCTCCACCAGTCCCGGCACCCACTTGTCGTCCCAGCACAACCCCTGTGCAGCACCAACCACTGCCCAGCCCCCGCCAGCCTACACAGTACATAAGGGACACGCTGCAGCCAGTCGGGCGTGGGGCGGAGGGGCAACAACGCGGGACCGTGCAGCACACAGAGAACGGCGATCCTGGGCTGGGTGCTCACGGAGGAGCTCCCACGACACCAGGGGAGAGTGGGCCATGGGCACGGGACAGACAGCGGAGCGCATGGCGCTCACAGCGCGTGCCGGCGGTGTGTGGCAGGGAGCGACAAGTAGCGGTACCATGCTGCCGGGGGATGGGGACCCACTGCCCAGGGCCATGCTGCTGCACCTCCTGAGCGCGAGCCTCCTGCTGCTGGGCATGGTGCTCCGGCGGCTTACCCTGCTCCACCTGCAGAGCCAGCGGTCCGCCCTCCTGGGGGCACGGCGACGGAGGGCAGCAAACCTCAGGAGGGCAGCGCTCGTGCATGGGGCGAGGCGGGCAGCTGTCCGACACCATGCCCTGCTGGGCTCCGCGGCATCCCTGCACCAGTGCCCTGGGCTGGGCCAGTGCCTCCGCACCAACGTGCCCAGGGAGGGGCAGCCCCGCACAGCTCTGAGGGGAATCGGCATGGCAACCACCACTCTATTACTGCCCGGGCAGTCGACCACCGCCCAGCGCCAGAACCATACTCGTGTCTGTAGACCTGGGACCCCCTTCCACACTGCAGGGCCCTACCCGTTACCCGCAGCCAGTCCTCCAGTCCATGTGTGGCATACTGCGTCCAGTGAATGGGTTCCGTGGGTTGCCCGGTGGCGAGTGCCCTTCCCATCGTTGTCGGCCTCGGGTTGTGCTGGCCACACACATGCGTGCCGGCCAACCCAAGCCGCATGAGTGGGTCCAGTGCACATCGGATCCTGACACCTCAACTGCATGAGGCATCGCTGGTGTACCCTCCAGCCCCGCCCGCTGGCCAGGGAGTTCACGGAGCCCCCGACCTGTCGGTGTCCCCCTGCACGCCCCACAACCCCCCACCCCCCATGTCCCCAGACAGAGGAAGCAACAGCAAGGAATAGGTACAACACCTTTATTGGGGGGACATGTACAATGGAGGGAGCTGGGCTCGACGTCGTGGGCGGCCTCTCCCCCTCTTGGCAGCACCACCGGGGCTCGCTGGACGACGTTCCCTGGTCGCAGCTGACTGCAGCTGACCGCAGGGCTCTCCGGGCTGACGGTCCAGCCTCCCTGTCATCCACTGGCCCCTCCACACTAGCCTCCGCTGTTGGTCCCTGCTTGGGGGAACAAGAATGGGTTAAGGGATCACCGTGTGCACTCACCGCTGTCCCTTATCGGTGCACTGGTGCTTGGGTGCCCCCATAGGGGTCTGGGGAGCCCCCTCCTCCCCACACGAGCAAGGTACATGCCATAGGGTGCTCCCTGATGGTGCCCCCCCGGGACGGGCCGCCCATGGTATAACGGCACCTACCCCATCACGTACAGAGGCACCGGGCAGGTACACATGCCCCTGGCAGTGGCTGTCGCTTCCCATCCCGTGTACCGCGTGTGCACACCGTGGGTTCCACAATGTAATCCCTACCGGGGTCCTGCCTCGCGCAGGTCCCTGATTTCCCATCCCCCCCGGTGTTGCACCCCACAACCCCTAGTGGCCTGGGGTGCTGAGGCCTTACCTGTGGGGGTGGAGCGGCCTCCATGAGCGGTTGCTCGACTTGGGGTGCATGGTCTAGGGGTGGGGGTGTCGCCTCCTGGTGGAGGGGTTGGGGTGGCAGCGGGGGTGGAACCACGGGGGGTGCAGGCTGGACGGGCAGCCCCGCAAGTGGGTCTGGTTGGCCCATGTGGGGGAGGGGGACCCCGTGGACCAGGCCAGGATAGGGTTGCTGCTGGGGGAACCACAGGTGGCCGAGGTGTAGGGGGGTGGGGCCCCGGCACCAGTGGGAAGCCGCCATGGTGTTGGTCAGCTGCTGGCCCTCCTTCCACGGCATGACGTGGCCTGTCACGCTGGGGATCACGCTGCAGGGCCTCCATGGTCTCCCTCATGAGGTCCATGAGCCGTGCGGCCTGACCCTCCAGCCTGTCACAGGCACGTCGCTGCTCGCGTTGGAGGGAAGCAGCCTGGCGCCTGTCCCAGAGGTGCTCAGTGCGGGACTGGGCCATCATGGCAACCAGGATCTCCCGGTCCCTGTCCCCCCTCCCCTCTGATGAGCTCCCTGGTGAGCGAGAGCTCGCGGGAGTGCACCTCGGCTAACCGTTGTGATACCACCAGCAGCTCCCTGCCGAGGTCCTCCCTCTGGCGCCGGTTCCTGGCCCGCATCTCCCGGTTCCACTCTATGCTGCCGGCAGCTGCTCCCCTCACGCGAGCGGGCACCTGATCTGTGAACGGGAGGTTGGACAGAACGTTAGTGCACCCAGCCACTGTGCTCCGCTGCCCGGTACCACATGTCCAGGGGTGCCTGGTGGGGTGGCCCCCATATTGTGGCTGGTCCCCTCTGCCTTCCCCCTTGGGACCTTCCTGCCCTGACCTCTTGAGGGATTGCCCCCCGGCCGCAGCTCGCTGCAGGTGGGGCCTGTGTCCGTCCTGTATTCCGTGCGGGCCGCTGTTGGTCTACCGGCCTCCCCCACCTGCCCCCCCACCCCTGTTGGGCCCTGCTGAGTGTGGTTGCCCGCCCCCAGGTGGCCATCCCCTGTACCTCTGCACCTGGGCCCTCCATGGCCCGTGAGCCCTGTCGTGGAGGGTGGCCCTGGTGGGGGGGGCGCTGCCTGGCCCCCCTCGTCCTCTTCCTCCTCTGCAACCTCCACCTTATGCTCCTCCAGGCTGGCTTGAGCTGCAGTGGGAGGGGGTACCATTAGTGTTTGCCGGCCCTGGCCGCAGCGGCTCTGTCTGGGCCGATCCCACCCCCACCCTGGCCCCGCTGGAGCGATCATACCTGGATCCTGTTCCTCTGCCTCCTGGGGCCGTCCCGGGTCTCCGCATGCTCCGTGCGTGCCCCCTGTCCCTGTGGCTGGTTGGCCTGTGGGTCTTGTGGGCATGTGCGGAGTGTGGTGGTCCGGCGCTCGGATCTCCGGGGCACCTCCTCCCCCTGTGGGACGGGGATGTCCCCTCCCACTTCGTGGCTGGTCTCGCCAGGGGCACCCTCCCCCCGCGCTCTGTGGGGTCTGTCAGCGGGGGTTGGGCGCTGACCCTGTGCCTGCCCCTGGCGAAGGTGCTGCCGTGTGTGCGGGAGGCCACAATGTTCCAGTCCATGCAGAGGAACTTGTCCAGCTCCTCCTGGAACTCGGCTGTGCGCATGACCCAGCCGGACTTGAGATTGTTGTCCCTGATATTTTTATATCCGGATCTCAAGTCCTTTGCCTGCTGCATGCACTGGGATACATCCCTATTGTACCCCTGCCGCTGCATCTCTTGGGCGATGGCTTCATAGACCTGCCTGGTCTTGTAGATGCGCACCAGGTCGTGCTGGACCCTTTCAGACTCCCACATACGTATGAAGTCCCTGATCTCCTGGTGGGAGCAGGGCTCCCCCTTTTGGGACCCGCGTGTGGGGGGCCAACCAGCTTGGAGGCATGGGGCCCGCCCTGTGGATGTGGTCGCCGTGGTGGTCGTCGTGTCCTGTTGGGGGTAGTGTGATAGGGGTTACTATGACTCCTGCTGGCCCCCATGGGGCCTGCCCCCCCCTCTCCCCCCTGGGGTTCCCTCTTGCTCAAAAAAAAACCCCTAACCACAGCACAAATCTCCCCCACCTAGAGGAAACCTCCAATACCAAACAAAACAAAAGAAGAAGGAGGGGAAGAGAAATAGATATACTTTTAATAAACACCTTATGGGGAAATGAAAAAATAAAGGCCCCTCAAGGCCTAATAACAAACAATCAATGAACATGTAATGTGTACCATGTACAAAATCAATTATACATTCAGTGGATGAATGAATGGTATGCTGTATAAAAAACCCAGACGCGTTTCGGGTCACAGCCCCTTTCTCAATGGGATAATATAAAAATACCAATTGCTATCTCCTACGAGAAATGAAACCTGAAAAAATACCAAAAATATACATTAATGTCTATAAACGATTAAATAAAGCAAACAAAGCAAAAAAAGGGGAGCAAACCACCCAATAATAATGTTAACTCTATATCTTAGAGTCATGAGGCCAATGCACAATTAGGCAATAGGTTACATTACAAATTGATTGATAGATCATTTATATCAGATTTAAAGAAAGATGTGAACGTATTAGTACATGAAGGTTTAATATTGGGTCAGATTACCCAGCCTGAATCTGAATTTTTATTGGAATGTGAGGATCGCGTTCCTCTATTCTATATGTTACCCAAGATCCATAAGAACAGAGTGGAACCCCCTGGGAGACCCATTGTATCGGGGAATTGTTCTATTTTGGAACCCCTATCACAATTTTTGGACTCTTTTTTGAAACCATTTGTCCCGGGTCTACCATCATACATCCGAGACTCAAGACTTTTTGAATATTCTAGATAACTTGGATCTTGATTCAGTTATGGATGGATTGGTCTTGGCGACTATGGATGTGGCCTCACTTTACACTAATATCCCTCAGGAGGATGTGTTAGAAGTTATTTTTGATGTTTTGGACACCAGAGAACGACCACATATTCCAGCTACAAGCTTTTTGGCCCAGATGGCAGAGCTTGTTTTAACCAAAAGTTTTTTGTGATCAGTTATTCCAACAAATCAGTGGTGTAGCCATGGGATGCACTCTGGCCCCCAGCTGGCTAATCTGTATATGGACTGGTTTGAAAGGATGTATATATATGACACGAATAGGAATAAATATTATAGCCATATATTGCTCTACAAAAGGTATATTGACGACCTAATATTTCTGTGAATGGGAGATCCTGAAGATTTGCTCAGGTTTCATGAGTATTTAAATCAATGCTTCAGTAACCTAAAATTTGATCTTCAGTATGATGACAAGAGGGTCCATTTTCTAGATATCGTAATAGAGTATAATGCTGGCCACATTTGTACATATACCTATAAGAAACCTACAGATGTGAATTCCTTGTTACATTTTGCCAGTCATCATCCTAAACATCTTAGGGACAATTTGCCTTTCAGTCAGCTTTTAAGGCTATGTAGGAATTGCAGCCATTTAACAATGTTTATGGATCAAGCGAACATATTAATGAGAGATCTGAAGGAGAGGGGATATCCGAAAAGAATATTAAGAAGGAATTTCTTTAAGGTGCTTAATCTACCGAGGGAATCCCTCTTAATTCCTAAAGAGAAAAAGACACTTGACAGGATGGTATGCCCCATTACTTTCTATCCAGGGTTGTTAGCTATGGAACAGGCAGTACGCAAACACTGGCATTTGGTAGCTAATATACTGGGGTGTGAAAGGAAGCCTTTATTTGCATATAAAAAGACTCAGTTCATCAGAGATATTTTGGTCCATACTAATATTCAGTGTGCTGCAACCAATTCTTCCACTTTTTTGACATCTATGCCACCTTTGGTGGGACATTTTAAATGTGGAAGATGCAATGTGTGCAAATTGTGTATCCCCACCAAGGTCTTTGTGCATCCTATTACAGGACAGAAGTTTACACTTAAGCAATTTTCCACCTGTTGTTCAACCTTTGTGATTTATTTAATACAGTGTCCTTGCAATCTGATTTATGTAGGTTGCACTTCAAGACCACTCAGAGTAAGGATTGGAGAGCACTGCAGTAATATTAGGAGATGTGTGGGAAAAGAACCATTGGTTTCCCATTTTTTGAGGACGAATCATAGAGCAGCAGATCTCAGATTTATGTGTATTGAGATGTTATCCGGAAGGAAAAATATGAAAATCTTATTACAGAGGGAGGTATTCTGGATACATAGTCTGAATACACTCAGACCTAATGGGTTAAATGATGATAATAAATGGTCAGTATTTTTGAGATGATAAGATCAGTCATTGTGGCCTTGTATTTCTGTCTCTAAACCACAGCACTTTTATAAGTTGTTTACATTGTTTTGTTGTGTATTTCCATAGGGAAGCAATATCAGTCATGTTTGGGCTAATGAATCATATAGTTTTTTTTAAATATAGTATTGGGGGATGAAGTTTTATCATGGATTGTTCTGCAAGCTATCCAATACACATGTATTCACATGCTATAGGTCATGATGTTTGGAATATGATTTAGAATTTATTGTTACGTATGTAATATTGACCCACTTGAATTTTCAACTGATTGAGATTGGAATACCTTCTAACCCAGAGTTAGAGGAGATTGATTGTAGCTTCTATTCAAATCCTTTGTCAGCTGATTGGACTTATTATTCATTGACAATGTAATGCCTTTCTATCTGGAGTTTGAAGAGAGTGGGTGAAATTTTCAATCAGCTTTGGATCAGAAGATTGGCTTCACCATCCATTGAGACTGGAATACTTTCTCTCTACAAGCCTGGAGGGCTAAAGCATTCATTCAAGTTTTGGATCAGCTGTTTGCACTCCATTTGATTTCTAGAGACTATATTGGCCAGGACTGAAAAAGGGAGGATTGAGATCAAGGACCCATGTGAAGCCTGTAAAGGAGTGCCCAGAGTGCACCACAAGTTGCATTGGATGCTTTTTATTTTATGCTGGTGCATGGTTATACTTCTATTTTGGCAGGTATGAGGAACAGCCTAAGAGGGTGGAGAACATAGAGGAAGGGAGTTCAGCCAGTAATCTCAGTTGTTTGGCTTGTATTTCNCTAATCCTTCTTATGCCCCTGTGTCACAACTCCTTAGTTACTTATAAAATGGGATGGTAACTCTTAGTTCCTTACTTTATACAGCAGTGTGTTGGGTGAGGCATAGAGGAAGTAAAATTCAGTCTGGCAATCTGTTGTGCCCCAGCTGGAGGAACATTTCTCAAGGCTATAGGCAGGCCCATTGAGAGAACTTTGGGGGTCACCTACCTTCCATCCCCCCGTCATAACTTTTGAAATCAGTTTTTGGAGATCATACTGGTTCTTTATTTATTTATGCATGTGTTACTTGCAATTGCTATTTTACTCATATTTTAATATATATTAAAAAAGAAAATTATTGTAGGTTTTTTGGGGGCCCTGATCTTGGGAGCCCAGTACATTTGTACCCTTTGTCATGGAGGGACATCTCCTTCAGGCCAGTTATCTAGCTCACCCCCTCCAGAAGGGGAAGGGACCAGTTAGGATGGTCCGCCCTCGGAGGCTGATGGAACCCCAGCGGTTCCAGGAGGTCCTGAGGGAGTTAACCTTGGACCTGGACGGTCACTCTGTGGATGAGCTATTGCTCCATCCCAGAATTGGCCCTGCACAAGATAATAGATTTTAGTCCTTCTTTAGCACTGAGTAGGATGGATGAGACTTGAAATGGTATCCTCCCCATGTGAAGTGGGGCTGGGTTCTATTGCAGAATCCTTGCACTGCAGTGAAGCCAGTAATTAATTACTAACCGCTCTGGAATCCTCTATCTTTTTGATGGTGGCCCAGTCCTTGGGCAATATTGCTTTGTGTCTGACAAATGAGACTAGTTGTGACTGTAGTGCTGAGCAGAGACGGCTTTCTGCAGGGGGTGGGGGTGGGCTTTCTGGTGAAAGCTGTGGTTAGTTCACCTGCTGGTACAATGTGGGGCAAAGAGTCCCATGGCTGTAGAAATCTGTGATGAGGTTGTTTTCCCTGTGGGGTTGGGTGAGGAAAGTTAAGCACTGGGTGGAATTCTCGGGATGGAAACCAGGAACCAAGAAGGGATTTTTTCCCCTCTTCTTCCCTTTCTTATGTGTATCTGTAACCTAGCTTCCACCTCAGCAAGAAAAGTCTGCAGCTGACCCCAAGCCAATGCGCTCTCTCTCTCTTGTTGCTAGGCTAGTGGCCTGGCAGCCTTAGGGCTATTGGCAGAGTTTCTTTGATGGAACTGTAGGAATGGATTGGCTCTTGCTCAGTTCCTTATGTAAGTGCTGAGTACCTCAGCCTGACTCCACTGTATGAGCATGCCATCTTGAAGCTTGGGAGCACTGGGATGCTACTGGCTTCAGGTTGGATAGGGGTTTCCTTTCCATCCAGAGAGGGGGGAGAATTTTAGGAGAATTGGTGCTGTTCTAGACTAGGGAGGAGCTGTATAGATGCTGTGGAGTGGACTGAGATCTTGTCACCAATCTGTGCCCACTCACAGCTGTGAGCATTCAAATCCCTGCACATTCAAATGAGGGGCCCTGCACCCCTCTTTTACACCAGAAGTTCCTAAACAGTGGAATAGGACCCCAAGTGGAGTTATCCATGATCCTGCCTGGTATTGGGTAAACCTTGCATGTCTTTGCCGTCTGGGTCCACAGGATTATATTTAAGCCTCAAAATGAGGTCACACCATTGCGACAGTACGTTTGAGTGCTCTAGACTGTAATGCAGATAAGCCACACATGCAGACGCCTCCCATGGCCATGCTGGGCTTTAGGCAATATGATTCTCTACCAATGTCGTGTCCTCTGCTTCCCTGTACTCCCTCCACACCATGCTAGTTCTTCTTTGAGTGGTGCTCCGTGCACTCACATCAGTGGGAGCTGCACCTATGAAGATTGGCTTTGGGAACTGTCTAGAAGCAGTTCATCCGTCTTGCTCCACGGCCCCTCCCCTCGGATCTCATGCTGTTGGTGAGCTCATAGTGAGGATATAAATAGGAGGGGCAGAGCGCAAAGTATCTCAGTTCCTTCCAACTGCCACAATGGGTATTTTCAGACGTGACGAGATCACAGTGAACCACGATCAATACCCACATGGGGCCAAAGCGCCCTGAACATCTGTTAGGCGGCCACCAAATGTTCACCACAGTCGATTCCCACATGGGGTCAATTTCAACCATGCTTCCGGGGCTCCCCGCTGGGGATCTCTAGTCAAAGAGATCCCCGGCAGGAACCAACAAAAAGTAACATCTGGCCGGCACCCACGGCCTGGAATCCCCGGTGTGATTTTGGGCCGTGGTTAAATCGGGCGGGCGCAGCGCCCGCCCATCTCCCCGGTGGGGGGAGCGTGGGGGGGTGGGGCCGTGTGGCCGCACGTTGCGCCGCGTGGCCCCGTCCCCTCCCCGATTCCCCGCCTGGATCAGCCGGCACGTCTGTTGGACGTGCCGGAGTGATCCCAGCAGGGAATCATTTGGGTGATTCCGGGATGGGGCGAATGCCGCCCCATCTTGTCTGAAATCACCCAGTGTTTGGTAGTTTGAGACAACCTTCTTTGGTTCTTCCCTCTGAGGAACCATTGATAGCAGTTAGAGAAAGCATCTATTTTTCATTTTAACAACAAAAGCCAGTGAGAGAGAGAAGAAAGAGAAAGAAGAAGAAGACAGATGATCTTGCCTTTGGGGTTCAGTCCCTCAAGCTGTTACTATGGTGGCTGATGGTAAAAAAAGAGGTTTTAAAAAATGTACTGCCTGCCCAACTTCCATCCCTATCGTAGATTCACACGATCAGTGCCTTGGAGAGGCTCACCCACACATTGCTCCACCTCTGCAAGCCTATAGGGCAGAGTTATAAAGGCTCAAAACATGTGCCTTCACATCTTGCTGACAAAAAGGGCACTTTAGGCAATGGGAGGACTCTCTAAATCATCTTTTCAGTCCCAGCCACTACCTTCATCAAAGCCGGGCCTGGCACCATCCTCCTCAGCACAGATTTCTTCTCTGGCACTGACCCCCTCTCCAGCACCATGTCCCTCCGCACCAATCTCCTTAGCAGTCTCCCTCCATACCACCTTTCCCAGTACCAGTGCCATTTTCTTCATCAGCAGTTCCAAAATTGAAGAAGCTGAAGGTCATTATCTCTTCCCCAGTCATTTAAAAGAGACCAGAAAAGGAAGAAGATAATAAAGAGATCTGAAAAGACGCCAAAAGAAGCAGAGGGATAAATAACCAGAAGATGAGACCCCTTCTTCAAAACACACAGAAAAAAAATCTGATTGCCCTTCAGTCACTCCGCCACGCACAAAGAGAAAACCAGTTACAATCTGCAAGTCACCACAAACTCCTGTCTCTGTTCTGGCTACTCTGGGAACCCCCAAGGGTTCTTTAGTGGAATCACCTGTTTTCCCACCCCACTCTTTGTATCTGGATGCAGATGATCCAGCTCAGGTCTCTCCAGCTCATCCCAACTGCCCTTCTTAGGTCCAGCCCCTTACAGGCAAAGATAATAGGCCTGCACCGAGCTCACAACCCCCATTCTTGTCACCATATGGGCAATGCTCAATGCCATACTTTCCAGCATGGATGTCAGGACAGCCACCTGGGGCTCCTTGGATGTACTGACTATTGCCAAGATACCAGCTTCCCCCATCGGAACCACCGTACCAGCCTCCGTAGTGTCAGTTCTACCCTCTCAATTCCGTATCCAAGCTGAGCACAACATCTCCCTCCACTTCTCTGGAGAGACCAATGACCTTAACTCCACTACCTCCCCTGATCATGAGTACTGGGGTAATTTCTCCCGTAACAGTCTGAAACGCTGCTCATGCAGCTAACAGTGGCACTGAGATTGACAAAACCTATTGCGCCCTTGACTAGTGCACATCAGGACCCTCAAATGTTGTCAGAACCCTGGCCTTGAACTGCTACCCTTGGGGCCCTTAGTGCAGAGGCTGGCACCTCCACACTACTAAGTTACTTTGGCCAGGGCCCAGGGCTAGTATTGATGACTTTCTACTACCCTGGTCAGACTACACACACCCTCAGCCCTGCTCCACGCCCTTAGCTTCCTGGTTGGCGTCTGGCATGTATATAAGGCCAGTCAGTAGCCACAGGAAACTGTGTGGATCATCAATCACTTCCTGTGTCCTTGTTCCTGATGGCTCCTCCTGATGTCTGCATGAACTCTGGACTGCCTCTGCACTCCTCATTCCTGATGCATCTTTTGGACTGGCCCTTCTGAACTCCCTTCTGGAACTCGGTCCTTCTGTCGTAGCTGTGGATCTGTTGGCACCGCAGATCCTGAAGATGGGGCAGCTGCAACCGGCTGCCTCCCACCGCGGCTCCCAGATCCCTCCCAGGTGCATACTTGCTGGCAGGCCCCTATGCACCCTCTCCCCCTACACCGTAGACCCCGATACAGGGGTCTGACACAAAGGTACACCACCACACCTTCTTACAAATCCGCTAGATACTCTGCAGGCTATATACATCAGTCAAAGAAAATTCCACCAATCATTCTCAGATAAGAAGTCCTTCCAAGTCTAAACCAAGATCTAGACAACCTCCTAACTCCTCGACCAACTCTACGAAACAGAGGTTTCAGGTTTAATGTTTCTTTAAAGAGCTATGAACCATGTTCCTTAAACTTGCCACTTTTTTCATATAAGGCGTTCATCTGATCTGAAGATTTACCTCAGATAAATGGGTTCTTGAGAACATAGAGAGAGGTTATTCCATCCAATTTCAATCTTTCCTTCACCCTAAAACTCCTTCCCTGTCCCTCTTCAGGGACTCATCTCACAAAGCAATACTGGCACAGGAGGTAAAAACCCTCCTCTCAAAGAGATTCCATAGAGTTGGTTCCACTGAGATTTTGGGGAAGAGGTTTTTGTTCCAAGTACTTCTGTCCACAGACAGGATGGAAGCCTAGTAAGACCTATTCTGGATTTAAAATACCTTAACAAATTTATTAGATCCTTTAAGTTCAGGATGGTAGCCTTGGCTAAGAGCCTCCCATGCTTACACAAGGATGTATGGTTCACAGCTCTTGATTTACAGGATGTTTATTTCCATATTAACATTTGCCCATCACATACAAAATAATTGAGATTCATCTTCAATGGAAATCATTATCAATATGCACTCCTCCCCTTTCGCCTCTGTTGTGCCAAGGGTTTTACAAAACATCTTGCCCCTGTAGCAGCTTGCCTTAGAAAAAAGGGTGTCACTGTTTTTCCTTATTTAGATGATGGGTTAATAGTTTCAAAGACTAAACAAAGTCTTACTGGAGATTTGCAGACCATTTTAGGTATCCTTCAACAACTGGGATTTCTTGTTAACTTCCAAAAATCTTTCCTTACACCATCCCAATCCATTAAATGTATAGGTGCAGGCCTAAAGACAATCAAGCAGAGAGCATTTCTCCCATATGATATATTCTAATCTTTACAATTCAGAATTCCATAAACAATCTTGATCACAAACCACGTCAGAGAGTACAAGTCTTCTAACCCATGTGGCCTCTACAGAAGCTGTCATGCAGCATGCAAAACTTAGCATGAGTCCTTTCCAGAACTGGCTGGCATGCGTTTACATACCATCTCGAGACCCACTTATCAGATACGTGACCATGCCTCCTTCCATCCTCTGGACACTGCATTGGTGGACAGTAGATGAAAATCTACTACAGGGCATGCCCTTCCTTCAAACCTCTCAGAGGGAATTACTACCGATGCTTCCTTTTGGGGATGGGGTGCCTATTGCAATGCCATGGAAGTCAGTGGCCTCTGGAACAGTTGGGAACATACATTCCATATCGATCTTTTAGAACTCAGAGCAATCAGGTTAGCTCTGAAGGCTTTCCTGCCTCACATCCAGGGAAAACCAATACAGCTGGCCACCAACAACACCACAGTGGCCATTTTGCACATGTGTGATAATGGAACAGGAAGGATGCTGTAGTGAAGGGAGCCTGCAGGTCGGTAAGTACCACTCCAGGGCCCGGGAGATGGGACTGAAGTGGGGGGAACTCTGGATCTTAACTCTGGACTGGCTGCCCTTTTCCAAAATGGTGGCAATACTTCTGGTGCCATTTTGGAAAAGGGTGCGTATGCACAGAATGGCCTGGTGGCCATTTTGTGCATGCACCGTTTTAAAAAAATGATTTTAAAGTTTTTTATTGATTTAAATACAGATCCGTAATGCAAATCCATATTTAAATCCGGAAATTCACTAAAAATGAAACAAAAAATAAACTAAACGAAATTCCCTCTGGTGGACCACTTCTAATCTTCAAACTGTGGGACCACCCAGAGATAGATCTCTTCACAACATGAGAGAACACCCAGTGCCCCTAATTTTGCAGCAAAGAAAAACATGCAAAGCCGTCAATAAGTGATGTGTTCCTGATCCACTGGGGAGAGAATCTTGTTTACACCTACACTACTCCTTTCCATCCTTCCCACTGATTCCCAAAGACCTTCAGAAAGTACATCAGGACCTGGTCACATGTATCCTCATAGTGCCAGACAACCCTGGTACACTCAGTTGATGAACATGTCTGTGAAGTGCCGTCGTCCACCAGCTTTGCGGGATCTACTATCCCACAGCAGCAGGAACATACTCCATCAGACATACCTTCTTTACATCTAACAGCTTGGCTGATATTGCCTTGACTCTGGAGGACTTCGCTGAGTTGCTTGAAGATGTCCTCCATATTTTGATGAATGCTCCAAAACCTTCAACAAATAAGACCTTTAAGGCCAGGTGGAAGAGGTTTACTGTATGGGCTTTGGAGGCTCATCTGCACCCTGATTCCACCTCTATTAAGAACTTACTTAGAACAAATAAATAAATAAATAAATAAATTATATGACACATTGAGGTCCCAGGGTCTGGCTCCTTCATCTTTAACAGTGCATCTGGCTGCTATCTTGGCTTACCACACACCCATGGATGGTAGACCTGTTTTTCCCCACCTGATTTAAGGAAATTCATGAAAGATCTTCTCAATTTATCTTTCCGTTGGGCCATGGCAAGAATCATTGCCGCAATAAAAACTTACCTTGTTGTTGCTTCTCAACTTATGCCCTCCTGTTAGAGACCCTTGACCCCCTTGGGATCTAGGCTTGGTTCTTGGAAGGCTCGTTTTACCACCCTTTGAATCTCTAGCCATTTTCTCTTTTCATCTCCTATCTCTCAAAATCACCATGTGGCTGTCACTTCAGCTAGAAGAGGGAGAATTAGCAGCTCTGTGTATAGACCCTAACATCTTAGTTTTCTTAGAAGAGTTTTTAGAGTTTTCTTTCTACCTAGACAGAACTACGCCATTCTGAAATGATAATTCTCTTTTTGTAAGCTCTGGGGGCCTTTCCATAGGGTCAAAAGCCACCTCTCAAACTATATCTTAGTGGCTAGTGGAATGCATTTCCCTTTGCTAACAGCTCTCAGAAAGGGAACCCCTTGCAAACCTTAAGGAACACTCTACAAGCACCATGGCAGCTTCTGTAGCCTGGTTCAGAAAGTTTCCAGTAGACCAGGTCTGTAAGGCTGCTACATGGAGTTCTTTGCATACGTTTATAAAGCACTACGCGCTTGACTTCACAGCACCGTCTGATGCTGGTTTGGGGAGAGCTGTCCTCCAGTCCCTCTTTAACTAAGGGTGATTTCAGATGTGACGGGCGGCCGCTTTCATCACGGGCCATGGGGTGGTTCGGACCACAGCCGGGTGTGAAGGGGCACGCCAGCAGACATGCACACCATTGCCCCCGGCCGTGGTCCGAAACACCCCATGGCCCATGGTGAAAGCGGCCGCCCGTCACGTCTAAAGCTTCACACACACCCCAGGGGGGGGGCGCGGTGTAGCGTGCTGCCACACAGCCCCGCCCCCTGCATTCCCCGGCGGCCCTCCCCCCTCCCGATGGGCAGCAGCAGCGGCCAATCCGGCCGCTGCTGCAACCACAGGCGGGGGTGAATGCCAATGACCACGGTGAACGGTAAGTAACCAGACATTACTTTCCATTCATCACGGCTGTGGTGGCCTTTCACCACACTTCTCGATCTCCTCGTGTCCGGGGGTCCAGAAGTGTGGTGAATGCAAACACGGGCCGCGTTTGACTGTGGTGCACATCTGGCGGCGAGCCAACAGACGTTCACCACAGTAAAACGCGGCCCGTGTTTGACTGTGGTTCAGCCGGGGTGAATGTCAGACGCGTAACATCTGAAATCACTCTAAGTCTCTGTCTCCATCCTCCTTCTGCTTGACACTTTCCCACTGGTGTGAGTGCATGGAGCCCCACTCAAAGAAGAACCAAGGTTACAGGTAAGTAAGTTTTCCTGCCCTCCCTCCCTTCACTAATGGTGAAGTTGAAAGGGACTGGGAGCACAAAGAGCAGACAGAGCCAGGCCACATGGAGAAATTAGAGCAACTGGTAGTGCAGGCAGCCAGGGAGATTCAGCCCACTTATAAAACTCAATCCCTGCACAGAAAGAAATTACATGAACTTCCCAGGTGTGAAATGGGGTAGCTGTGCCTATCTGCCCTGCATATCCTCTGCAATCCTCTCCTCTTGAAGTCCCTTACCACTCTGTATCTAGCCCTGCGTATTTCCTGCAATCCTCTTCCTTTGAAGTCCCTTACTGCTGTGCTTTTAGTCCTTGCACCATCTGTAATCTTCCCCTTTGTCCTGCTCCCTTTTCCTGACCACTGTAATGAGCCTGGCTCTCCCCCTTTAGAGGGCACCTGAGAGGTCACCCCTCTTTTCACTTCCTCTTGGAACCGCAGGTGACATGCTGGGAGCCATGGATGTGAGAAACCGTGTGGTGACAACATGCAAAGACTGATTGCTTTTGATTTCAGTTTTTTACTTTCACTTTCAATTTTCACTGTAGGAATTCAATAAAGTATGTGATTTGCTCAATAAATCCAGCATTCTGTACATAGCAAAAGGTTATTTCCAGTCAGCTGCCAAGTGCTAGCAGGTATAAACACAGGCATGAACCTCTGTGGGAGGTGAGGATAGCAGGCTCTGGATGCCTCCCAGAGTCATAGCCTGGGTTCTTCTTCCCATGGTTTGTTGCGGCTGTGAGTTGTCATATGGGGCAGGATACTGAGCAGGGAAGGGATGGTGGGCGGAATGCAGTGGGGAAGAACACCTGTCCATGCATTAGAGTCTACATGCTAAACGTGAGTGGGGGCTGCAAAGACTGAACCCAGACTCCAGGGAGCTAGCATCTTGTTTAACACCCTCCGTGAGTTTGCACAAGGATAGAGTGTAAAGGGAGAAAAGAAGAGTTCTCTGAACTGAGCTTTGGAGAACACTGGCCAAGAGGGAAAGTGATGCAGAGGAAGTAGCAGCAAGAAAGACATTGAAGGACTGTTTGGAGAGGTAGGAAGAGAACCATTTGAAAACTGAGCCATAAAAACCAAGGGAGCAAAGTAAATCAAGGAGTAGGGTGTGGTCAACTGTGTCAAAGGCAGCAGAGATATCAAGCGGGATGAGAATAGGATAGACGCTATTAGATTTGGCTATGAGAAGGTCATGGGTATTTTGGCAGGAGAAGGTTCAATTAAGTGGGGAGGACAGAAGCCAGATTGAAGGGGGTTGAGGGAGGAATTGGAAGAGAGCCAGAAGTCAAGACAGGAATGATGACTGAGCTGTGAGATACTAAACAGGCACTTTGGGGCAGAGGCTTTTCAGTTTGACCATACCTGCCTGTTTGTGCCTTTCAGAACATCGAGCTGAAGGTGGAAGTGGAGAGTCTGAAGCAAGAGCTACAGGAGAAGCAGCAGGAACTAGACAAGACTTTGTAAGTGTTCCTGGCCGAATCAGAGAGATCATGTTGATTCCATGCCCATGTTATCGAGAATGTGCTCTCCTCAGCCTAGCATGCTGGGGAAACCCAGCTCCCTACTCCCGTCTTGCCTCTACCTCTACTAGTCCCACAATAATGCATACCCACCCCCATGAGCATGGAACTCACTCTGCATCCCGAGTCCCAGTCCTGCTAAGGGGGGAGGAGACCCCTTGTACTTTGTACCAGATTTTTGACCACTCCTAGCCTGTGTGTCTCCTCCCCTGTAATGTGAGGGACCAGCAGCCACCAGAAGCAGGACTCAATGTGAGGAAAAGCTGGAAGAGGGAAAAGGCTCCTGGCACATCGGAGGTACCGCCTTGGCTTGTTCTTCACAATGCATCTAATCCTGTCTTGAAGGAAGCAATTATATTATAGGCCTTCACAATATCCCATGACAATGAGTCTCACAGGTTGATTGTGCATTGTGTGAAAAATTATATCCTTTTGATTAACCCTCCTGCCTGTTAATGCTAGAACCAGGGGGCATCTGAAATTATTAGAAAAGAAGAGGTTATTTACCCTATTTAATTTCTCTGCACCATTCATGAATTTATAAGCTTCTATCATACCTCCACTGACCTAAAAACCCTAATCTTTTTAGCCCCTCATCGTATAGAAGCCATCTCAGAGCCTTCATTATCTTTGCTGCGCTTTCCTGTACTTGTCCCAGTCGGGGTATGATAAACAGAAAAGCATTCGGTTTGCCCTTTTGAGCACTGCTGTGCATTGAGCTGATGTTCTTGGAGATCTTCAAAAAGAACAAAACTGAACTTGATTTATTTGCCTCTGCTTCTCGGGCCTTTATGTACCATAAAGGCTAGAAATCTTGAGTGAAAGAGAGGTCAAGCAAACAAGGATTTTCATGGAATGGTTCCAGGAAGTGGAGCTTTAGGGCCTTGCTCACATGAGACAGTTGCTGGGGTAGCAGTTGAATGCCCACAAGACACATGACCGATTGCATGCTATCCTGGGATGATTTGCAAGTTTGCACCAGATTAAACAGACAGAAATTACCTCCTCCATTTGTAGCTAGAGCTACCCTAGAATTCAGGAGCAAATGGAAATGCTCTCTGGGATAGGATGCTGTGTGGTAAAGTACCTTCTATGGATGTAATTTGCATGCTCCTATAGATGTGGTCAAGGGCCAGGATGATCATTAAGGCAAGGCAGGCACCAAGGGCTCCATGCTTTACTCAGTCCCATTCCACTTTGCCCGCCTTGCATCAGACCTGTGTTGTATGGATGAAAGGAACACGTCCACCAGATGAGAGGGTGAACAGTTGGCTGCCTGAGGGCTCTGAACAACATTGGGCCTGTGGCCACTCTACTGGTGACTCCTTCTGTTCTTCCCACTCCATGGTGAAGCAGAGCAGGTGGAAGGAACTGGGTCCTGTGGGGTGAAGTGTGTGGTACAGGGTGGAGTCTAGGCATGAAGAGGAGGGGGACCATCCATACTGTGTATTCATGCATAGCAGAGGATATCCCTGCCTTTCCCCAACACAGAATATGGCTGCCTAGGGTGGCCTTACCTCCCCTTTGAAAGAGGGCACCTATGAAAAATACATGTTGCAGGGCTGCATTGGTGTCAGCGCAGCCCTGCAACATGTATTTTTCATAAGCGTTCTCTTTTAAAGGGGAGGTATGGCCACCCTACTATGGTTCCATGGAGCTTCAGGCATTACCTGCCTGAGTGTTTGTTCACATAAGAGGTTACTACTGGGAAACAAGTTAGTCTAGGATGATCCCTCACCAGTCAATCCAGGGACATTAGATTATACGTGGGCGCTTCTGGGGGAAAGAACTAATCAGAATCTTTAACTTGGGTTAAAGTGCCCAGACCAGCAGATTTAAGTGTCAGCGTAAACGGGAGTGACCGAGGGTATTAACAAACAATAGTCCACACCAGGTGGGTGTTCATCTGCTCATTTATTAGGTGTTCGCCACCACCAGCCATGTGGCCACCACCAACTGGACATGCAGCCTCCACTCATGGTGGAGTCCCTGAGCATGTGTAGCCCGCCATGCAGGCAAATGTGGGCTAATGTATGCCTACGTGTTTGCATCCCATTAATTAGGTTATGTGCAGCTACCTTGAGACCAGGTCCGCCAACACCATTGAGTCACAGGCAAAAAAACCTAGAGTGCTACACAGAGTTATCACTTCCAGCTTCTCTCTGCCTCTTGTTCTCATTGGTGTGTATGAAATGTAGTGGACAAGGTACTGAACATGGACCTGGGAAGCTAGGGTTCAAACCCTGTCCTAGCTATGAACTCACTGGTTGGCCTTGGGCAAGTCACAATCTCTCCGCCTCTGTTTCCCATCTGTAAAATGGGAATGTGTGTCTGTCTTTTCCTGTGTTCCCACGACCCATGTCCATTTTAGATTATAGGCCCACTGGGCAGGGACCTGTCTCTGAAAATCTGTGACTGTAAAGTGCTGTATATGCCTAATAGTGCTATAGAAATTAGAAGTAGTAGTAGTAGGCAGATGGGCCGAAGGGAAACACAGTGACAGGCAAAAAATATTTTTTAATCCTTTATTGATACCACAAAACTCCTGGAATGATAGCCCTGAAGAAAGGAACAGTTGCAGCGTCGTCTTCGTCTCATGGTTCACCATGACAGTGAGTCATCATGGCAGGGGACAGGATACTGAGAAGGGGGGTTAACGGGAGGAGCATGGTAAGGAAGAGCACCTGCCCATGTTTTAGGCTAATCACGCTAAACCTGTGCACAAGGGCTGCACAGACACACAGCAACTGCACGCAAGGAGCTTTCCGTTTATTAGGCTCTATGTGCGAGTGGGGGCTGCACGGACTGAACCCTGAGTCTAGTGGGCTGTCATCTTGTTTGTTAGCACCCTAAGTAGTGTGAGCTTTATGATTTAGACTGTGAGTTGTAGTATTCCTGCTGTGATCTAAGGCCGTTTTTAGACGTGTGCGGCGGTGCCCGTGCTTGTTTTCCAAAAGACCTGGCAGTCTGATTTACACGTGACGCCACCTCCGAATACGCGCATGCGTGGGCGATGAGCATCTATTTCTGGCCGCGAACTGACGGGTCGGCGATCACGGCCGGAAATGGATGCGCATTGCCTGCGTGTATTCGGGGGCGGTGTCACGTGTAAAGCGGGCTGCCGGGTCTTTTGGAAAACAAGCGTGGGCGCTGCCACGCACGTCTAAAAACGGCCTAAGTTGCATTCTGCTGTGGGAGAGTTAGCAGTACCAAGTAGGGTGGAAACAGCCATGAATTGCTAAGAAAGGAGGCAAGTTTCGCAGGGCAGGTTCTAGTGATTCAGGTGGCTGCAAGAGAGCTGCCTTTGTTGTCCAGTGTTGAAGGTCTCCTCTGAAAAACTAGCTTCCTTCCAGATCCATCTACCCCCACAGATGAATAAAAGAAGGTGCAACAATATCTTCCCAATCATACTCCAGATGCTTTTATTTTAACCTCTGTTGAATACTTTAGAGCTTTACATCCCCTGGTGTAAGTGAGAGCAGGGTGAAGCTGGCTCAGTAGCTGATCCCATCTAACATTCGACCTGCAGTTTGATCAAGTGCAGCTGTTTGTGACTGAAAATAAACTGACAGCACCTGTTGCCCAAAGTGCGGGGAGATTCCTGTGCTTGCTGGAGATTCATATGCTGCAGATAGCATGGGCTTGTGGGGGCACTTTACTGCCCAAATCCCCTGTCATGAAGCAAAGTTAGGTAGGATATTAAAATACATGAGAGAAATCATGTGAGTTCCCAAAGCAGCAAAAAAACCATGCTGCCTTACGAGATGCTCAAATTATAGCAACATTCTCATTTTAAAAGCTGCCTCCCCCTTTCCCTTTCTGTGACCTGCTGAATTCTGGGCTGGAAGAGCTGATGGCCTGGCCTCTAGGAGCGGGATAGTGAGGGACAGGCGAGGCTGGAGCAAGAGCACTAGGGGGGTGATCTGGAATTCTAAATTAAGACTTAGCAGGTGACGGAGAAGAAGACATATTGTTTAATGTTTACTCTCAGCAATACACAGACATGCTCGTCAGTACTGGAGCCCCATTGTCGGAGCATCCCAATGAGACAGGACAACAAAACTGGGTTTAAAATGGCTTCACTCTTTATTATTTCAAATCTTAATTCAAATTAGGATAGGTGGGGGAAATCACCTAACGTGATTCAGGTCCAGTATTTAACCTGAAACTGCCAACAGTACTAACCACAGGGGTGGTTTTAATATACCCTTGATTACCACCCCAATTAAACATGTCTCCCACCCCTCCCTCAGCACTGGCCACAGGTGAGGGGGACCAAAGTCCTTCCGGACCTGAGTAAGGAGGAAGGTGCCTGCAGGCTGGGGACCATACCTGTCCCTACCGTCCTTACTGGTCACCCCACCCAGGGAGGCTACCCCGCCACTTGCCGTACCCTGCTATTGCGGTAGGTGTTGCCTCCCCATCTCTTAAAGAGAGGACTCCCACTTACGCTAATCATAATATACCATCAAACTTGCAGTACTGGACCCCTGCAAGAGTGCAACATAATTAGGAAAGCCAACATGACCCAACCTCAAATGGGGGACGAACAACCAATTGAATCGAATTACCCTGCACTGTGGGGAAGGCAAAAAAAGGGGAGATCCTTTTACCTTAATTAGGGCTCCCTCAAAAATTCCTTCCTGGCCCCGAATTGGTGACCAGTGCATCCCACAGTGCATTGTGGAGGATGGGTGGATGTGGGCTGGAGCCAAAGCAAGCAGCACCCAAGTGACGCTGGAGCCCATGGAAGAGCTGAACTCCACCCCCTGCCCAGGGCGGAGTTCAATGGTCCACAGGCCCTTTTCCCACCCATGGCCAGGGTTGGCGGCATTTTCCCAATCAGCTGAACTCCCAGCACTGCCCTGCAGTACTGCCCATGGCCTTTTTCCGTTCCTCACGAAAGGAATCGCTGGCAGACACCACACCTCCCTTCGCCAGCAGGTGACCACTATCTGATCTGGGGGCGTTGCCTGAACCGCTCATCCAGTTCAGCCACAGGTCGTTCACGTGGATGGCCCAGTGGAACTACAGGGTGTAGGCTGCCCTGTGCCTGAAGGCCTCGTCATAGCGGAGCCAAGCTCCAAAGGAACCGGATTCATACGCTCGGCGAACTATGTCCACATACTTTAGTAGGTTTGCCGCCCTGCCTGGATCATCACCCGTGGAAAATGGAGAAAGTCGCGGTCCAACTGGACCAATTTCTCTCACCCTTGGGGCGCTTGAAGCTTTCCTTCTCTTTTTTGTCATCCTGCTCTGCTGGAACAACAATAGGATTGCTGAACAGGAGGGCAAAGTTATCTATACGTTCTCCCCACCATATCCGCTCCCTGGTTGCTGGGAAAAGAAGATCTCCTATGGGCAAGAATAGATCTGAATACCCTCCCCTGATGGGAGGGGGCTGCCTGACCACTGCAGCCGGAGGGTGCAACTGCTCAACTGGGGCAGTAGGTGGGGACCAGACAAGTGCCTGTGCTGCCTGCGGCTGGTCATCACCCCACTGGTCGCTGGCTGGATAGTACTTCAGAGCATAGGCTACCTCCCCAGCCCGGGAGGGGGGAGGGGGGGGAGGGCCACTGGTATCCATGCCCCATTCCACCACACAAGTTGGGTGTACCCATCCCGAAACCCCTGGGACCCAGCAGCCTGAATCCCCAGGCTGCGGACGTGTCCCTGACTGAGGCTGTCAGTGGCCAGGCCAGCCCACCCCTGCACCCAGGGTACCCGAGGCCAAGTCTGCACTCCCCACCCTGTGCCCATGCCGCCCATCAACTGCTTCACCTGGTGCAGTCGGAGGGGCTGGCTCCTGCAGGGCCGGTGGCTGCTGGGCCCACTGGTCTGCCATCATGCGGATGGCCTGCTCCAGGGCCTCGATTCTTCTGAGGATATCCCTGTCCTCCTGTTCTCAGGGCTCCGGCTGGTCGCCTTACAGTTCTGTGGGTGGTGCTGGCGCGCCCTTGTAAAACAAAAACAGGGACTCCCCAGCCCAGCGACTCTCCTGGCCACCAGAGTGGGCCAGTAGTCCGAGGGGGCCCATCCAACCCCAACTGGCCACCAGCTGCTGCCCCCAGATGAGGGGCCCATATACATCGTGCCCAGACTGCAACCTGTCCATGGTGTCCAGGGCCCAAGGAGGCCACCCCGCCCCAGTGGCCAAACCCCCTCCGTGATGCCTGTAAGGGCAGGCCCCAGGTTGCAGGAGGCAACCTGGTCTGTGCACCTGCCCCAGTAGCCTGCCTTGTGGGCCCGGTTAATGGGGGATCTTCTATGAAACAGGGGGGGGGAACAATCCTGCACCCCCCACCACCTTAACTGCTGGCCAAGCAGGCTGCTCGCCCCAGCCAACGCCCCCCCGCCCCAGGGGCCATGGGGGGCCATCATGGGGCCCATGCCACCCCACCCTGGGACCAGACATGGCTGCCTGAGTGTCCAGCAAGGCAATGGGGGGAGGGGTGGTGGTGGGCCCCCACCGCTTGAGGCCACAATCCTGCACCCCCCCACACCTTAACTGCTGGCCAAGCAGGCTGCTCGCCCCAGCCAACGCCCCCCCGCCCCAGGGGCCATGGGGGGCCATCATGGGGCCCATGCCACCCCACCCTGGGACCAGACATGGCTGCCTGAGTGTCCAGCAAGGCAATGGGGGGAGGGGTGGTGGTGGGCCCCCACCGCTTGAGGCCACCATCTCCCTAAGGAGGGCCTCGCTTCCCTCAAGCCTATCCCTGAGGGAGATTCCCCCCCCCCCGTCAGGCCCCTCCTGCTCCCCCGGTCCGGTGGGCCCGGGGGGGGAGGGGCCCACCTGCCACAGTAGGCATTTCATGGGAGCCCTCCTGGGCCATGGTATGGGGAGGGGGAGCACCGCTGCCCAGGGGGTGGTCCGCCAAGGCCCACCCACAGGGGCTTTCTTCTTGGTTTTGCCCATTCTTGGTACCGGTGAGGGGGAAAGGCTGGAATGGAAAGGGGGGGGGTCCGCCAACACTCACTGCGATGGCCCTCTTTCTGCTAGCCGCTGGCAGAGGCCAATTCCTCCCCCCCAGCAGCCTCTTAGCCTCCTGCGCTGCTGCTCACTTCAGCTGGAGGAGCATGCTCACCTGGCTCCTCCAGGATCCCCCCGATCAGCTGTTCAGCAGGGCCCGATGAGCACATTTCTCCAGCCCCGTTCTTCCCTGCTCGCTCTTTGTTACACCTCTTCAACTGCTTCCCTGCACTGAGCCTTGCTCAGACTTTTAGCTTTCAGCTGGCTCGGCCACTCCCAAGCTCAGCTGTGAGGCATCAGGCGCTGTCCTCCACTCTGTGTAGCACCTGGTCCTCAGCTAGCACCTGCAGTCTTATTTTATTTTATTTTATTTATTTAAAATTTATATCCCGCCCCTCCTGCCCACAGGGCAGCCCGGGGTGGCAAACAACATTAATTTAAAACAATATAAAATTTTAAAACAATTTAAAATATAATATGTGGGGAAAGCCCCCATCCCCGCCCCCACTTGCAGTTGCTAAGTTCCTTAAAGGGCCCACAGCCCAGAAATCTGCTCCTTGCTACACAAGTACTTTCCTGCTTCTAGGAACAAGGAAATTGCAGCTACCTGGAACTTTTTCTGCAAACTTCCTATGTGGCGTAGCTCTAGCACATTCCACCAATATTAGTGATAGGTTGATGCCATGTAATCTCACCAGAGTGTCTACTGGTCTTGCTCTGTGTGGGTTAAGATGCCGATGGCCAGTCTATACTAACCTCCCCACCGTGGAAGCTATTGAATTGGCTCTAGGCTGGAACTACACTTGACCCCCTGGTCTGATGTGCTTATTCATGGGTCCTGGTGCAGAAAAATCAGAAGCAGCTCTGGGGATAGCACTTTATCCACCAAGCAATGAGTGCTCTAACCAGCAGACTCTGTGTATTTCAGGACCGCTGCAGACAACCTGACCAACCAGAATGAAGCTGAGCTCCGTCGCCAATATGAAGAGAGACAGCAGGAGACTGAGCATGTGTATGAGCTACTGCAGAACAAGATTCATCTCCTGCAGGAGGTAAGGAGGAGATGGGCAGGCCAGGGAACATGGGTGGGAAAGGAGTGCAATGAGCAGTGATTCATCCTAGGATGAGCAGTTCTTTTCTGTGAGCTGGGGAGCCCTAGGTTCTTTCCATACCATTTTCCTCACAGCCCCTGAGCATGCCTACTCAAGCCACACTCCATCTGCATAGCAGGTCCAGTGAAATGGGCTATGGGGCCATCAGGGATGCCCTGGTGCCAGCAGGATATGGAAGCTAGGACTCCCGACCTCCTGTTGACGCCTCTTCCTTCATGAGGAATGTCCTCAGGATCCCCTGTCTCCCCTTATCAATGAGAAAACCAAAACCAGGTCTTTTCGCCTCCACACACAAGAGGAAGGCGAGCCAGTGTGGTGTAGTGACTAGGTGCACGGTACCTGGAGAGGGAAGCAGGGGGAGGCCTGGTTCAAGTTTCACCTTAGCCAGAAATTCACTGGGTAACCTTGGGCCAGTCACAATATTCTCTCAGTGTAACCTACCTCACAGGGTTGTTGTAAGGATTAATAGTTGTGTTAAATTGTTCTGTGTGAAGTGCTTTGAGTGCCATGGTGGGGGATGCTATATTAAAGTTATTATTTAGTTAATAAGGCCTCTTGGTTTCTCTCTAGTTGCTACTGATTTCTCCTGACGGGTCCATCTTTATCCATAGAACATGGGATCCAGACCCTTCATGGTAGCTTCCCTTTATTGGCAGGACAAGAATCTGATCTCTGGGCTGTCCCAAACCATGACTCTCCTTTACGCATTAGGCAAAAGACTCAGGGCCCCTTATCCCTACCCCTTTTTTCCACTGCATCAGGAGCTCCAGCCATGCTTGTAAGAGAGGTTTGTGCTGTAGCTTCCCCTTTCCAGGACTGTGTTAACTGCCTTTCCTTTAGTCTTTCTGTGCATCAGCAAGGGATGGGTCTCTCTTGGGAGCTCCAGAAAGTGTCCTGGTGGCTTATGGGAGCACAAGCTGCTGAACATTCCACCAATTCCAAGGCAGCCGCTCAATGTTTTCCTTTGAACATGATAGTGACATTAATGGAGTCAAAGTTAGTGGGAGCTGCTGGAGGCTCAGCATTTCCGAAAACTAGGCTGGATGTTTAGGAGCCTAAATATAGACTGAGGAGCTGAATCTTTTGTCACCAGTTGTAAATATCTGTTAGCTAGTCACAATCTAGCCAACAGCTATGACATGTTTTTTCCTTTTCCATTCCTGAGCACTTTACATTTAGCTTAAGTGCTGTGCTCATGCAGAGAAAGTTTTAATTTAATTTCTTTGGGTTCTAAAATAACAGAATAAAGAATATTAAAAAATGATATATAAAGAATATATTTATATTTATTTTATTATGCAAAGGATAATGAAGAATAAAAAGACACACCCCCCCCTTTTAAATGAAGTGATAAGCTTTGCAGAGAACTGCAGCAAAATGGAAAATTGCAGTCCAGCAATCCTAAATGCTTTCTGTACTTGAGGTTTTTTCCCTATGCTCCTTGACTTGAAAGTGTTGAGGTTTTGGGGAGGATTTTGTTAAGACTTCAGGGTCAATCAGAATGAAGGATTTTACCATGACCCAAATATAATCCTCATTTCTAGTTACTTAGGGGGTTACCCTGCTTCTTCACCTTTGCCCTGATGGTTCCTGCAGCTCACACAAGGAACATGTGTGGTCTTGTGGTTTCTACTTATTTTAGAAAAGCTGGGTTGGGGGCTCCCAGCTGTGGCAGGAGATTTTGCCTGTCTCATCTCATATTCCATCTCCAGGAAACCAGGTTGGCAAAGAGTGAGGCAGAGAGGAATGCAGCCATGACAGAGGCTGAAAAGGAGCGCTGCCTGGAGCTAACCAGGAAGCTAATGGAAATCACCAAGAAGGAGGAGGAGACTCGAGAATCGCAGGCCATGTTGAATACCTATGATGCTGCACTGGCCCAGAAGGACAAGTAGTTATCCTTGGTCACTAAGTGAACTGCCTCTGCAGCTTTGTCTTCCTGACTCTTTCAGTTCCAGTGGCTGCCATGCCATGCAAAGCGTCACCTCTTCTAGACATTCAGGGAATGGCTACCTATCTCATAGATTCCAATGCTGAGTTCTAGGTACCTGAACTACATCCAAGAGCCCCTTTTCTCACAGGATGATGTGTGTCACACTGGGCTGAGCTGTCTTGTGATTGGCTCTCTGCATTAGTGTTTTGGAGAGCAGGGTCTTGTAGAGAGGCTGGTCTCTGGCAGAGTAAGTGCTTCAATAAGCTCCTCCAGGGAAGAGGTGTCACTGGGTGATTTCAGACGAGACGGGGCAGCATTCGCCCCGTCCCAGAATCAAATGATTCCCCACCGGGATCACTTGGCACGGCCAACAGACGTGCTGGGGGATCCCGACGGGGAATCGGGGAGGGGCCACGCGGCACAACATGCGGCCGCACGCCCCCACCCCCATGCTCCCCCACCGCAGGGGCGGCTGGTGGGTTTTGAGTTTGGAGGGGCAGTAAGGCCAGCCTGCCTGCCGGCGGCAAAGCCGCCAGCGGGCTGGCGAGCTGGTGGGCAGAGCCAGGGGGACAGTAGGCGGAGCCAGGGGGATGGTAGGCGGAGCCAGGGGGACAGTAGGCCAGTGGCATGGCATAATGCAGCAGCAAGGAGTTCCCATGGTTAACATTGGATGGAAGAAAACACAGTCTATATGCGCATCAAGCTTAAAACAAATAATGTATAAACCCGAAACACAGAGCACACTGGCAAAACACAGTAGCAAGGAGTTCCCAGGGTTAACATCGGAAAACAGTCTATATGCAGTGCACATCAAGCTTAAAACAAATAATGTATAAACCCAAAACACAGGGAAACACAGAACACACTGGCAAAACACAGCAGCAAGGCGTTCCCAGGGTTAACATTGGAAAACACAGTCTACATGCACATCAAGCTTAAAATAAATAATGTATAAACCCAAAACACAGGGAAACACAGAACACACTGGCAAAACACAGCAGCTCTTGTCAAGGTAACAGTCATCTTGCCTTTACAGAAGGATTGAGGAGTTAACTGAGGATTTGAATACCAGAGAACAGCTCATCAAGCTGCTGTCTAAAGAGAAGCAAAACCTGCTGCAGCGTCTGGAGGAGCCCAGGGAAATGGAGGTGCAGGTAAGAAGGCAGACTGAAGACCCCTTCTGCTTCTGCTGCATGGGCGGCTAGGGTATTCTTGCCCTGCCCCTGTGTCGGCTGAAGTCATTAGCTGTGAATGGTGTTGGGTTCATTGTTCATGGACATCAACAGGGCCTAAGGGGGCTTCTTTGTGGGGTAGCTAGCAGTGGGGCCAGGTTTTGCAAAACATATCTAGCAACCCCTGTGAATCTAAAAGGCAGCAAAATAAACTGATAAGAGATGTTATTTTTCAGTAATTAGTCTGTTGCTAATTGCTGGAGTATAGTCAATGCCTGATTCCAAATAGAGGGTGGGTCATTTCAAAGCTAAGCCCAGATTGACGTGAAGAAATCTTGATGACACTGAGTATTGGTCTGCAAAGTGATGCATAGTGAAATGTGGTGGAGTATTAGACAAGAAGGGAAATGAGCTCAGGAACAAAAGTGAAGGAGAGGGAGGTGTGGCAAAGAGGTCTGAGAGAGCAATTATTATTATTATTATTATTAACAAACATTTATATAGCGCCAGCAGTGTACATGGCACTTTACAAAGTAATAAAATAGACACGGTCCCTGCCCCTAGGGCTTACAATCTGAGAGACAGGAGCTGGGGGAGAGACATAGGAAGGGGAACAGAGGGAGAGACAAGGGGTCTAACATTCATGAAGATGCGAGGTCTCAAGTGCACGTACTTGGCTTGGTTACGATGAGCAATAAAGGAGGAGCATTTGAAAACACATCTGATATCGACTAAAGGAGAATGGAACTATACCAAAAGACGATGGGCTGCAGTTGCTGAAAATGAATGTGGATGATGTGGGGGTAGACTGATGAAGTACAAGTAGTGATCTGAAACAAGGTGGTGCCCAAGGAAAAAATCTTTCAAGTGTGATTAAGAGCAAAGAAGCAAAGCAAGCTGCCAAGTGAGCCATGAACAAGGTCAAAGCGAGTGCCCTAGATGTGTTGTATATTGAGCTTGCAAACCATGCACAGTTGACTAGCACATAACACTGCAAAGATGAGGCTTAAATGGAAGGAGGGTATATTGTAACTCCATTTGTAAATTGTGATTGGGGAGATTGCCATTAACTCCTGAACAAGGTGTGTGACATTTTTTAAACATAGCCTCCACATCAAAACAGGAGGTGTCTGGGGAAAGATTCTCCCAACTTCTTCTCCCCCTGCCCGCAACTCAATCTTTATTTCTCTCCCACACACAGACTCCCCCCCCTCCCCACACACACACAAACACACACGCATGCACTCTTCTCCCCCCAGCTCTCTCTTTCTCTCTCAAACACACATGCAGACTCTTCTGCCCCCACTCTCTCACAAACACACAATCCACTTTTCTCCCCTCCACACTCACTCACTGTCTCTCACAAATACGCATGCAGACTCTTCTCCCCCCACTCTCTCACACAAACACACGCACACATTCACTTTTCTCCCCCCCCACTCTCTCTTACTCTCTCTCACACACACACGCAGATTCTTCTCTCCCCCCCCACTCTCTCTCACACACATACATGCGCACATTCACTCTTCTCACCAACAACGCCACCGCCACTTGCAGCCTCACAGGAGGTTCAGGAGGGGCTGTAGAGTTTTTCAAAAGGCCCCGCAACGCTTCAGGACACACGCCGGCCGCCGCCATCTTGCTGTTCCTGTCTGGGCATGCTGGGAAATGTAGTCCTAGCATGCCCAGACAGAAAACATGTCAGTAGCCCCAGTGTCCCTAGCGGGGGCAGCAAAACTTGCAGCACCAGGCCAGTGAGGGGGGAGAGGGTCGGGAACAGCGTAGTTCCTCTCCCCCATCCCCCCCTCCATAAGCTGCCAAGCTTGCCAGGGACCCGGGAAAAAGTGGAGCCCCGGCATAACAGCATAAGGAAAGTTACATGACTCTGCTTTCTAAAATCACATAACTTTATCAGGAGCCAGCTCTGTCACAAAGACTTTTCGCTCTAGTCACTTTCATGTCAATTACCCACTTGCCTCAGAAAGCCCAGCAAGAGGACGCTCTAGTCAGTTTCATGTCAATTAAACCACCCCTCCACCCCCGCCCTCACTCCCTACTTTTGACTCCATATGAAAAGTTTGCACCTTTTCAAAAGCTGCAGACTTTTCACTTGGTATGAAAAGTTGCAGACTTTTGACTCTGTTCTTTTGACTCTATGAAAAGTCTGCAACTTTTCATAGGATTGAAACGTCCTTTTCATAGGAGTGAAACATCTGCAACTTTTCATAGGAGTAAAACGTCTGCAACTTTTCATAAGAGTAAAAAGTCCTTTTCATAGGAGTGAAAAGTCTGCAACTTTTTTGCAGACTTTTCATAGGGAGTCAAAAGTACAAAGTGAGGCCAGGGGGGTAATTGACATGACGCTGATTAGAGCATCCTCTTGCTGTCTTTCTGAGGCAAGTGGATAAGTGACATGAAACTGACTAGAGCTTAAAGTCTTTGCGATGGAGCTGGCTTCTGATAAAGTTACATGAGTTTAAAAAGTAGAGTCACGTAACTTTCCTTATGCTGTGTTTTGCTGGTCAGCAGCTGCTCAACTGCGCATGCGCGAGCCAGCAGAACTGATTTTATAATCATTAATAACTTGGTTTTGGCCAATCACTATCATATCACAGAAGCAGTTGTTATTGATCTCATGCTCCACGCCTGTGACGTTTGGGGTCTCAGCTCATCCAGGGGGAGGAGATATTGATGATTCAAAATTTTGAGGACGTGTACATTTTGACCACAACCAATTAACTTTTAAACAGTCATAACATTTTATTTTCTGGATGGATCTTCTTCAAACTTTGTGCGTATGATGGTCCTCACAAATTATAGCCATGGATAAATTTTCAGAAATGTAGCTCAAGCGGTTTTCTCAAAATTGGGGCTTCAGCAGTCCCCTGTTTATAATGGAGAGTGGTTGTGCATTAACTTCCTTACAGCTACCGCTGTAAGGCAATTCTTGGAGGCATGTACCATGCTGAACAATGCTGTGTACCATTAACAGCAGGACAGGGCTGCAGGCATCAGTGCATGATTCCTAAAGCACAGCACAATGGGTCTGATCTCCATGGCCATAAACCTTTTGTTGATATGCCAGGTGGAGTTAACACTGTTAAATCAGAAGGATGGCATTTTATCTTATCTATTTTATTATTTTATTTTACTTACTTATACCCCACCCCTCCTGCTAATAGTAGTTCGGGGCAGCTAACAATATAAAAATTAAACATAAAATACAATAATGTAGCAAAATAAATACACAATATAAAACAGCGCTATAAAACCATGCAGTAGTGCACCAAAAATAAAAAAGCCCCCCAACCCCTTACCCATCTCCCTCACTGAAAGCCTGGCAGAATAACCAGGTCTTACATTGTCATCTAAAGGAGGAGAGGTCCGGGGCCACATGGACCTCCACTGGGAGTGAGTTCCACAGCCATGGTGCAGCCACCAAGAATGCCCTCTCCATAGTCGCTTCTCCCCCCGAGATACTTGAGGGACTTCAAGAAAGATACTCCCAGTCAACTGCAGGGGTCAATCCAGAGCCTGGGGAGTGAGACGATCCCGCAGATAGGCAGGACTGAGGCCGTATAGAGCTTTATAGGTAAGCACCAACACCATGAATCTGGACCGGAAGACTATAGGCAGCCAGTGCAAAGAACGGAGCACTGTGCTCACGGTGACCTGTCCCCATAAGGAGGCAGGCCACCATGTTCTGCCTCTGAACTGTCACTACTCATCATGGGTAGCCCCACGTAGAGTGCATTACAGTAGTCCAGTCCTGAGGTGATGAAGGCATGGATGATAGTGGCCAGGTCGGAGTCTGAGATATATGGCTGAAGCCGCCGCATCAGGTGTAACTGGCGGAATGCGCTCCTTGCCACAGCCCCACCTGGGCATGCAGGTGAAGCTGAGAGTCAAGAAGCACTCCCAGATACGAACCTGAGAGAGCAGTGGGGGGTGAACACCATCAATGATGGATTTTTTTTGCTCCCACTATATACTCTTTGCACTGGTGTAAATTATTATTACCTGCTCCTTTGTGTAAATTTGGGCCCTTTTTCAGTGAAGAAGGCTCAGGTCTCTCTGTTTTCTTTGGTCCTCTTCAGAGATGCCCAAAAGGCAGGGATGAATGGCAGGTGAACATAGATCTGTAGAGTACCTTACTGATCAGTAATTTCCTCCAGTTGTGGGAAAGGCAACTTGATTATGTTTGATAACCAAATAGGGTAACTGCAAAATATGTAAGGTTGCAAGCAGCAGACTCTGACGGTTATGATTCTGGAGAGAATGCCATACTCGGCTCATATAGTTCTCTGAAGTTTGAATCTTCTGACCTCTGTACAAGTGACTGGATCTCATACTTGGAATTAGCTTTAGCTCCTCAGCATATGCTTCACTTATTAGTGCAGATGCCTGTACATCAGAGCTGCGTCCCCAGCTAACACTTTGGTTTCAAGAACATGGAATTGTTTTATTCCTTAAAGCTGCTTATTGTGAGTGATCACCATCACCACTGCCACATACTGAGGACTGTGCTTCTGCTCACAATCAGAACAGGATCCCCTCCCCCTTGGAGTTCAGATGTATTTCTAGTGGTGTCCCATACCAGTTCTTCTCATGGAACACTCGTGCCTTGAAAGGAACTGGGGCTTGGACCAGTGCCCTTGGGGCTAAGAGCATGATGGCTGGCTCCTCAGCACCACTGATGTACTCTGACCAGGGCCCAGGAATTCTGCTAAAGGTCCTCCCTGTGGCCTGTGCTGGTCAGGGCACACACACACACCCAGCTTCCTGGTTGACTGCCTGCCATATATAAGGCAGCCCTGGAGCCACAGGAAGCTGGGTGGATCATCCATTTCCTCTTCCTGTTTCCTGGTCCCCCCCAGTGTCAGGAACACTAAAGCTCAGAATGAACAGAAGGTAGCAAATGATGCTAAGAACAACAAAAAGTGTTTTTTTTAGATATGTTAGAAGTAAGAGGAAGAATAAGGAAATGGAAGGTCCACTGTCTGGTGAAGATGGTGAAATGTTAACAGGTGACAGAGAGAAGGCGGAATTGCTCAACTCCTATTTTGCTTCCATCTTCTCACACAAGGGAAACTGTTTCCAAACTGGCAAAAGTAGCATGAATGATGAGGGGAAAGATTACAGCTCAGGATAGATAAAGAGATGGTAAGAGAATACTTAAGGCCGCTTTTAGATGAGACAAATTTGCGCATGATTGGTTTAAAATGCGCATCTTTTAATGCTCGTTTAAACACCTAAACCGTTTTAAATGCGCATATGCCATGATCGTGTAAAAGCCAAAACCGTTTTGAATGTGGTTTTTAAATAATGCGCATTTTTTAAAACCAGTTTTGGCATCCCCCGATCATCAAAGGGGCTCAAAACCGGTTTTAAAAAATGTGCATTATTTAAAAACCACATTCAAAACGGTTTTGGCTTTTACAAAATCATGGCAAATGCACATTTAAAATGGTTTAGGTGTTTAAACGAGCATTAAAACATGCACATTTTTCACCAATCATGCGCAAATTTGTCTCGTCTAAAAGCAGCCTGAGCTACTTTAAATGAGTTCAAGTCTTCAGGACTGTATGATTTACATCCTAGGGTACTGAAGAAACTTGTTAATGTATAATAATAATAATAATAATTTATTTCAAGGGTACTGGCAAAAGCTCTGGCCCCACCAAATAAAATAACAGCATCAATACACAGAACCATGACATAATACAAAAATTACTTACCAGTATATACAAACTCGTAAAACCAAAACAATCGTCATTAAAAGTATCTTTTACACAATTCCCAAGCCCACTTGGCTAAGTTGATTATTTGATCCGCAGATCTACCCTGCATACCATAAGCCGAAGAGCTGCGGCAATGTAAGGTAAGATTTCGCCGCAATCCTAGGCTTAAGGTGTCTTATCCTTAAATGCGAAGTCAATGGGCAAACAAATAAAACATGGTACAGGTCTTCCACCTGCCGCAATGGGCAAGCACAAGTTCTTTCGGCATATGGGATATTGGAACGTCGCCCCACCAAAACTTTTGTAGGGATTAAATCGAACCGCAAAAGCGTCAAAGCTCTACGAAGACCATAGTCCGACAACAGGACCAAATAAGGTTCCAGTTCCCATTTAAGTTTTAAAAATCTATACAGCGGTGCACATCTAAGTGATGCAATTTGATCCAAATCTATTTGATTTGCCTGATCTTTTACCTGTTTCATTAGAAGCTGCCTCTTACCGGAGGCGGGCAGAGAAGAGAGCATTTCCGGTGAGAGGCCCAAAAAGTGAATGTGCCTCATAACCTTCCCATACCAGGATCCTGGGAGCGACCATGTCCCGGCCTCTACGTAACAGCATCGAGGGAGCCTGTCTTCTGGCAGTGCCTCTAGTTTGAATCAATAGTTAACTACCGCTATCAAGATTTTGGACCGCATTGAGGCTATTCCCAGCTCCATCCGTAATAAGGGAGCTGGAGTAGACTTTGGGACTCCCAATAATGTTCTTAGTAACCCATTTTGATGGGGCTCTAATGCCTCAAGCTGTCATAGGCCCCAAATTTCAGCTCCATACAGTGCAGAGGGTCTGGTCTTTAATGATAGCAATTTCAAAGCAGGGGCTATCAATCTGCCTCTATGCAATCTCCAAAACCTTTGCAAACCCTTCAGGCCTTGGGAGAACTTTAATTTTGCTGCATCGATGTGGGCACGCCAATTAGCCGAAGCAGCGAAAAGTACTCCAAGATACTTATAAACTGGGACCTGTTCAATAGAGATGCCATCCAATGTCCCATTGAATTTAATCTTCTGTTTGGAGACTACTATTGACTTAGTTTTCTCATAGTTTATTACTAAATGAATTTCCCGGCAAAATTGAGCTACAACCATTAACATTCTCTTCATACCTAGAGCTGCAGGGGATATGAAAACGAAATAGTCTGCAAACAATAATACTGGAACCAACCGCTTGGCAACTTGTTAATGTACTCTCAGAACCTCTGTATATCATCTTTGAGAACTCTTTGAAAATGGCTGAGGTGCCAGAAGACTGGAGACAGGGACAACATTTGCTCATCTTCAAAAAGGGAAAAAAGGAGGATCTGGGAAACTGTATACCAGTCAGCCTGACACTGATACCAGTGCTGGGTGGAGGGGGAGCCAGATGGGCCAGAGGAAAACACAGTGGCTCACAGGAAACATTTAAAAGGCTTTATTGATATTCAAAAGATCATTTAAAACAGTTCACTGATGCTCATCAAACTGTCACCGATGATGGGTGTGTTGGGGCTAGCATTGCGGTTGATGTGCTGGTATAAAGTGTCCCAGATCTCTCTGGCTATATGCTGCACTGCTTGGTTCAGCTGGTCCCAGAACAGGGGCACTGGCTCGCCAGAGCTAACTGGAGTGGGGTTCTCCAGTGCAGCCCTGGCAATCTCACAGATAATGTGGAGAACACAGGCAGCTGCTGTTAGTGGTGGGGCAGTCTTCAGCTAGAAATTAGTTGTGGCCGCAATTCATATCCAGCGCTGCTTTAATAACCTACAAGTTCTCTCCACAACAGACTGATGGTGTTGAGCTGCCAGTTAAAGCACCTTAGCTCTAGGGTGCGGGCAAGGTCATATGCCTTCATGATCCAGGGCTTCACAGGGTAGGCAGGGTCCCCAAGAAGAACAGACCTCATGAGCACCCCTTCAATGTATGTCTCAGTGGAGGGTCAAAAGACTCCTGTGTACATGTGGCCAAAGAAGGGGGGCTGACTGAAGATGTGGGTGTCATCGTTCTTCCCGGACCACCTGGCCAACACATCCATGAACTGGTAATGGTGTTCCACTACAGCCTGGAGAACGACTGAGAAAAACCCCTTCTGGTTCAGGTAGTCGTCCTTGTTCAGAGATGGGCAGATGATAATGATATGGCTCCTATCAATTGTCCCTATACAGTTCTGGAACCCCTCCTGCCGGAAGCCCTCCATCACCTCAACAAGGTCAGCCAACTGCACCACTCAGTCCAGCAGCACTTCCACAAGTACTGTGCAAACCTCCACTAGTATGGTGCCCACCATGGAGGATCCAATGTCAAATTGTTGGGCAACCGAGTGGGCAGGAGTCTGGAAATGCACCAGTCCAGATGGCAATGGCAACATGATTCTTCACAGAGATGGGTGACCACATCACTATGCTCTGTTTTTCCAGTCGTGGCCTGAGGATCTCAGCTATCTACAGGATGAGGTGATGGGGCACCCTGAAGACTGCGACCCACTCATCCTCTCCTCACAAGGACAGCACATTCTCCCAACAGTATGTGCTTTTCTCCACCCAGACCAGCCTCT
>QEPC01005805.1:6105490-6127771 GCA_003113815.1 Sphenodon punctatus
CTCACCTCCCTCCCATCCATCGCCCCCTGGCCGGCGCATGGGCTCCCTGACAGCCTCCTGGACTGTTCCCAGGCCGCTCCCTGGACCATGTGGCCTCCCCCTGTGCCTGTGCTGTGCCCCTGCGGGATCCCCCCCGTTCTGGGACTGGCAGTGTAGCTGTGGGGGTGCCCGTGCAGGCTGTGCTGCTGTGGGGGTCTGGTTGCCGTTCCCCGTGTCCTGCCCTGGCACCTGGGCCAGTTCCCTCCCTGTCCCCGCCCCCCCTCTTCCCTCCTGTGCCCATTGTGCCGTGTGTGTTGTCTGTCCCGCTGTGTCCCCCCTTCCCTTCCTTTCCCGTGAGGGTGTGCGTGCACCCGGGCGTGTGTCTGTGCTGTGTGTTCCACTGTGACTTCGTTCGTATTCCCTGTGCCTGTTGTGTGTGCTGCCTCGGCGGCTCTTCTCCCTCTTCCCCCTCCCTTCCCGTTTCCCTTGTGTGGGCATTCCCTGTAGGCGCTGTTGGCTTCCTTTGCCCTCAGCTGGCCATGTCTGTGTCCCGCCCCTCCCCGGAGTCTTCCGGGTGTTTTGACCACGGCCCGGGATTGGCGTCACGTCTGTTGTGCAACCCCGGGCCGTGGTCTGGCAGCCCGATTCCCTGCCGTGGTCCTGTCACGTCTATTTGGGGCCTTTCTTGACCGCGGGGGGTGGTTAGATGGGTCGCCACCACTGGGAATCCACTGTGGTGATTTGGGCGTCCGTAACGTCTGAAATCACCCATAGTTGTCAAACCCAAATCCACATACATTATATCGCCTATCATCACATTATATGTCATATATTGTAATCACTGTCCCGGAAAATATATAGATTGTAACTTCATTACACATTCCCAAAGACATGACCTCCAATCTGCATAACTCTTCCTACCCACATATGTCTCTTTCTAACAGGCTCTGGCATACGTATATCTCATAACACCTTTATATACATAGCCCTATGTTATCATGTTACTGTGTTTAGATATATATGTACAATAAATATTGGTGTTTTTATTGATTGCTTGATTTATGTATACACACATATATATATAGCCATATTCATTTTGGCCATTCAGTTTGCTGGCCATGTGCTGTTGCGTTTCGTCTACTTAGTGGCTGATGCCTTGCGTTTTTTTTTCTTGCATAACCTAAAATAACATCATTTTTTTTCTCAATGCCATAACAACCTAGGTGTATTTCAGATATTTTATTTGTATGTGCTGCAATATAGTTTTATGTGCCTGTTTTGTTTTTTGTTAATTTTATATTCGTTTTTGATTATTTTACTTCTGAGTCACCCATAGGGGGGCCACAGCCTTGCTACACCCCTGAACCCAGGTATGAACCTCGATGGGTGGGTGGGGATAGCAGGCACTGGGCTGCCGCCTGGAGTCATAGCCCAGACGAAAGTAACGGATGGTGTAGCTGCTTCTTCCCATGGTTCATTGCAGCTGTGAATCATCATAAGGGGTGGGATATTGAGAAGGTTGGTGGGTGGAGCACAGTGGGGAAGAATGCCTGTCTGTGTATTGGGCTTGTCATGCTAAACCTGTGAGTGAGGACTGTAGGCCCTTTTCACACAGACACTCTAACACTGATAAAATGGGTGTTACATTTTATTATACACACGTTACAGGGCTACAGGTGTACTCTCTAGGTGCCCTGCAACATGTATAATAAAATGTAACCCATTTTATCAGTGGTAGTGTCGATGTGAAAAGGGCCATACTCGGGGAGTTGCATGTTTATTGGGCTTTATATGCCAAACGCGTGAGTGGGGGCTGCACGGACCTAACCTGGACTCCAGGGAGCTAGCATCTCATTTGCTAATGCCCACCTCAAGCTACATACCTGAGGAACAGACTGGATAGTGATCCCATCAATGGAAACTGAGAAGGAAGAAAGAGAGGAAGGTTTTGGAGAGAATATAAGGAATTCAATTTTGGACATGTTAAGCTTAAGCTGACAGTGAGACATCCAAGCAGGGATATCAGAGAGACAGTTTGTGATGTGAGACTGACTGGAGGGAGGGAAAGAGGGAGGGTGGGGGAGAGTGTGAAGTGTTATCAGAATAAAGGTGATACACATTTTCTATTTGTAATCTCACTCTCCAATTTAAAAAAAAGTTGTTGTTTTTTTAAAAAAGTTTTTCTCTTGTGTGTGGTTCTTCTAGTTTTCAGTAAATTGTTCAATTAAAAATTGTCCCCTGCCCCGGCCATTCCTGTTGTGTCTGTCTGCTTAATGCATCGGGAGCAGCTAATCAGCTTTTTTGTGCATAGGTAGCCACATTACAGAAACTGCATCCACAACTGGCATTAATTAGCCCCATTCCCAGTGTTAGGCTATAGAGGAACAGACTGCTTAGCTGCAGGCAACCCCCCCTTATGCTTAAGAGAGACCACTCTCTGCCAGAAGTGAATTGGGTTATGGGGGGTGCAGGATTAGCTTGATAGAAGCTTGCATGGCAAGGGCTAAAAAGGGCTTTCATTTTCCTTGTCAGACTAGTGTCTCCTGCCTGTAGTGACGCATTCATCAAGAAATATTTTTTAAAAATTTCATCCTGATTAAGAGATCACCAATTTAGAATTTGGTTCAGCCAAAAGGATGAGGGTGGGGCTATATATTGCTTTGGGTTGGAGAGCCTAGGAAGCAGGGTAGTAGGTGGTGTTGGGAGCTAAAAACATGGGCTAGTGTGTTTCTACTGGATGCTAAGGCACTATTAGAGTGAGCATGGTTACCGTTACAAGGCAGTTTGTGTGGATGTCAGTGATCAGGGCTGCGTTAATCTTTATGCATATTTTGCTGCACAATGGACACCTATGGCTGAGGGCAGAGCCAATGCTCAGGGTTGGTCAGCATGTATGCCTAGCCTAAATCTCTTTATATTATTATAATTATATAAATCTCATATTGTTAAATCTCCTCTCCTCACTTTACTGGCTCCCCCTTCCCGAACACATCCTTCACAAACTCCTGGTATTCACTTACAAATCCCTTCACAACCTGGCTCCCCCTTACCTCTCAGCCCTAGTCTCCTTACACACTCCTGCACGCACTCTCCGCTCCTCCTCTGCCCCCTCCCTAGCTTTCCCTTGCTCCTCTAACCACCATCTCTTCTCCCTTGCTGCCCCCCATGCCTGGAACTTATTCCCTGCCTACATCCGCCTTGCCCCCTCCCTCCGCACCTTCAAAACCCTCCTCAAAACCCACCTCTTCCTCACCGCCTTTCCTGACGCCTTTTAGAAATTTCCTTTCAATATTTGCTGTCTGCCCGCCCCGCAGACTCCTGCCTAACTGCAACCAAGCCAAGCACGTGCGCCACTTCGCATCCGTTTGAATGTAATTTATCCCTTGTCTCTCCCTATGTCCCCTCTCCTTGTTTCCCCCTCCATGTCTATTAGATTGTAAGCCGTAGGCAGGGACCGTGTCTATCTTATTGTTCTGTAAAGCGCCAGGTACACAGCTAGTGCTATACAAATGGTTTTAATAATAATAATAAATAATAATAATAAATTAATAATAAATCTAATGTAATACATTTATAATAATATATAATATAAATTGTGATAATTTAAGATATAATTATATATTGCATAATTTTAATAAATAAGTTAATAATTTAATAAAGTTAAATTATTAAATCTAAATCTCATTAATTTATTAAATCACTTATCACTTTATTAATTCACTTTGTTAAATAATTTATCAGTTAAATTAAAGATTTATTAAATGTAAATCTCATTATATTATAATTATAAATCTTATTAAATGTGACTGTTTTTGTAGAAGGCATAAATAGTTTAACAAGCCACAAATCTGGAGTACCCTGTTTTGTTTTTTTGCAGGACAGCAGGTATGTCGGTGTCTGGGTGGGCCCTAGTACAAGGGGATACATGATGGAGCTAGATGACAGGTGGATGTAGAAGTGAATGTTAGGTGCCCCTGTGGTAGGTGATGCTGGCTATTGCTGCCTGGGGGTAGCAGCAGGCTCTGCAGCAGAGTGCATAGGGTGACTGGTAAGCGGTGGCAGATGTTACCTGGGACCTGTCACTAGCAGGAGGCTGGGTGGCTGGTGCATTTCGGGATGGGCTGGTAAGCCTGTAGCGTAGCAAGTAGCATAAAGTGACTGGTGTCAAGTGGGAATGTCGGGGTGTTGAAGGGGTGAATGTTGGTTGTTCGGTGGGAATAGGTGGGTCTATAGGTGACACTGTCTGGGCACTTACAGCTAGCAGATGGCAGGACAGGGTTCTCAGTGGCAGGGTCGCTGCTCTTCCCGTGCAGGTTCTCCTTTGTTTCCCGCATTGCCTAGTGCGTGCGTGCCCGCCCCCAGGGGCCCGACTGTTGAGAGGATTGGAAGCGGGAGCAGTCCTACGCTTTTCTGCCGGTTGCTTTCAACATCTACTTTCCTGGTAGCACAGGAGCTCCTTCTGCACATGTGTGCAGCTGGGGTGGGGGTGAATGTGGAAAGACTACATTTCCCAGAACTGCCTATGGATGGCGCATGCTCATTTCAGAGGGCGGCGCCATCTTGTAATCTGAGCCACAATCAAAGAACTTCAGTGGCAGCAGCATCTTCGGCGGCTACGGAATCTAGGTCGTATCATCCTGGCGGGGTCTATTGGACTGTCTCAAGAAGCTGGGGTGTGGCCATCACAGGGTGCCTGCTTTCTCTACCGTTAGAGCCCGATTGGAGGGTGCGCTGAGACCAAAGGGTGGGGGATCCGGGAGACTGGCGCCTCCGCAGCTGAGGAGAGCAGCAACGATGTGCGGGCTCCTGTAGGGCAGGGAACTGAGTTGGGGGCTTCCGGCGGCCATTAGGGCAAGGAAAAGCAGTGACGGGGACCCACGGGTTTAGGGGGTTTCTGTTAGTTTGGGGTCTCCTGGCGGCCCTCAGGGTCAGGGGAGCAGTAGGGATCCCGGGTCGGGACTCCTGGAAGCTGGTAGGCAAGGGGGACCAGCAGGGTGGGGTGGCGCCTGGGAAAGGGGAACACTGTGAGGTTGGTCCTGGAAGCCCCTTGGTGGGAGGAGTGGAGTGCACTTAGGGACCCTGGGGAGGTGGGAGAGGGCTTGGAGGTGGGTTACCTTCTGGGATGAAGGGAACTACACCAGAGCAGGAGGTGGGCTCTTGATGTTCCAGGGGTGGAAAAGAGAAACAGGGTGGGGGGTTGTTTGCAGAGCTCAGGGCTGTGGGGGGAAAGGCTCTGAGAGGTTGACCAGAGGGCTGACTTGAGCAGTGGGGGCCAGGACAGTGTCAGGAAGATGAGGGAAGTCTGCCGGATTTGTGCCCGAGAGCTCTGTGGCAACCAAAGGCGATGGATATTCCACACAGCTGCCAAGCTCAACTTGCAGGTTCTTCTTTCCCATGTCCTGGGCAAGGAGGTTTTCCGAGATGGCAAAGCTGAGTTTGCCTGCAGCAAGTGTGCTTTCATGCTGGACCGCATCTATAGGTTCGACACAGTTATCGCCCGCATTGAAGCCCTCTCCATCGAGCGCTTGCAGAAGTTGCTGCTTGAGAAGGACCGCCTCAAGTTCTGCATTGCCAGCATGTATCGGAGGAACAATGATGACTCTGGGACCGATGACAAAGTTGGGGATGGAACTGTTGACATTTCCAGCCTGCCTGATGCCAGATATGCTGCCCTTTTGCAGGAGGATTTTGCGTATTCTGGATTTGAATGTTGGACAGAACAGGAGGACCAGATTCTGGAGCCACACAACTGCCATGCTTTGGAGGGTGTGGGTAAGCATCTAAGGCGATGCCGTGGTTGTGCTGCATTACGGGTTGCAGATGCTGACTATGAGGCAATTTGTAAGGTACCACGAAAAGTGGCCAGGAGTATCTCTTGTGGGCCTTCTACAAGGTGGTCAGCAAGCATGTGTAATGAAGAATCACCCACTTGCGAGACTGGAATTGCTGACTTGCCAAGTGCTAAATTGCCCTTGGATGAAGAATGCATGGAGGAAGGGACTCCCGGATCCTCGTTTGAGTCCTTGGATACAACAGTGGAAGCTAGCCCCCCTCAACAGAAAGATGAAGTGGACAAAAGGGCAAAAGGATCTGAGACGTGTGACTGTTGTCTAGATGACCAGAATTCCTCATTAAATGGTAACAAATTGGAGGTAGCCCTTAGCCTGATTAAAGCTTTTGATTACAAGCCTGTTCAGAGTCCCAGAGGGAGCAAACTACCTATTCCGGTGAAATCCAGCTACCCAGGCTCTAAACCAACCCAAGACCTGATGGATGGAGGTGCTCATCTTAGCTTGCTGAACACAGCTGTGAAATCCCATCTCAGACCTGCTTTGAGTTTCCACATGGAGATTTCTGACCTGAAAGAGCTGTGGGAAGATGTCTGTGATGATTATATGCCACTACGGGTGCAGGTAGAGGTTCATGGGCAACATTTCTATTTAATATAATTCCTGCCCCATGGCCTAGAATCTCGATGGATTTAGATCTGCTGAGTTTGCATGGATCACTGTATATTCAGACTCAGCAGGAAAGCACTTCTGTTTCCGTTACCTTCTATGCTGTCCCTACCACATCTTGAAAACTGAGCCCTCTTGCTTTCTACCTTGACATCCCTCTTTCCATTCTAATGTTGGGTGCTGAGAAGGATTGGATCTGAAGGTTGTTTTTTTTGTTAGCCTACTGTTTTCCTGTGAAGCAAATATTTGTTTTATTTCCCTTTGCTTCTGTGTAAGATGTTGACTTGAATTTAATTTGAGCATTGCTAAGGGGAGTCTTTTTGCTGCCAGAGACTCCATCAGTTCTGTTTCATATCGGCTTTTTCAGTGATTTAATTTTGCATTGACTGGATTTTCTTGAGCAAAACTGCACAGTGCAATCCTTATTTTACTGCCCATTCCCCCAGAATGTATATAGTATAGCCTAGGGATCTTTAGTTATACTGCCTGCCAGAAAGCCGTCTCCTCCATATTTGGCTTTACTTCATTGGATCATTTGGGGGTTAGTATTCTAGATAATTGACTTATCTAGTGATCCTTTTAAAAGGTTTAGGGATTAATGGCAGTTGCCATTGGCAGCCTGTGAGCTGAAGATGCATTAGTGCAGAAATACCAGGTGCTCATTCCCATATAGAGTCCAGTCCTCATTTAGCCCTGAATTTACTCTGCTTTACTAGGCTTTTACAGACCTGATTAATACATGACCAGAGCGCCTCAGTCAGGTTTAATTCATGAATATCCATGTCAGTCTAATTGCCTTCACATTAGCAGCCTAAATGCTGTCTAATACTTCAGCTAGCCTCAGGTCTAGAATGATGCTTGATTGTTACTATAGCAATGGTAGTACGATTGCCTGGTGATTACATTTCCTATTCAGTGTGTTTTGATTGACTCCATACCATAGCTTTGATATGGCCTAATTTACATGCCAGATACAAATAATTTTATGGAGGATCAAAAATGATAAAAGCAACTATTTCAGAATTTGAATTTGAACTGCTTCAGAATTAAGCCGTTGTAGCCAGTGATTATTCTTAAGAGTCTGTGCCACTTCCTCCAGAGTTTTTGGAGGAAGTTTGTAAGTGTAAGTTTTGTTTTACCAATAGAACCTATTTTTGTACCCGTAGACCCTTATAAGCATAAAGGCAGTTTGTGCAATATGACACTTGAAGCTTTGTTTGTTAATACAGATCTTTCTGAGTGAAGTGAACATGGATTTGTATTCATGTTTTGGTTTCATTCTATCTTGCAAATGGATTTCTAAACTCTCTCTCTGGTGTACATTTGTTCCTGTGGTGAATGTCATCCTGCTTCTTACCATGGCAACAAAATACTGTCATTAACACAGCTAGGTCTGACAAAAGAGCTTTTATTCAGACACAGCTTACTTTAAAACCAGAACTGAAAAGCAAGACATTTGCAAGCCAAGTGTAGAATTGCTTTATAAATGTTTTATTTTCTCTCTCTGCCTCAGCTGGAACATCTCTCTTCTAAGAGCCAAGTATTGCGTTCTGTCCATCCATACGAGTGGAGGCTTGCCTGTCAAACGAGCATTGCATAGCCCTAGGAGGCTGAGGCTGATCTCCTTCTGGCCATTTCTCTTCACTTCAGTCTTCTCTTCCACTTTTTCATCTCCACTGGAGCTAAATGTGTTGTTCCAGATCATTAGGCTTCGATGCGATGACTTTGTCTTTTTTCCGCTGGTGTTTTCCTTTTAAAATAATCCTCTCCCACCATAGCAATTCCATGAGTGGTAGCTGCAGGACAACTGAAATATGCTGAAAAGTGAATGAATTCCAAGTGAAATTTCAAATGAGTGAAACTTCTCATTTTTCTGATACTGAGATTTTTCTGTAAATGAAAACGGGCTTTGAAACAGTGAAAAATCTTCATTCTGAAGCTTTCACATTTTTAAACTTTGCTTCAGAAAAACATAAATCTTGACCGTCTCTTCTCCAAAACAATGAAGAAAAAAGGGTAAATCCTGTGTGTGAGGCATGACTCTCCTGATTTGGCTATGCCTGACCATATCACATTTGTTCAGATCTTTAATTTTTTCCCCCTGCAAATCCACCCCCACCCCCAATTTGTCTGAGGAAAAAAACCTATTCAGGGAGTTCTTAAATCTTGATCTAGACATTAGCTTCCCTGAGTATTGGAGCTCTTGTGATGCTTTTTTTCCAAAGGCCTCTCTTTATTTATGAAACCTAAAGCAAGTCATTTGAGTTACATAACACATGCTGGTAGCCCCTTTGGAGTCTTGGGTTTGTCAGGACTGTCCTGAGGATTTTGTTTTCCTGTGTTGGAGCCCATAGTGGTCCATATTGTATTACTGGATGGTAAAGCCTCTTAAAATTAATCCACATTGTTTGTTAGTGGGCCAGCCATGTTCTTGAGCAGCTTGCTTCACCAGGAGATCAGAGCAGTAGTTTCTCTGCATCCTTTGCAGCCAAGGAGCAAGAGCATGGTGCAGGTGGTTACATTTACTATTTGCATTGCAGTAGGGCCAGAGGCCTCAATCAGAATCTGACTCCTATTGTGCTAGACGATGGGAACACACAAATCCACCCTGTTGAGCTTAAGAACATAAGAAGTGCCATACTGGGTCAGACCAATGGTCCATCTAGCCCAGCACCTGTCTCCAACAGTGGCCAATCACAGTGGCTTGGGAGAAGCACCCAACAGGTCACAATGGAGGATCCATTTCCTCTAGTTCTAGTACTAGCTGAGAGGGTAAATAACTGCTCCTTGTTTATTAGTTCCACACCACTCATGATTTTATAGACCTCTATCATAGCTCCTCTGTCTCTTCTCCAAACTGAAGAGCCCCAACCTACCAAGCCTCTCCTCATACGGGAGCCTTTCCATGCCCCTGATCATTTTTGTTGCTCTTCTCTGTACCTTTTCTAGTTCAGCTACGTCTTTTTTTGAGACGGGGCGACCAGAACTGCACACAATATTCGAGGTGCGGTTGCGCCATTGATTTGTATCGAGGCATTATGACATCCTCTGTTTTATTCTTTATTCCCTTCCGAATAATTCCTAACATTCTGTTTGCTTTTTTGACTGCTGCTGCGCACTGCGCTGTGGATTTCGTTGTGTTGTCCACAACCACCCCCAGATCCTTTTCCTGAGTGGTAACTCCTAGCTTAGTCCCCAGCATTGTGTATGCATAGCTTGGATTATTTTTTCCTACGTGCATCACTTTGCACTTGTCCACATTAAATCTCATTTGCCATTTAGATGCCCAGGCACCCAGTGTCGTAAGATCCTGTTGCAGTTCCTCACGGTCTGCTCGTGTTTGAACTACCTTGAATAACTTGGTGTCGTCTGCAAATTTGATCACCTCACTCTTAACACCCTTTTCCAAATCATTAATGAATACATTAAACAGCACTGGTCCGAATACAGATCCTTGAGGCACACCACTTTTTACATCTCTCCATTGTGAAATCTGACCATTTAGTCCTACCCTTTGCTTTCTATCTTTCAACCAGTTTCTGATCCCTAGTAAGACACTACCACCTATCCCATGACTTTTTAATTTTCTCAGGAGTCTCTCATGAGGGACCTTATCAAATGCTTTCTGGAAATCCAGGTACACTATATCTACTGGGTCTCCCTTGTCCATATGCTTATTTACACCCTCAAAGAATTCCAACAGGTTAGTGAGGCATGACTTACCTTTACTAAATCCGTGTTGACTCTTCCCTATTAAGCCATGTTTGTCAACATGCCCTGTAATCCTGTCCTTAATGATGGTTTCCACAATTTTGCCCAGCACAGACGTCAAGCTTACTGGTCTGTAGTTTTCAGGATTGCCTCTGGATCCCTTTTTAAATATCGGGGTTACATTTGCCACCCTCCAGTCCTCGGGTACAGTGACAGATTTTAGTGACAGGTTACAAATTACTAACAGTAGGTCTGCGATTTCATATTTAAGTTCCTTCAGAACTCTGGGGTGAATGCCATCTGGCCCTGGTGACTTGTTAGTATTCAGATTGTCAGTTTGCTCTAGAACATCCTCCGTCACATTGATTTGTAACAGCTCTTCCAATTCCTCGCCCACAAAGCAAGGATCTGGCATGGGAATGTCTCCAAAACCCTCCGCAGTGAAGACCGACGCAAAGAAATCATTCAGCTTCTCTGCAATGTCCTTATCCTTCATGAGTGCCCCTCTTACTCCCTTGTCATCTAATGGCCCAACTGACTCCCTAGCAGGCTTCTTACTTCTGATGTATTTGAAAAAGTTCTTGTTGCTTGTTTTTGCCTCTTTAGCAGACCTCCCTTCAAAATCTCTCTTGGCTTGCCTTATTAGCACTTTACATTTACGTTGCCAGTGTTTATGCGCTTTCGTATTATTTTCATTGGGACTAGCCTTCCATTTCTTAAAGGATGCCTTTTTGGCTCTAATAGCCTCCTTCCTCTTCTCCCCCCCATTTAACCACAGTGGAAGACGTTTGGTCTTCCTGATTCCTTTTTTAACTTGCGGGATGCATTTAATCTGGAGCTTGCGCTATAAAATGTCAAAAGCAAAGGGCAGGGAGGGGTATTTGTAGCTTAGAATATTCAAAGAGGTCCTTGTGCTGTGCATGGGGTTGCCATGTGTGCAGTTTTCACCCAGATAGGGAATTGGGAGCCTTTATCTGCTCTGGCCAATCCTCCTGCTCTGGCCACAGAGAGGATGTTTTTGGTGACAGTGATCTGTAGGTGGTTCTTGTGCCAGAGCGAAGCAGGATCCTCTGTAGTCCAAAAGTTGGGGTTAAGAGTGAGAGACAGATCCTGCTTTCCAGACCAGATCTAGTCTCTGCTCCACCTACTTACTCCCATACCCCCCGGTCCCATGTATGCTGCACTACCATGCCTCCACATCTACTCCCTTCCACTCCCTCTTTGTTTTTTGCTCAACTTTGGTGTTCAGCAATGGCCTGTTCTGTATAAACCTACATAATAAACCCATGTAATCTTGCACAAATCAGAATGGTCTGGTTTTCTTCCTTGGGGTAGGTGGCAGCTCTAGCTGCGTACAAGATTTGTTCCTTCGTATATTTGCTTGTTAGGGCAGGAGTGTAATATGAGGGAGTGATGGAGAGACTGAGTAAATAGAAGCTTGGTGGTGGAAGGATGTTTTGGGTTGGGAATATAGATGAGCAGTGAGATAGAGGAGGTTGAGACCAGTTAGCAGGCAGGAAATAATAGGCAGAGTTTGAGTTATGCAAAGCAGCCTGCTGGCATTGGTAGTATTTAGGAACTGTGTACAGGCCAAGGCTACAGTAGATGGGCAATCAGTGTGACGAGACTAGCCAAAATGAGCTGCTGTTCCCTTGTGTGTTCTGATAGCTGGGATAGGTTTGTGTGCTATCTTCTCTCTCATACCTGCTCTACAAAGCTGGCTGTGGCATCCTGATATCTTTAATAGCTCTATTGTGGCCACAGCAGGAAGGCTGTGACAAGCTAGACACTGGCCTACATTCCTGCAGTAGTCCTAGAAAACCTTTACTGTCTTTAATGGAGTAACGATGTGATTGGTGCTTTCAGGAGAGAAAAAGGGCATGATCTTTTCTGCAAGGAACTAGCTTACAGACTAATTTAGACGTGGGATAATAAGGGCGTAACATTGCCATTGGGAGAGACTAAGAAGTGATTGTTTTGTACAGCACCAGGTCACATGTCTGGCGCTATATAAATGTTTATAATAATAATAATAATAATAATAATAATAGCAATAAGACTTACCTGCAAGTACTACTGTGCAGCATGTTGGCGTCAAGGGGCAGTTTATTTTTCCCCAATTAAATAAATGTCTTGGCTAACTTTACTTAGACATCACTAACAAGTAAAGAGGGACCTGAAAGAGAGTCTTCTTGGAGAGGGCTCTCCATGCATTGAGTGGTAGAGAGGTGGGTGTTGAGGTTGGTATTTCTGATAGACTGGAAGGTGCAGAGTGGCAGGGTAATGGAAGGTTTGCTGGCTCTGAGCCAGAGTTCGAGAGAGCACAAAAAGGTGATTCACGGAGGATGGGGCATATTGTATCATCTGGTGAGGAAGAGAGTCTTCGCAGCAACCTTTTGAATGAACTGAATAAGGTAACATGGGAGTCGGCGAGGAGTTGTCTGCAGTAATCAGGACTTGATAAGGAGCTGAACACAAGTCTCTTGCTGTCTGGATGGACAGAAAGGTCAGATCTTGAAGAACTGGCAGGATTTGGGCGCTGCCTGCATGCATGTAAGTGTTAGCCGTCTTAAGTTATCCCTGTGACATGGATGTAAGTGATGTAGGCAGAATGTGGTGGTGGAGGATTAAGAAAAAGAAGCAAGTTCTGCTTTGGCCTCTTTACATAGATTGACAGACGTCTAGGATGTGGACAGACAGGCAAAGAAACAGGACTGAAAGGAGGGAAATGGACTAGGAATGGGGAGCTAGGCTTGTTATTCATCACTATAGAGATAATGGATGAAACCACATGGACAGATGAGGCATTCTAGTCAGATAGAACAAACAGTGTCAAAGAATAGAGCCTTACAGTGACAGGGAGAAGAAACTATTGGCAGGTCACTGTACGGTCAGCCCAGAGATGCAAGATGTTGAGAAGAAGGATATTATCAGCAGATTATTTGAAAGCCATAAGCCCCATGGAAAGACTGATGATAGAACAGGAACCAAATAAAGACTGGTGCAACTTTCAGAAAACCCACCATCTTCCACTTGTCTTTCTTCCCAGAACCTGTGTGAGGATCAGCAGCGGTCACCTCCGTGTGACTCTGCAACGGGAAAGCATGCATCTGAATTGAACACGCTAGAGCTTCAAGAGAAAATCCAACAGCTTGATGCCACCAACCAGGTATTTCTTTAGCTGATGTTGGATTTCCATGTACTTGAATTAACTGTAACCATTGAGATGATATTGCAGGTGCCTATATGTTGCAGTGATGCTGACAAGCCTCCAGCCACATTCAGGAAGTATGTCCCTTTTTCTATAGTCCAGAGAGATTGTGTGGTTGCCTTGTTGGTCCCAAGTGACAGAGAGGGAAACAAAGTGGTTTGAATTATAACTTTTATTGGACCAACTGCTGTTGGGTGGAAATAAGCATGCTTTCAGGCCACACAAGGCCCTTTCTCAGGCATGTAATGTAGCCAGTCAAAAATATATAAACTGAGCAAATACAGGGCAGTATATAAACAGGCAGGAAAGGGTGGGGTGGACAAGGTGACTAGTAGTGTGGGGGGAGGATTATTTGATAGGGAGAAGAGTGCCAGACATAAAATAGCAAAGGTATAAAAACAGGGCTGTTAAGGATATGTAGAAGACAGACATGCCTTTTATCCCACACCTAAGGTGAAGTGAAATTGCATAATAAACTATCTGGGAATGTAGAATCTACATATATAATATATAATATGAAAAATATAGGTATATGAGGATGCAGGAAAAAATGGGTAGGGAAAAATCTACCAGTAAGGTATACAGCAATATAAACAGAATAGGAAGAAACTACACTACATATCTGAGGAAGGGCCCTGTGTGGCCCAAAAGCTTTATTTCCACCCAACAGCAGTTGGTTCAATAAAAGATATCATTCAAACCACTTTGCTTCCCTCCCTTTCCTATAGCTCAGAAAGACAGCAGAGGCTGTCTACTCAAACCTATCTTAGAACTCCACTGAGCCATTGGAGACCTAAAGACAAAGTAGTTCAGATCTTTTATTGGACCAACTACTGTTGTTGAGAGTGTGTAAACTTTTGGTTAATACAAGTAACTGTTCTGACTCTTTATTTTGCCTGAGGTAGGGCCTTGTATGGCCTGAAAGCTTGCATACTTGCCATAAGAACATAAGAAATGCCATACTAGTCAGACCAATGGTCCAGCATCCTCGTGCCAATAGTGGCAGGTTTGGCTGCTTCTGGGAAGTGCACAACAGGTCATAATGGAATAATTTGCTTCCTACTATCCATTTCCAGCCCCTGACAGTCATATGTCTTGCCCCCTGACCAACATGACGAATAATCATTTTTGGACCTATGCTCTAAGAATATCTTTTTTTTTGTTAACCCTCTTATGCTATTAGCCTTCACAACATTATTTTGGCAATAAGTTCCACACCAATAGCAGTTGGTTCAATAAGAAATCATCTGAACTACTTCTTTGTTGTTTGGGACCAACATGGTAACTCCACCTTTCTCTAAAGTACAAATTTGCCTTAATACATCAAAAAAATATGGGATTCCAGTATTGCTCAGCACAGGTGAGTGCAGCTGGGTGATTCAGTGGGAAGTGAGCGCTAATGCACATTTGGATGCACAGTACACATTGGACAATAGAACAAGCTGAAGTGGGAGGTTTGGGAATCTCCGTGACTGGAGGCTTTTAAGAAGAGGCTGAATAAATATTTGTCAAGGATGGTTTGTCTAGTTAGTTCTGTCTTTGTGCAAGGATTTTGGACTTGATCCGTGACGTCTCTTCCAACCGCATGCTTCTTGGGTTGCTCCTTGTTCAGTGTGTGGCGGCAGCTGGGGGGAAAAAAACATAGTGTTAAGCTGTGTTAAAGACAAGAGACATGAGTTCTCTGAGGCCCAAAATCTTTGATGCTCTCGTCAGCTGAAGTTGGTCCAATGAAAGGCATATTAGCAACTCTGTCCCCCATTTTCCTCATACTTGGGACTAACATGGCACAAACACTCTTAACAAAAGCTGTACTAAGAAAGGGATAGAGAAAAGCACTGAAAACATTATGATCGGGGTCCTGCAAATTCTGTATTGCTTCAATCCAGCAGTTTCTGCAGAACTTGGTACTTGGCCAAATTCTGACAGAATTAGTCTGAAGCTGCTTTGCGATGTTGCATGGGAGCAGGAAAACTTGCGCAGTCATGATCGCAGCTCTGTAATTGTGGGGATTAGCGCCTGTGAGAATGCAATAATCCCCTTTTATCACGCATCCTTGTAAAGGCTACATTTGGGGACCCGGCAATGCGCAAGTGTTTTCGCATGATAAAAGGGGATTAGGGCATTCTCACAGGTTCTAATCCCCACAATTACAGAGCCACAATCATGATTATGAAAGTTCCCTCCCTCCCCCCGAAATGTCACTTCAGAAAGCAGTCTGGGTCGAGCAATCTTAACTATCCGGAGATAGCTCAGATTGATCACCACACAGAGCCAGTGTGGTGTAGTGGATACAGTGCTAGATTTGGACCTGGGAAGCCAGGGTTGGAATTCTGCCCTAGCCATGAATACACCGGGTGGCCTTGGGCAAGTCACAATCTCTCGGCCTCGCTTCCCCATCTGTAAAATGGGAGTCTGTCTGTCCCTGTGTTCTTCTCACCCGTGTCCATCTTAGATTGTAAGCTTACTAGGCAGGGATCTCTCTCAGAAAAATCCTAGCAGCACTATAGAAATTATTCATTAGTAGTAATATCTAATGGGGTGCTGGCATTTGAAGCTGCTGGCGCATATATTAGGGCCGTAGGGCTAGCTGCTATAGCTGCTTAAGATTCGTAGCGGGTAAGCCCTGCTGGAGAGGGAAGACATACCACTCAGTGGGGGTGGGGGGTGTGTGGCATTTTATGAGTTTGGGATGTGAGAGATCCAAAATTTGTGGAATGGAATCTAGAAAACTTGCTTGCATTCAAAAATTTGCATAACATATTATTTTGCATGTTTGTTTGGAAATTCCCCTTGCAGGATGCATGGGGCTCTGATTATAATGCTCTGTAATAAATCAGTGGTTCACCATAACCTGAAATATGTGTGTTCCGTGTTTGCCACCTTGTCTCAAAAAGAATATTGCAGAAACAAAAGATTCTGAGCACCAACAAGTGATGTATGGTCCAGTGATACTTCCATAAAAGGAAAGCTTAGTTTAGAGAGAAGCAAACAAGAAGGTCTGTAAAATCACTAACATGGAGAAAGTTGTTTGGGATCCCCAGAGCCCATTGGTGTGGTAGAAACGCCCAAGTTCACCTTTTCTCAGAATAGAAGATCTGGGGGCAGCCCATGAAAGATGATAGACTGAAACCTGTAATTCCAGACAGCTTGAGAGGACCCCAAACAGTCTGGAATTGTGGCTGGTGGTGATGTGGCACCCTCCCTACCTGTCCACAGCAGCCCCAGGGGAGTTCAGACTTGTAGAGGTTGGACACTTCAGAAACCCTTCCCAACTGTGTCCAATTAATGGAGGTCTGAAATTCTGAATGTCCGGGTGGGTGGGGTCCAGAGTCTTGAGTCTCGGATGACCTGCTTTTTACACAGTGTATTTTGAATCTGTGGAACCCTCTTCTACAAAATGTTCGAAAGCAAATAATTTAGAAGGAATAGGAAAGAGTTTCACAGTTATGCATTGAGGTGTGGATTATATTCTATTAGTTACATGACAACATGTGAGGAGCACTGTCCATGGATGCTTCAGTACTTCAGGAAATCTCTTGATCTCTAGGAGTAGGGAGAAATTTCTATACCTAGCCATGGCATGGCAAAGCATCCTTTATGCATGTTCCACACCTCCTCCTGCAATAACTGGTACTAACCACTTTTGGAGCCAGAAGATCGGGCAGGATGGCTCATTGGTCTGAGTCTTTGCATAACTGTGGCTAAAAATAATGCATTAGCTGTGCTGAATGGAGTGGCATTGGACGTGATCTTCCGGATTAGTCACTTCTGCTTTGAAGGTTCCGTATTGTTCTGTGCTGCTCTGGAGTGAAGAGGGGACTCTGTTTTCCTCCCTTAGGGTTGAGGAGAAGGAGCAAGTGCAGGAGCTTCCTGGTGGCTGTGTAAGGCACTATGCTGCATGGATTCTGAGGTCAGGACTTCTGCTCCTCACTTGAAGGAGGGGAGGGTGAAAGCAACATGTTCTGCCCTGCTCTGTAGTTGTTCTCTCTTGACTCAGGAGAAGCCTTGGTAGGCTACAGAGGAAGTGCTTTGTTCTGATGAAGTAATGGAGAACCACTGGACTCTGGCCCCTTACTGGGTGGAGGGAGCCTTGGGGATATTGCTCAGTGTAGCAGGGTCAGGCTAGGTGTCTGAGCCCTGGCGCTTTAAGAGAAGGCAGTGTGAGCCTCGAAGGCGTAGCCACTGAGGCGGCACAGGATGGCACCTTGAGGGGCTTTAGCTGGGCTAGCTTCCAGAGCCTAGGCTGAGTGGAGCTGGCTGGGCACGGCTGTGGCCAGCTCAGAAGCTGGAAAGCTGATCCCCGAGTGAGAGGAGGAGAAAGGTGGCTGTGGCTGAGGCAGGAAGCCAGGGAAGGTTCTGCTGCTAGCTAGCTTCAGGAGGGGCTGTACCTGGCCAGCAGAGCCTTGGGGAAAGGCTCTGTATAAGTAAGCTACAGGATGTAGGTGACTGAGCCAATAGCAGGGAGGAAACTGTATAGGCGACAGAGCCAGTAGCCTAAGCCACATACTTTAGGGGGAGGTGCACAGACCCTCGTGTGTGTGTAGGGACTGTGATAAGGGACACTGTGGTGAAGATCCCATGTGGACCTGGGTCTTTGGGGTTGGCTCTGGAGAAGACCTACCTTAGAACCCTGTGACGCTCAGCTTGGTGGGTTTCAAACTTTTTTGAACTGCACTTTTCTCTTTCCCCTCCTCCCCTTCACTTGTTTATCATAGCTGAGGCCATTTCCCCACCACACACAATACATACATCTTGCTCTCCCTTCCCACTCTTATTGCTTCCCCTCTCTTTCCCCCTTGTTCTTTGATTCTCTCTATACTTTGCCACCCCATTATTTTTGAGATTTCCCTAGCTCAGTTAAGAGTGTGGAACTAGGTATTTGACAGCTAGGGTCCTTCTCATGCTCCTCAGGACACCATCTGTGCCCCTGCTTGGCCCCTGCTCTCAAGTTTGAAAAACTAGGATTTAGCAGTAGCATTTGACTTAATAAATAAGCCAGTGATTTTTTCTGTCTATTCAGCTGCTGCAGGAAGAACTGAACAAGATGACTTTTGAATTGAAATCTGCCCAACAAGCCTCTCGGAGGCAAGAACATACCATCCAGAGTCTGAATGAGGCCCTGAAGAGCAAGGAGAGTGAGGTATGTAGCGTTGCAGGGTAGGTTGTTGTGTGCCCTTGTAAAGCAAATGATGGCACGGTAATTGAAGGGCAGCAGGTTGGCCATTGCATCTTGCTGGGACTCCAAAAAGAACAGGTGCTAGCTGCACACAAAGTAGACCGTGTCTCCTAAACTACTTCTCTACTTCTAACATGGCCTTCCTATCCCCTCAATGCAGACAGAGGAGCTGTATCCTGTGATTGAGGGGCAGAATGAGACGATGGCCAAACTACGCGATATGTTACATCGAAGCCAGCTTGGACACTTGCAGGTATGTTGCTGGCCTGTGGCCCTATATGCATTTTAGAAAGCGTGGAGGTGGACTCTGCCTTCTAAAGGGGAAATTGAAAAGCCTGAATGTTCTGCTGACAAGCTTCTGCTGGGCACCTTTTGTTATGAGTGGTTCTTCTGAGCTCACTCTTAAACGCTCTGCTGACTTTCCTTTTTCTTGGTAGATCTCGGAAGGCCCTTCCTCATCGCAGCAGCAGCAGCAGGAGGTGGCATTGCTAGATCTCCAAAACACACTTTTCTTCACCCAGCTAGAAATGCAGAAATTGAAGAGGGCTCAGCGGCAGAAGGAGCACCAATTGACTGAGGCCAAACGAGCCACCCAGCTCTTAGAAACTGCTCTGCAGGAGGAACAGCAGCAAAAGGAGGCAACATGGAAGCACAATCAGGTATGGCACAAACCCGTGGGTGGAAGCAGGAATTGGGATCTGCCTTGTTTATACACATGCAAATCTTTTTGGCATACAGAGCACTCAAACAGCTGCACTTCTTGCTCATTTTAGTTTAGCTGACTTTCACTTTCCATGCTGTGTGTTACATGAAGGGCAATGTGCTCTATGGTCAAAGAGCTAATGTCCAAGTTGGAAACCACAGTTGGTTCAGTCATGTAGAACAATGGATGACTTGTGTCCTAACCTGATAGGCATCTAACTGGTGCAGGTGCCCCTCTTTGCGATGTTAAACACTGATTCCTCCAGTGGAAGAGCAGCAGTAGACTCTGGAACTTCATGCTACATCACCCATGGAGTTTGTACATCCTTGAAGGTCTGTACATCCTTGGAGAAAAATCCAAATTTACAACTGTACAGAGTGTCCAGAGACTTCAGAAAACAGTAGTTCTTGCCTCTGCAGTATTGCTTCATGGGATCCTTGTTGTTTGCTATATGCTGCCTTTTGGGGTGGAAGCTCACCTTGTTCAATGTCTGAACAGAGTGTGAAAAGCTTGGCAAGTCTCCGTTCTGCCACTTTGAAGTTACTTGAGCATAAAATAATTACATTGAACTCTGAAAGGCTGAGATTTCCATCCTTAAAACTAAGCATGTGGTGATTAGTCTATCATAAAAGGCGGGGCGGGGGGGAATCCAGCTAAATCTCTAAATGCTGTTTGTGGGTACTGCCACAGTATCACTAATTAGTGGTTGAAAGTTGACTTCAGTGGGTTTACAATTAGGGCTAAGATTTAGTGACGGGAGTCACATTTTTAGTGAATGTCCATCCTTGCTGTGACTTTTATAGCATTTCTGTGACTTCCATGACTTTTTTGCCTAAAAAACACCAACTCACCCCAGAGAAGAGAAATGCTGCCAAGAAGAGAAATGCCACCAAGAAGAGCCATGTGGATACCGCACTCAGCACTGGCTGCTGTGCTCACATGTTGCTCCAAACCCCTCCACTTCTGAGCACGGTGTGGCTAGAAGCAGAGGGCATGATCAGAGCTAGAAAGGGCATCCTGGAGGAGACGGCAACATTTCCTCTCCCTTTCCTTGCTCTACCTCGCATGTATTATGGAGACCTGGCTGGACACAGGTGGTGAGGGGGCTGGTCAGTCCGGCCTTCCTCCGCCTGGATTTAGAGTCATCAAATGCGTGCTGTGATTTCTTTGTGGACTTTTTTGCGGATAAAATTGCTCTAATCCACCACAGGTTTGACGCAACATTTTTAACAGTAGGTGAGCCAGAGGCAGTAGAAGCCTTGTCCTGTTTTGTGGGATGAATTTCAGGATGTGTCACCCTCTGATGTGGAGGATGCTCTTGGGACTGTTCGAACCACTTATTGTGAACTAGATCCATGCCCGTCCTGGCTGGTCAAGGCTAGCCAGGAGACACTAGGGTCGTTGCTGGCGGGGATTGTCAACGCCTCCCTTGGGGAGGGCAGGGTGCCGGGCTGTCTCAAGGAGGCTGTGGTGTGGCCCCTGCTCAAAAAGCCGTCATTGGACGTTAGCGTCCTGGCCAGCTACCGGCCGGTCTCTAACCTCCCTCCTTAGGGACGGTTATTGAACAGGTGGTGGCTTGGCAGCTGCAGGAGCATCTGGACTGTGTCAGTTTTCTCGATCCTTCATAGTCTGGCTTTCGTCTGGGTTATGGCACGAAGACTGCACTTGTGGCCTTGGTTGACGACCTCTCCCATAAGTTGGACAGGAGTAGTTTGATCCTGTTAGAGCTCTTGGCTGCGTTTGATACCGTTGATCATGAGTTGTTGGTGACTCGGCTGTGGGACCGGGCAGGGATTGGCGGGACCGTTCTTGAATGGTTCCGCTCTTCTCTGGCTGGGAGAACTCAGCGTGTGGTCCTGGGTGATTTTTTTCATCCTCTCCCGTGTGGGGTCCCGCAGGGTTCTATCTTGTCCCCTCTCTTGTTCATTGTGTATATGCAGCCTTTGGGGGAGGTTGTCAGGGAGTTTGGCGTATGGTGTCGTCAATATGCTGATGACACCCAGCTATATCTCTCTCTTTCATCCAACTCAGGCCAGGCAGTCTTGGTGCTTACCTGGTGTTTGTCAGCTGTGGGGGATTGGATGAGGGCAAGCCGCCTGAAGTTAAATCCCGACAAGACGGAGGTGATGGTTGTGTGGAAGGCTGGGGGAGTGGTGGCCCCCATCATTGATGGGGTTCATCCTGCCTTGGTATCTTGGGTTTGGAGTCTGGGGGTGCTCCTGGACCCACAGCTTTGCCTGGATGTCCAGGTGGTGGCTGTGGCGAAGGGGACATTTCGACAGTTACATCTGGTACGTCGGCTTCGGCCGTATGTGTTGGACTCTGATCTGGCCACGATTGTCCATGCTTTTATTACCTCGAGACTGAACTACTGTAACGCACTCTATGTGAGGCTACCGTTGGTGCTGGTTCGGAGACTACAGCTGGTGCAGAACGCAGCAGCTCGTCTCCTAATGGGAATAGGCCGACGCGAGCACATTACACTGGTGCTCTGTTCGCTGCACTGGCTGCCGATAGTCTTCTGGGCCCAATTCAAGGTGTTGGTGTTGACCTTTAAAGTTCTGAACAGCCTGGGGCCCACCTACCTGCAAGACCGCCTTATCCTCCGGGTCCTGGATTGGCCCCTGTGGCCCCTTGAGGTTCCGCGGATTTCTTGGGTGTCAACCTTGAGGAGGGTGTTCTCTGTGGCCGCGCAGCGGCTGTGGAATTCCCTCCTGCCGGAGGTCCATTTGGCCGCCGACCTACCCTCTTTGCGTAAACAATGTAAGACCTGACTGTTCCACGATGCCTTACCCGAGGGAGGTGGGTTGGGTTAGGGAGGGGTAGAGGGTGAATTGTTTTTATTGTGGAATTTTAATTGTCTGGTTTAATTTGTTTTTAACATGTTGTTAGCTGCCCCGAGATGCTTTTAGCAGGAGGGGGCGGCATACAAATTTGATTAATAATAATAATAATTATTATTATTAATAATACCTTCCCTCCTTCCTGGGGGTTTCATTCTAAGAGAGAGAAGGGAGAGAGCCAGTTCCCTTCCCCCCCCCCC
>QEPC01005805.1:6138673-6151885 GCA_003113815.1 Sphenodon punctatus
CCCCCCCCCCCCCCCCCCCCAAAACACACACAGGCCATGGCAAATTACCAGACCTTCCCACCTCACCTCCACTCCCCCGTCTCTCACCTAGGGAAGACCACCCAGACCTCGCCCTCCCTCCAAACCCTCACACTTAAGATAACCCCCCCCCCAGGTGATGGCAGTCCCACCCCATTTTGCATCACAAACATTACCGATATGTTCTTAAAGTAAACTTAAACCAGTCCTCAACCTTCCAGCCACCAAACGGTCAGCAACCTTTGGCATCTGCCTTCGGCAGCCACTGCAATCAGCTACCTGCAAGGACAGGAGGTTTAATAAAGAAACCAGAGGGAGGTGCAGTCCCAGCAGCAACAGCTCTAGCAACTCCTGGACCATTTATAAAACAGATCTTGTGCTAAGCGCTAGCATTCTACAAAATGAACCGTCTGTTGTGCATTGATATGAATGCTGACTGTGTCTCTGATACTTCCTGTTGAAACAGCCATTTATCCCCAAACGGTTTCCAGCTGGATAAAGGGCATAGTGCCTGCTTTATTTGAGCCTGAAAGATGCTTGATCCCCTTTTTCTTCTCTTGTCCCCTAGGAGCTCACAGCAACTTTACTATGCAAGCTGGGCCCAGGACAGAGTGAGGTTGCAGAGGAGCTGTGTCTACGTCTGCAGCGGAAAGAGAGGATGCTGCAGGAACTTCTGAGTGATCGGAACAGGCAAGCGGTGGCACACGAGGCTGAACTACGGGAACTGCTTCAAGCTGTGAGCGTCAGGGAGCAGCAAAGCCGAGTAAGTGGTGCTCAGAACTGCAGTCAATGAGCGTGAACAGGACAGTTCTGTCGTATTTTAAACATGGGTCCTGCTTCCAAGTGAGTTATTCCAGCCTGAGTGTGGGTGGAGTGACTGAATCCTCCTTTCTCTGTACAGACCAGGGAGTGTGCATGGTCAAGTTCTGTACCAGTGATTCTGTGTCTCACCTCTGCCCTCTCATCTTTTGTTTCTTGTTGCCTTATTAGGTTGCATCAGAGAAGATGACACAGGCTATGGCAGAAAGAAGCTGCGAGTTACAGATCCTGCACCAGCAGATAGTGGGCAAAGTCCCTGGCAGAAGTCCTGCAGCTGATCCTAGTCTATGGGGAAAACATTCCAGTCAAGTAGGAACTATGCATGTGAGCAGCCCGTCTCTGCACTCTGCTGTGGTTCACTTGGCAATCAGGAGGATCAGATGGGAGGGGAGCACCAGAAAGGGCAAAGGGAGCTAGGGTAGGAGCACTGTGAAGAAAGGAATAAAGTTGGGGAGTTCTTGTAGGAGTGGGGTGTGATGGGAATCTAGGTGGGGAAGAGAGGCTCCTGGATGAAGAAGCCAAAGAAATAGTGAGACGAGTGGCATCAGTGTAAAAAGAGGTGCCCAACTGAGACCCATTAACCTGGGGCAGGCTCTCCCAAGCTTGAGTCACTGAGCTCCTCCCCGCAGATCAGCTGGGTGCAAATATTGGGCATTGCTTCTCCTGCCAGTGTTGGAGCTCCAGTGAGAATTCTAAAAAGGTGAGGGAGGAATCTCCCACCCCTTTTCCACCTGGCCCCAGAAGTCATTATGCAACCTCTGCTGGGGGAGGAAGATGGATCCTGTCCTCACTGGGTGACCTTGGGCTAGTTACGCTATTCTCTCAACCTAACCTATCTCACAGGGTTGTTGTGAGGATTAAAAAGTTGTGTGAAGCGCTTGGAGTGCTATAGCAGGAGGTCGCTATATAAAAATCATTATTATAATGTGACCCTTTCTAGCCCCAGAGCAGAATTATTACTGTATTTAAGCAAATTTACTTCCCAAGATTGTTGCCCAGTAATAAACACACTTCCCTTGTCCCCAACCCTGTACTACCTCAGCAATACACAGGAAAAACCCTCATGCGCCTCGTCTGCAAAAATAAGCACTAAATAGCATGCATTCCCAGCATGAAAACAGCCCTGTTCCCCACTACATACATCAGACTGCCCCTACGTGCCCTCTCCCCCCTCCCCACCAGAGAAGTGGAGCCAGGGTGCAGGTTACCCGGGAGCTGCCTCTCCATTGTGAAGGGGTGGGCTACCAGCTACTGGGCTGAGGTGACCCCGCCCTTTCAGCAGCGGTGGTGAGTGTTAGAGGTGAACTGTTGCTAAGCATAACATAGTATAAGATATTTGTATGCTATTCTAAATATTGCTATATGGGGAAGGTAGGAAGAGCATTATACACACACACACACGATATAGGTATAAGAGAAACAAGGTCATGGAGTGATCAGCTGAAGACAAGAAAGGCCATAAACAGTTGCTACAGCAGGAAACTCTGGTCAAATAAGTCAAAAGCAAGAGCAAAGCAGTATTTAAAGGCTTGTTTTGGATTTAATCCCTATAAGAGTACGGTGCATTCCCAGAATAGATAGATGGGTGCTGAGAGGGTCTGATCATTCTGTAAAATAGGGATAGATTTTTGAGAGTCAAGTGCAGGACAAGGGACATTCCATCTTGGGAATGATGCTGCCAGAAGAGGTGAAGCTTGAGGGGAATTCCATAAAGGATGAAGAAATATGAATAGGTAAATAACTAAACATCAGTGAGCCAATTAATTACTAGGAAAAACAAGCTAAACCAATAGATATAGAAAGATTCTAAATGAATCAATCAGAAAATTGATAACTACCTTGTTGATTGGATAAAGATGATTTCATATAACCAGAATTTTTTTTTAAAGCAATTAAAGCTGCTAATCAAATATTTCCCTAGTGTTCCCTGCATGCCTGATACGAAAGCTGAGCTGAAAGCTTGCAGTTTATTTCAGCTGGAGAGAGATCTCCGGCCACCAAGGAAACAAGTGTTTTGCTATCCACATCTCCTCCCCTACAGGCCATCTGGGCTAATCTCGTCAGTTCCCAGCTCTTGGTAAGGCCTCTGGAAGCAGAACCAGCTTATAATAGGAGAGAATTAGAAAGAAAGACTAAATTCACCCAGCCCTTCCCACTGTGGACATTGTCATGTCGCTGTTTAGGGCATGCTCCATATTGAGTGTGTCATGACACTTGGGAGACCACATTGACTGGTCTCTTGGGAAAAGATAAAATAGCCACATGTCTCAGAGCAATCCCTAGAGGCCACACTGCTTCTGAAGTTTCACTACTTGCTGCTCCACTGGGATGATGTGATATGGACTCCATCTTATTGGCATGGGCACACTGTCTGACATGCTCTGTAAGATGGTATATTTCACTTCCAGTAGCAGCCCCTTTCGTGAGCAGTATCAGCCAATTCTGGCTCCCTGGGAACTTGCTGAAATTCCAGTAGATGTCGGCAAAGGATCTTGTGTTTCTGTCTTGAACAGATGTTGGGGGGGATGTGCTCCCAAGATGGAGAGATCTAGAAAGATATACGAGTGCTCTTGTGATTTCAGGGACTGGTGCAAGGAGGATCTGGTGACCCCATGGCTGCTGTGATCTCCAAGAGAGGGGACAGCAAATCCAAGATGGAGAAAGGTCAGTCCAACTGCAGTGTCTGTTCAGGTCTTCTGCCTCAGGCAGAATTTTGCTTTTCTGCTGGCTTTATACAACCAGTATGAAAAATCAAGAAGACCCAAGAAGGGGTGTTGGCAGATTGAAACTGGAGCACTGTTCCCCAGGGCAAGGAGGCTTTAGTTTATACATATAGGGTGGGTGACAGGATGAGGGTATTGTGATTGTGCCTTGGAGTAGAAGGGGGCTAGTTTCAGGAATAGCTGTTTGATTGTGAGCTCCAATGCTGGATGAAAAGTGCTGTTTGCAGATCACTGGATTAGTTGGGATCCTGTATTCTTGATGTAGGGAGGGGGGATCATTGAAGGCATGACTGATTATTTGGGGATCTCCACATGATTGGAGAGCCGGGCCAAAGCTGGGCAGAATTGATTGTGAACACGGACTGGGTGACTGGCATTAGTGGGTCAGTGTCTGTGCTACTGGTAACATTGCAGGTGTGCTTGGGGGATCCCATGAAGAGGTGCGTCCATTATCTGCTTTTATCCAAATTTGAGTTTTCGTTTTTAAAACTCCTTTGTTTCTAAACTTTTGAGCTGTGAAAGTTGTAAATGGCGGGGTTGGTGAATGCCCTAATCTGTGCACTGCTGTGCCTCCTAGGGTTGTCTTTTCTTTCCCTGCAGACATTTTGGAGACTGTTACGGAACTGGAAAAGGAGCTTATTAATACCAAAGAGGAACTTGAACTTATGACGCGAAAGGAGAGGGAAAGCAGGGTGAGTTTGTGGGAGAATCCCTTAGTCTGGTAATTTTACTGGGGATGGTCTGGTTCAAAGTGCGGGCAATCTTTGTGTCTTTCTGCTCTGATGAACCATCCCCCCACATGGTACCATCCCTGAGGTGATAGGCTGACAGTTGTTTTGCATCTCACCAGTGATGACACCATCTGCTCCACAGCAACTGCTTGCATTGGAAAGACAGATAGAGGTTGTGGAGTCGTAGCATTGAGTTGATGGCACCCAACCTAAGCCCAGTACAGACACCTCATACTAGAGGGTGGGCTCCAGGATGCAGTTTGCAGGACATTTGTGGTGCATGCACATGTAATGGCACCTTCCCAGAGCTCTTGCTGATTCCCTGGCTTCTCTCTTGCAGTTAGAGCTCTCTGCTCTTCAGAGTGTGGTAGCCACGGCAGAGGAGGAGCTTCAGGTGCAGGCTTCGGATGTAGAGTCCCTGACTAGGAACATCCAGGTCAAGGAGGATTTCATAAAGGTAGGACTATGGGTCTGCTGTGGCTTTCCAGAGTGAGCACGCACTTGCCAATGGAAGCTGGGTATCGTTTTGCCGCCTCTATATCCTATGACTGATCATCTTTGGAACAAACTGCCTAGGGAGATCTTAGGCTCTCCGTCACTTGAAGTTTTCCAAAAGAGGCTGCGCAGCCATCTTTCAGGATGTTACAGTTGTCGTCATCCTGCGTCTAAGCACGGGGGCGGTTGTAACACTCAAGGTCCCTTCCAGTTCTAAGAGTCCATGATTCTATCTCTGTCTAGAGGTGCTAGTGAGATATCTCCTGTATCCTGGCCCCACTCTATTGGCCTTCAGCTGATGTTCATTCTGCAGAGAACTAGATGGCTGTCAGTAACAGAGGGAGGAATATTGAGAAACTAGGAAGCCTGTGTTTCCCTGGAGAATAATGGAAACACAAGCCAGGAGGCACCTTGTGTGTTAGGAGATGTATTTTGTGCCTCATTCTGGTATTTTGTAATGCCTGAAACTCAAGACCCATTGCTGCATAGGAGCTTCCCAACATTTTGTTCAAGGATCTTGCTCACAAGTGTCTGCATCTCATGTTTTAAATCTTGCTTAGTGGTTTTTTTTAGAGTTCATGGTGCCTTGCATCCTGCCCAAAGTCTGGCTTGCAGTGCCCTCAGAACCCCTCCCCCATATGCTGGACTATGCTCTGGAGTCTTACAACTGCATACTCTGAGCTTGGGTTTTTCTGTCTGAATTCTGTTTCCCAGCTCAGAAAGTACTGGGGCTGGTTATCCCAGTCTCCAGTGTTTCTCAGTACTAGGGTGATTGTGGGGCCCAAGGCAGTAATTTTTGTAAATGCGTCCAGGTATATTTCTTTTTGCTGATTGCTCCCTCAACCAGTCCTCCTTTGCATGGCTTTCAGGACCTGCAAATGCAGTTGGTTGACCCTGAAGAAATGCCGGCCATGGAGCGATTGACCCAAGAGGTTCTGATGCTTCGAGAGAAAGTAGCCACAGCAGAGTCACGAGGACAGGAAGTGATGGGAAACAGAAGGCAGCAGGTAGCACAAGTCTTTCTAGCGAAATCTCCCAAAACATATTGCGTGTGGCCCAGGCTGCTGAAATGCTATTCTCCTTGTACACACAGTGTGCATATCCTGGTGTGTACACACACTCTGGACCGGACTCCATTCTTGCTGACATGTGGTCCTTTTTCTGGCACATAGCAATGCAGTTCAGATCAGTTGCAGGCAAAGGTCTTGTTGGGGCTCTGAACTACACTGAACCTGAGGACTGGAGCCTCTGTCTTGCACATACGCTCATGGTGTGCATGTAAAAGTGAAAGGCTTTACTGGCCTCTGGGAAGCTAAAGGCCCTGCTTGGCATCAGAGAGAGATTCTATTTCTTGTGTGTTCTTCTCCCCAGCTGTTACTGATGCTGGAGGGGCTGGTGGCTGAGAAGAATCGGCTGAATGAAGCCCTGCAAGCAGAAAGGCAGCTCTACAGCAGTCTGGTGAAGTTCCACACAAACCCAGACAGGTAAGAGAGCCCTTCTCCCCTTACCTGCTGCTAAATGTTGGGACTGGGCTCACCTCTCCATGGCTTACCACAGAGGAGGGGATGCAGCAGCAGCAACATTCCCATGAGCTGGACACAGCCTTTGCTTCACGAAGCGGGGGCTGAGGGAGGAAGAGCTGAGTCTGCTTCCACTCTGCACTGGCTCATGAAGGGCCATGTTCATGACATGTACGAAGGTGTGAGCCACACATGCTACAGGGAGCCGGGAAGGCAAGTTAATCCCACTGCAGTGTTCTGCTCTGCACTACAGATGCCAGTTTTCCCTTTTAACTTCCTTTCATCCCCCTTCCCAAGACACCCATGCTCCTTGGCGTCTGCTCCATCACCAGCTCACAACTCCCATTCTTTAAAAGATTCCGTGTTGCTTTTATAAATAATGAATCCTAAAATTTTGTGTGTACATGAGCCTTCTATGGCTTGTCTGCATCGGGACATTAGCAGTGATGTTATGCATTTACCAGGAACCCATGTTCACTGCATTTTCCCCATTGCTACCACTGGAGAAAACAGAGTGAACACGGACTCCTGGCCTTCGCATTTCAAAGCAGTGTAGCGGCCTAGGCTGCTGGTACGCCTCCCTTCCCACCACCACGAGAACAGCCCACATGACAGTGGGAGTCACTCCTGGTATTCAGCACAATAGTGGTCACCAGGAATCTGTGTTTGGACCATGCCCATCCATGTCCTAGCCCTCAGCTTCCCAGTGCCGTCAGTGTTTTACACTGAACAGTAGGAAACTGGCCTTTGCTAGTACAGTTGGAGTTGGGACCCGAGGCTACATCTGCTACAGGTTAGGCAACATGCAGAAGAACTGATCTGCCTTTGAGTAGTGATGTTCGTTTAAGTGGTGGCTAAGGAAGAGATGGCAGTTCTTTGCAGAGTGCTTACTGGCCTGGGTGATTGATGAAGTCTAACCCTATTCCTTTTCTGCATGGCGTGTCCAATTAGCTCTGGCAGAGATCAGACTGTACAGGTGGAGCTGGAGGGGGCCCAGGCACTCCGTGAACGACTGGAAGAAGCTCTTGGAAGAAGCTTGGAGCGTTTGAGCAGGCTGGAGAGTCTGGGCACCATTGGAGGTGGGGAACAGGAGCGTGTGAGAGCCCTACCCAAGCATGCCTTCTGAGCTCTGGCCTCCGCACTACCACAGGATGGAAATTGGTCACTAACAGAGTGGGCCTAACTGACTGACTGACTTTGGGAGGGCTGATATGTTATTAATGATCTGGCCGGAAGTGGCAATCGGTGCAATCTTTGTCGCATTCGTGTCCCCATCTCTGGCCCTGCAGGGGAGGTTATGAAATGGATTACGCATTCTATCATTCCACTCTAGCTGATTCCCAGTCATTTTCCTTACTCTCCCTCCACCCTTCCTCCCTATGGGCCAAATAAAGATTCCCTCCCTTCAAAAGTGATGTTAAATGTTCTGTACCACGTCGCAACTGCATGTGTGTATTTTTATTTTCTCTGAACCTTTTCCATCCAGTGAACTCCTGCTGCCCCTGAGCCAATAGCTGCCTCAGAGAGGAAGGGCAAACTATGGAAAGCAAGCTACCCCCTACAGACAGGAGTTCAGCTGCAACTTGCTGAGGGCAGTAGTCACTGTGGGACCTGATACCCAGCTGAGCAGGGCTGTTCTGCAGTGGATACATGAGCGACTGGGGCTTCAGCTAAACCCAGACCCAGTAAGGTCTCATTTCTTATGGCTGACATCAGTTTTCCTGCCCTGGTAGACTTGAAATGTACTGGAGGAAGCTGTGGCAGCAGGGTGCTTTCTTAAGCATACAGAAAGGATTTCTGGTAGCTCAAGATTAAAGACTTAAGAGTCATTGAATCTAATTGCAACTGAAGGTAACAGGTGGTTGCACAAGTGTTTGCTTCAGAACAGAGTGGTGGCTTTGCTCCGTTTGGCAGCAGGTGCATGTTTCTCTTGCTAGCTTTACCCCATTAAGGCCTGGCTGCAATTTCCACTTTGGCACACCAAACGTCATGCATTGCTACTGGGCATTTCTGAGTACAGCATATCTGTTCCAGCAGATCAGTGTGTCTTTCATGACGGTAGCTGGTCAGTTGTCTACATGCAAGATTTTGTTTCCTGTTCTGTAAATGGTGGAAGAAAAGAAAGCAGAAGAGTGTTCCCCTGGAAATGTCCCCTTATTGATTACTTCCTGTGCCAGCCACAAGAAATAGTGTGCTGGCCGTCCAATACTGGCTCAGTCCTGTTTGTGTCATGGAGGGGCTGCATTTGAGGCTTTGAGACAGTTCTTTGCCACACTCTCAATAAAGACCAGAAAACTGGTCTACAGACTGGGGTGGCTGGACTGGCAGAGCAAAAGAAGTGCTGCAGTTTTCCTTCACTATCCTAGCATCCTGAAAAATGCTTTACCGTGCCTTGCTGAAAAGATCTAAAAAAGTGGTTCCCTTAGGTACATTTTAAATTAGCTTAATCGGCCTAAACCATGCCCCAAAGCATGTGTACAAACTTGGGAGGGTTCACTTTATATATGTTGGGGTGCAGAGTCCATCACTTGGGAGCCTCTTCCACAGCCCAGTAGACATTTCTCTGTCTCATCTTCGTTTCAGTCTAGATTTCTTCTTCCTTGTCTTTACTCCCCCTAGCTCTAGCCTATGTATCTTGTTAACTTTTAGAAACTAGACATCTTTAACACTCTTTAGTCTTCTACAACACCATTCCTTCTAGCCCTCTGAGCACATTAGTGCTTTGCTTTGCACACTCCCGCTTGTGAGTAGCTGGGAACGTGCTGCCTAAGCTGAACCCAGTGTTACAGTATGGTTGCAATGGAGGGGGCTGGCATGTCATGATGCCTCTGCCTATACATCCCCAGCCAAGCATTGCGGTCTCCTTTTATGTAGTTGTATTCGGTTTCAGATTTAAGTCTCGTCAGCTGTCTGTAGTCTCCCTTAGACTTCTTTAAGCATTGCTCCTGCCCATAACCTATTATGATCTTTCCAAGCTAAATCCCGTTCCTTGCCCATGGCTCTCTTCCTTTGTGGTGGTTCTCCTGTCTCCTCTCATTTTAGTTTCATTTCTGAATCTCATTGCCATGCTGCATAATTCATGAAGACATTTAACAAGGCCAAAGCTGACCCAGAGCCCCCTGGTGCTCCACAACACACATCCTCCCAAACCGCTATTCTGTATCATCTGCTGCCATCCTATATTATTATTATTTATTAGCAAATTATATATATAGTACCAGCAATGTACCTGGTGCTTTACAAAGTAATTGAATAGACACGATGACCCCTTGGTTGGTTTAAAGTTGAAGTTAATTCTAAGGCTTAAATTGAAACATTGAATCAGATGCTTTATAAAATCCCAGGAGAATGTTGATGGTGCTTTTATCCACTGCTTTCAATGGGAGAAGAAAAGCAATGGGGTTTGTCACACAAAAACTTCTTTTTACAGCCCCCTACTCCCAAGTTATTTGAGTTCCATTTTCTTCAGAGATTTTTCCCTCTGTCTTGCAGAAGGCTCACAGCAAAATAACAAAGTGCCAATTTCCCTTCCCTGTTTTCAAAGCTGGTAGTGCTTTAGTTTTTTGTAGTTCGTTGGTCTCATTTTTCTGATTTATTGGAAATAATTGTCTCTGGCCCTCACTACAGGAGCATTCTCGGCCCCCAAATGTTACTTCAGGAGCCCAGAAGGTAGGCCTCTAGCTGTGCCTAACAGTCTTGTAGTTGCCAGTCCAAGGCCACAGGTCTTGTGTGTGTTGCAACCTCCAGGACCTAAGCTGTCATTCACAGCATGTGGTTGTGAGGAGAGCCTCATACTATTCCAGGCTGCACTGGTGATAAAATACAGATTCGGTGTGTGATACAACAAAGTGCCAGCTCTGACTACACAGGAGACCCTGAAGTTAGATCAACTCCTTGAAGCTACTAGGTCGTGTTTCTCCACCATAGGACCCAAAGAGTATGCTTAATGTTTCCTCTGTAAAACAGATGGTCATACCTGGAAGACCTCTTCCTTTCTTTGCTGTGCTCTAGGTGCATCAGGTGGGTGGTACAATTTAAACCTTATTTTGCAGCCATATAGAAAGGGCCAGTATGTTGTCCAGCTGACTTGCAAAACGAGATAAATGTGCCCACCAAAGAGTTGTGGACTGACCTGAGTGTTAGTCATGTTATCTTAGCACTCCTGCAAAGAGTCTTTGTCTCCCTTCCCTTGCCCATCCTAGACTGTAAGCCCCTTGGGACAAGGACATGTCTCCAATCACACTTTTTAGTGCCAGGCACGTTCTTGCACTACATAAACATTCAACAATATTCTGCATCTGCTTTGCACTGGTGTAAATGATTATGCAGGATAGAAGCCAAAGGAGAATTGGATCAGAGTCATTGAACATGGGTACACGGTAGTAGATAGCTATAGGTTATGTTTAGTTCAGCGCTTTTCTGCATAGGGCTGTCTTGCCCATTTCCTGAGAGATCATTCAGGGATTTGTCTAATAAGTGATGGGGCTTTCCCAACAGGGGCCTAGTCATAAACAAATTGGTTCCATTAAGGAGAACAATTCCCTGATGTTCTATATTTCCCCCTTTTAAAAACACAAACCTGCAGCAGCTCGTGGCCTGCCATATCCTTGTGTTTACCTCTCCCTGTGGGGTTCAAATCCTTCAGTCATCCTTTAGCCACACACTGCCTTTATCAGTATCCTTCCTATTAGGAGCAGGAGCTGGGCAGTCATAGCTAACCAGACAGTTGCTGCTTGCTTGTGTTTCTTGTCAGGTCTTTTCAGCTTCTGGATGTCTTCTGATAACAAATGGTGTGCTAGAAATCATTTTGTTTAAAATATATGCAATAGTTTTATCCTTCCCTGCTGCATCTCTGTCTGCAGTTCCCAGTTGTATTCGTTTGCCTTTTGCAGCTATGTCCCATTGCAAATTTGCATCTGTAGTGCTCTTTGCTCTTGTCCTTTGTTCCTTCTCATGCTGCTGCTTTTTTTTTTTTTTTTCTCCATTTCATTGAAAGTTTTCTCATTTATTTTCCCAAGCCACAGATGATTTTTCTGCTTTCCATCACCATATCTTACTGCTTTTATAACCTCTTTTGAATGACTGGTGTCAGCTGCATCTCCCAGGCTACATTCACCTATGAATGAGAGCTATTTATTCCTCCCAGATCATCCGCCTTAGCGCCATCCATGTGATCCTCCTCTAGAACATGGGGGCTGCACATGCTGAGAATTCTGGGTTTGCGTTCCCACCTGCACCCTGCCCTTTAAGAAAGAAAAGAAAAATGTTAACTGAATAGTAGTAATAATTACTAATAAAACTATCCTTGTAGGGGGGAGAGATTTGGGGCTAGTGCTTGAAAATTTAAAACCTGAACAGCTGGGAGCTAGAATTCTTGGCTTGGTAAGTGGAGGCTCATAAACACCATCTTAGACCAGTCCAAAGGGTTGGTGGTCTGGCTGCTGAGGGGGAAGCATAGTGTTCTACAGGGAGAAAGAAGTAGATAAATAGGAGTAGGTCATTTCATGGTGACTAGTGGGGCTTTAACTGAACACCAATCCATGCTTAAAGTACCTAACTAGGGTTTTGCAAGCCTCTTAGCAGAAACAGCAGTGGGCTGGACTTTTAAGCGATACAGAACAGCACAATTTTATTTACCTCAGTGGCCCTGTGTAGATAGATAATTACAGAAATAGCAACGTTTGGGCTTAATCCCACTCCTACTGAAGACCATGACACAACTTCAATAGATGAGTCAGTGGGAGCAGAAGCCAGCCTTTTGCTGGTTCAGTACTTAGTGGCTTGAAGCCCTACGTTGTTGGGGTAGATACAGCTTCATCTGGGCAAGATTTTCAAAGGCAGTCTGATACCAGGCATTGCAGTAGGACTCTTCAGGGGAGCTAATTCTTGTGACTAATGAGAAATAACGTGCTCAGAGGCATGCATATCTACTTCTCAGGACTGCTGTGGGAGTGAAAAGGGACTGAAAGCCCAGCTTAATTAGATACCTGGAGATCACCTAGGTGTCCTAGAACTTCATTTTACAGTCCCCTTTGCAGCTTCCCTCCCCTGCCTGCTCAGTGGGTACTGTTGCCAAAGCATCATTGCCCTTCTACTCTTTTCAGGGTCATGAACATCCAGGAGTGAGGTAAACCCCAAGGTTACTCTAACATAGGGCATTTCCAGACAAGACACTCTCCACCTACTATACATGTTGTAAGTCTGCAGTGTTGTCCTATGGGTGCCCTGGAACATGTATAGGAGGTGGGTGGGGAGTGTCTTGTTTGAAAACGCCCTTAAACAGGGAGCTTCAAAGAGGCCATAAAACCACTATTGCCAAATCTAGAAAAGGTCATACATACAGTGGCCAGTTGCTTGGACTAAAAATGCCATTTGAACACACGGTTCAGCTCAAGTAATACAAAAGTGGCTTGATCAAAGGCTGACACGTAATGTACCAGTTGGAAGCATGAAGGACAAGAGATATCAGAAAAGCAGAGATGTAAGTAGATAACCACAGTCCTCTTCCCAGTTACTACTTGAAGGCAGAAGGCTGCCTGAGGGAGGTTCTGTCATGCCTGAGGTAGGAGACAGAGGCTGCAGAAGCAACAGAGAAAGTGGATTTTTTTGTCTGGGTCTTGGGGGAAATTTCTAGTTCAAACCCACCTCTGCATGATGCACATGAACCTACAACCTCTAAGGAGGAATTTGTGATGCAGCTGGGAGAAGCGCATGGGCTGGACAGTGGGAATATAAGATTCAAAACCAAAAAACAATTATAATTCAAAACCCCTTCCACTCCATACATTGCAACAAAACATAAATGCCAAAAAACATAGAAATTAATTCACAATTAGAGCAATATTTAATATTTTATCAACATACATGTAATATATGTACTAAATTCCTTACCATACATCTTTTTTT
>QEPC01005805.1:6153150-6196081 GCA_003113815.1 Sphenodon punctatus
CTTTTTCAAACTTTGTGGATATGATGGTCCTCACAACTTACAGCTATGGTTAAATTTTCAGAAATGTAGGTCAAGCAGTTTCCTCAAAATCGGGGCTTCAGCAGTCCCCTGTTTATAATGAACAGTGGCTGTACATTTAAGTTTCAGGCAGCTACTGCTGCCTGAAAATAAACCTATCTTGGGATTTTCAGAGGCAGCTAGGAGAAGGGATGCAAAGACCCAATTCATTTAATGTTTGTGTTGGTCAAAGCAGTTGGTCAAGGGCAGAGGGAGTTTGCTAATAAATGGTAAACAGAAAGTAAGACTCTAAAACAGGAGATGGGGAAGGAAACAGCATGGACTGGAAAATGGCTGAGAAACTAAATGGCTGTTCAAAATCTCTGAGATGACAATGGCTAGGTGCATTATTGGACCAACAGACAAGTGTGTTCAAAGTCCATGGGAAACATACTTGACCAATTAGAGACAATGAAACCTTTGTGGGATGAGTTCTTGAGGACGGGTAGGCAAGGTGGTGCTGGGAGGAGTGTTGTCGTACAGGGTGGATCTTGGGTATCAGCTAAGGAACTGATTGAATCATGATTTTTTATGAGCCACCGTGAGCCCAGCTTTCAGGAAAATGTTAATAGAGAACAGAGCCATTAGACAAACGAGGTTTTTTTGCTTTCTAGAGCTATTGACTAGGATGGTGCACGTGGTCAAGTATTTGCATCTGTTTCTATTTGTATCTTTACCTGGTTCACTGTTCCCCATCCCCATCATTGCCAATGTGGAAAATGCAGTCAACACAGGACCCTGTGCAATGAGGCTTTGCGGCCAGTTTCACAGGCGTATAAGGAAAGGAAAATTCAGTCAAAATAGCTGCCAAGTCTATCAATTTTTTTAAAAAAGAGCACTTCTTTGGGGGAGGGGGGAGAAAATGGCTAGCTTAGTGGGGAGGTTGTTAGCTTGCAGAATGTAGGGGCAGCACGGGTCTGGCTCGGAAGATCGTTGGCTTGAAGGAGAGGAACTTGGGGCTGACTCATGTGGGAGTTGCTGGCTTAGGGATGGGGGAATGGGGCTGGCTTGGAGGGTGGCACTAACTTGGAGTGGTCACTGGCTTGGGGGAGATTGGGGCATGGGACTAGACTGTGGGGAGGCTGCTGGCTTGGGGCAGGGGAATAAGGCATGGCTCTGGCTTGTGGGGGAAGTGGTTTCTGGCTCAGGGGAGTCATTGGCTTGTAGAAAGTGGAATCCCTAAGTAGGCATGGGGCTNCCTAAGTAGTCATGGGGCTGGCTCGGGGGGGGGGGGATCATCACTGGTTTGTGGGACAAGTTGCTGGCATGGGGAGGAGGAAATAAAGCTGCCAAGGACACTGCACTTCTGCTGGACTGGGCTGGGCCTGGCTCCAGTGCGAGAGATTCGCTCCAGGCTGGATATGTGCTGCGTTTTGGGGGGTTCCGTTCAAGATCTCAAATATTATGTTTTTGGGGGAAATGTTGGGTTCACTTGAAACCAGAATACACAGACATAGTATTTGTGTTTGAATATGGAAGCCAAAAGGGCTTGTGGGGTAAGTATTTTTATTTGATCAAAACCCAAATGCACAGCCCTCCAACTGGGTTTACCTTGTAATCTCCTTAACCCACAGCATCCACGCAAAGCAAAAGCATCTAAAGCAGGAGTGTGGAACTTTTTCCCTCCCTGCAGCCACTTTGAAAATTAGTATAAGCTCTGAGAGTCAAAGCAGCGGGGGCACTAAGTCTGTGATAAGAATGGAAGAAGGAAAGGGAGGGTCCATGTCATTGATCCCTATCCTTGAGTGGATGCCTTCATATCTGCTCCCTTTGGGGCTCACTGTTTTGGTGGTTGAGAGTAGGGACTGCATCAATAGACCAGCTCCAGGAATTGGAAAGGGGAAATTAAAAAATGGCTGCGGACTGGACTTGACCCATGGGCTGGAGGTTCCTTGCCCCTAATATAAACTTTTGATCTACAGCAACCAAAAGCTCCTTTAGGCTTTAGATCAGGCTTATAGAGATTTTCTGTTCTGCATATTCAATAAACATTTTGTAAATGGGCAGAGAGATCTCCTGAGTCCAACTCTGTTCCTCCAAAGAAAGCAAGCAAGCAAGCAGAGGCATTTTCTATCCCTTGATGGGGGCCGTGTCCAGGCCACTCTTCAGATTTCAGCCCTACACAGTGTTGTCATTTTTCCTTTAGAATTGACTCGTATGACAAGAACTTAAAACTGTTAAGAGGTTCCTCTTCCAGCAGAGACCAACCAGAGAAAGTCACTGCCTGAAAAATGATGCAGTCAGTTATGATGACTATGTGAAAACTGCAGAAACCTTTGAAACTCTAGTTCTATTTGGAGCAAATTAATAATAAGGTGCTACTCCAAGCAGGAAAGGGGGGTGATTTTAATGACATCTGTATGACACTAGAAGGCAAGTGAGCAGCAATGTGCATTAGCAACGTGGGCCAGATCTGATAAGGGAAATCAACCATGCTAGTTGGGGTGCACTCCTTTTCACTCCAGTAGACAGACATTCCTTTATGTGTTCACCCACAAGGGACCAGCGCAGGCGAACCACCCTTAGAGGGCTGCAACAAGCTACTACTACTAATCATTTCTATAGCACTACTAGGCATACACAGCGCTTTAAAGTCACAGATTTTGGAGACATGTTCCTGCCCAGTGGGCTTACAATCTAAGATGGACAAGGAGGAGGCAAACACAGGGAGAGACAGACACACCAACTGTCCCATTTTACAGATCGGGAACTAAAGTGGAGAGGTTGTGACTTGCCCAAGGCTACCCGGTGAGTTCATGGCTAGGGTGGGATTTGAATCCTGGTCTCCCAGGACCAAGTCTAGTGAGCCCTTAGGGCTCTGCCCCAACAGAAGAGCCTGGCTGTCCCATACTTAGTGCTAGAGGAAGCCAGGAACTAGGCATGTCCAGACCACCTCTCCCCTGCCTATGAAAGATATCCCTGGGAAAGTCAGGGGACTACTGCTTCTGATCCTGTGGCTTGATAAAAGGACGGGAAACTGAAACCAACAGGTACAAAGCAGGGCAAATACACCCTGGCAGCATGTTATTGCCTTCCAGCCCCTTGGAAGCAGACCTGTACACTGGTCAGAAACCTGGATGGGGTGGGGTGTCTTTTTGCCAAAGGTGGAACAGGATGCAGCAGATAACGCTGACCTGTGAGAGTATGAATAAGAGTAAATGGTTTGATAAGAGCCTGGCTTAAAAGACAGATGTAATCATTATTACATAGTTATAAGATTGTAATTAAATATATTTGCAGCTGCTAGTGAGGTGGGACTAGTGAGTCCTGGGAGGAGCAGTGGGGGAATCTTCCTGGGAGGAGAGAAACCAGCTTCCTCTCTAGCCAGCTGACTGGAGAAGCCATGGCCTTGGAAGAGGTGGCGTCTCCCATTGCTGTGATTCCCTGCACTGACAACAGGCTGTGCTGCCTCGGGCCATTGATGTGTCAAGAGCAGGAAACGGTCTAAGTGCTCCAGGCGACTGGGCCTCACTGAAGTATTAGGCCTGTTTCTGGATCACTGAAGACTGAGTGAGCGACTGCGAGTGAGTGCCTCTCACTGATAGCACCAGGGATGCCCCCCTAGGCCTGTATGAAGAATTAGAGGACACTGGAGAGTTAGGGGAGCAAAATATCAAACAGACCTGAATCCATGTGCCTCTTTCAGCCCTGGAGCTGACTTTTGGCTCCTATGTATTACACGAGGGTCTGCCAACGGTGCTCGGGAAATCAGTGTTTTCTCCTGGCTTGACTGAGGAGGTCTCATTTGTCTTTCAGCCTCCCAAGTTTGAGAGTCTGGAGTTAGCAAAAGGGCCAAGGGCTCAGGCATCAATCGTAACTGGTGTGGAAGCTTTCATGTGTGCAAGCCTGCATGTTGTAGGGACCACAACTGGTTTTCACTGAGCATGGGCAGTACAAGTTCAGAGAACAACATGTTGCCTGCCCTTGGGAAGAGATACTGGCTGGGATATTGTAGGGGAAGCTGTGGCATGTTCTATGCTTGGAGCCTGCAGCTAGGCAGGATAAAAACAGCCCAGAGTAGTGCTGAACTGAGGGGAAGCCAGCTTGAGGCTGTGCTGCCAGGCGTCTTCATAAAGGCGCAGGATCCTGGATCCATCTGAATCTAATAGTTTCTACCCTTGGTGTCTTCACTAGGTCTGTCTGATGGGGAGGATGCCAGCACTGAGTTCACAGACAGCATTGAGGAGGAGGCACAGCACAGAGCCACTCAGAAGCAGGTGAGTGGGACAGAAGCACCAAGGTTGCTTGTTCAGAGCAGCAACCCACCTGTGCACAAGTAAAATACCATTTGAACAATCCAGAGGTTTCGTGGAGCTGTGCGGCAGCCCCAGAGATTTAATTCTTACTGAGGATTGGACAGGCTTTAGCGTATACCAGGCGTGGTTTTGAGAGTAAGGGCCTGGTAGGTAAAGTGTGTGGGTGCCCAGTTCAGGGCCTGGCATTATATGGACAGTGCACTGAGGAGTGTGGGACATGTTCCAGTCAGGATTGGGTATTGAGTATCCACTGGGCTGAAAATAGGCCATCCAGCATGGTGTGGCACTGTCAGCCTGCCTGGCATGGAGCAGGAACCCAGGAAGCCTGGCATGACAGAACAGGAGCCTCCTAGCCCTGCCCAGAGCAGGCCCAGCACTGTCTGAAGCAAAGTAATGTGTTCTTAAAAATCTTTTCTCATCCCCAGCTGCTGGTACAGATTCTAGCTAGGGCTCTGTCTCATGGCTGATTCCTCCCCTGGTAGGGCCTCTGTGGCAAGTTTGTCCCAACTCACTCCCTGCACAGGTGTCTGTCCCTCAGTTTCCCCCCTGAAGCATTATCAAAACACAGGTCTCATGCAGTTTTATTCTTCTCTCAGTTTACACAGGGCTCCACCCAGGGTTCCCTCCTGGTAGTGGACTTCACAATCACAATCTACACCCCAACATAAACATCAAATTTAACAAATTCCATCCCTTGTTCCAGGGATTATCTCCTAGGCATATTCATCCCAGCCTTGAGGCAGCACCTTCAAACTTCCCTCAAGCAAGCCTTCCCTGGTGATCTCTCTTGGAGGGAACTGGGGCTTTTTATTCTCCCCAGTGGTCAGGTGACTTCCCCAACCTCAGCTGACCATCATCATATCTCCCTCCACTCACTATAGCTAGGAGGTGTAGCTAGCCAGGAGCAGGAGAACAGAGCCCATTAACCCTTGCATGGCCAGCTCACCGTGCTACATCTCCTTTCCTGCCAGACTCTCCAAGCCCTGCATGATTGCTAACTTGCATGTTCCCAGCCTGGTCAAGGAGAGGAAGCAGCCTGTTTCTGCCCTGCGTATCTCTGGGCATTATCTCAACCACAGCAATTGCAGAATTTCCCACACCTATTCTATGGAACTATGGGGCTCTGAAATAAGGGACATAGAACATTTTAATATTCTATAAAAATGTAGAATCTGAAATAAGGGCTATCCATTATGTTGTGTGGAGCTGTGGGACTATGTTGTTTCCCATAAACATAACCCCGCTGCTAACTCAGGGGCTGTGCTGCCTCCTTGTCCACCATCCACTCAGACTGGGTACGGTCAGTGACAGATGGGACTTCCCCTGCCTTGAGTAACCTGCAGCTGCCCCTTCTTTTTAGAATGTTAGAGGCAGCCTCAAGAGCGACCTGGCATCTCAGGAGCCTGACCCTCCCACCAGAGCCTTGCTGGAGAGAGAGACCAGCCTGCAGGTAGAGCTGCTCCATGCACAGTCTGAGAGCCAGCAGCTCCTGGAGGAGAAAAGGAAGGCAGAAAGGGAACTGCAAGAGCTCAAGGAGCAGATTGAGGAAGCCGGCTTTTCCTCAGTGTCTCACATCAGGTAGGCCATGCTGCCCCAAGCGAGAAGTCCTGCTCTGCCCCAAAGATCCCTGTGCTCCTAGAACATGTTACCAAGCCTCCATCTGCAGCAGGCAGGTAGTAAGTAGGGTTGCCACCTATGCAAATTTTTAAGGAACACTTATGAAAAATACATGTTGCAGGGCCTGCATTGGTGCCAATGCAGGGGCTGCAATGTGTTTTTCAAAAATGTGCATAGGTGGCAACCCTATAAGGAAGGAAGAGCCAGCCCATTGGGGGTGTCCTATGCGACTATAAGGAGTCCTTGATCCCTGGTACCCATTCCTGGAAGGAGAGAGAGACCCAGCAGATTGGCCAATAGGCCTCACTTGGGTGGGTCTAGCCAGCTGGTCTTCCTGAGAGACTCTGCTGCCAAGCCCTGTGAGCAGCTGGGGAGGGGGACCACAAGAAGGGCTCAATTCTGCCAGGTGCTGAGCACTCAGCCAAGCTCAAAAGGTTCATAAAACAATTAGACCGCTTCACAGAGTGCAGATCCACCTTATGCTCGGTGTGTCTGTAAACCTCTGGCTGCCATGGAGTATGAGTTACTCCGTACCTGCCCTGGGGTTGCCACTCTCCAAGACAGGATCCTGGGGGAGGTAGAGCACAGCTCTGTCTCCCTACAGCACGAGGGAGATAGAGCCCAGTGCTCTTGCGTTCAAGTTAAGTATGTACTTGTCTTCAAGCACCTAGCCCCATCAGAACTAAGGGGACTCAAAGCTGAGTTCATGCTAACATACTTTGTTGGATCAGGATAGAGTGCTGAGTACCTGGCAGCACTGTCTGAGCCCTAAAGAGTAACATCCCTGCCATGACTAGGCCAACCTTGTGGCTGCCAGGGCAACCTGACTTGGTCGCCAACACCTCTATGGTCTTAGAAGAAGGCTCCTGTACAGAACTGAGCTGGCACTCACTATGGTCTGGATGAGCTAAACCAGGTTCAGGCAGAGGAGGGAAGATGAGTCTGGCTGGGGAAGAGGCAAAGGGGCAAAATGCTGGGGGAAGAAGGACAGAATTGAGTTGGTCCGAGTCAGAATGAAAGAGGAGCTACGGAGAATCTGGGGTCATGGGAGAGATGGAAGGGAAGTGGGCATCTTTGAGGTCAAGGCCTGGGGTTGCATCAGAAGCCAAAGGTCAGGGAGGAAAAGGCCATCTGGGTATCGTCAGAGAGAGTGGTCCTCCAAGCCCTTACACCAGCCAAGGGTCTTTCACCTGTTTATGCCCGTCCCCTCCCCCAAAATGTTGCTGATGCAATGGAGAGGAACACCCACACTGCAGAGACCTTCCAGAAAGGAAGAGACTTCCCTTTGCCTCCAGTGAGCATCCCTCTTTGGGGAGAGGGCTGGGGCCAGGTGGCCCCTACAAAGCTGGAATTGCACCGCTCAGCCTGGGCCAGCCGTGCTGTCGCCACCCTCACATAGGGGATGGAGCCCTTGGCAGAGGGTGAAGGAAACCGTCGCCCCATGCCTTTCTGGGGATGGGTTTCCAGTTGCCCTGGGATCCCTGCCCTGTGCGTTGGGCCCAGAGTTCCTGCTGGCTGTGGGAACTGGGCTGGGCAGGGAATAAAACCAGATTATGAGGCACACTGGGGGGTACACAGGCCATTTTGGGGCAGGGAGGGGGACAAGGTTTAATCTCAGCCTGAGCCCTCTCTACAGAGGGATGTAGGTCTTGTTTAAGGAGAAACTGGGAGATTTTCATTGGATTTCTGGCCCCCAGTAGCTCAGCCTTCAACCTCCTGGCTCCATGGACCCCCACCCCCTGAGCACAAATCCCTGTGTCCCTGCAGGAAAACCTTGCTGAGCCTGTGCCTGGAGAATGCTGAGCTGAAGGAGCAGATGGGAGAAGCAACGTTGCCTGAGTTTTGGGAGAAGGACGATGAGAAGGAGGAGCAGGGGGGCCTGAGGTCAGAGGTCAGGAGACTACAAGGGAGACTGCGCAGTTCAGAGGCTGTGATCGGGCTCCTCAAGACGCAGCTGGCGCTGAATGGCTGTGCAGGCGAGGGCACCTTCAACCCCCAACTCATTGTTGGCATGGCCCAGGAGATTGAGCGGCTGCGCGTGGCCAAGCCTTGCACCCACCAGGGGCAGATCCATGAGGATGCAGCAAAGCAGGACTGCCCCCAGCCCCCAGCCATAGATGCCAGCACACCACTCACCCCCAGAGGGACTTTGGTAACTGCTCTAGGGCTAATGTGCCAGTTCCCACCCCCTCCCATGGCCTTCAAGACACAAGTAACTGCTGTAGGGCCTTTGTGCCAGCCCTCCTTATTCTCTCTCCCAAGTAACTGCTCAGGGGTCTCTGTTCCAGCCCCACTATTCGCTCCCAGGACACACACAGGTAACTGCTCTGGGGCCTCCATGCCTCTGCCCCCACCCCCCTTTCCAGGGACATGGATAACTCAGCCCTGAGACCCAGACACTAGCCTGTCTCTCTCTACCTCCACAAGAGCCCAGGTAACTCAGCCAAAGAGGTAGGGCTGGTCCTCTTGCCTTACAGAACCCCCATGCTGACTCTTTGGGAGAGGCCTCTCCTCACTGCCCCATGACTCTCCCAACCTCGTGTCCCCTCCCCACCACCGTAACCTTTTGCACCTTCAGCAGCAGGCCCAGAGCATAGCCCTTCTACCCAGGCTCCAGAGCTGGCTGATGTGCACTGTTGTTCCTTTTCCTGCAGGTTGAGGGCAGCTCCCTGAGCGGATTTTGGCAGCAGAGTGTGGAACCTGGAGAAAAGGAGCCGGCCGAGGAGCTCAGCTCTGAGCTGGCCCAGTGCAGGCAGCGCTGCCACGAGCTACAGGACAAGCTGGTGGTGTCGGAGGCCACAGTGCAAGCGCAGGGGGTGCAGCTGGAACAGTACCACAGCCTGCTCAGTGAGTATCCCCACACCTCACAAAGCTCGGCCTGTATATCCCTGTATAGTTCAGGCATTTGAAATACCGGTATTGGCAGACTTTTTGGTTGAAAAATCATAGGCCACTTTATGCACTGCCACTGCCACTGCATGGCAGGAGGGGCGGGGTAGAAATTTATAAAATAAATAAAATAAATAAATTCTGCAGCTCCTAACTCACAGACCTCTTAGGCAACTAGCTTGTCTTCTATAAAACCTGGTGTGGACACTGCCGGATCTGTCACTAACCAAGGGCATGCCCACATGCTAGGATCAGGGATTGGATCCCTGAAATACTACAATGGTGTCTCCTGTGCCAGGCCCAGCCTGGGGCTCCATCAGGGTGCAGTGCATTCCCAGAGCTGCAGGTAATTAGCGGGTGTTTTGAGAATTCTACCTCCATTCCCATTGCTACTGGATTGGGATGGGGGGCTGCATGGTCATCTGTGGCTGAGGTGTAATCTGGCTGCTCTTCTTTGTAGCAGGTGATCCTGCCGTGCAGCAAGACAGCAAGCAGGTCCAGGTGGGGCTGCAAGATCTGGGCTATGAGACCTGTGGGAGGAGTGAAAATGAGGCTGACCGGGAGGAGTCCCCCAGCCCTGGTAAGATACATGCCCCAGACTGCCCCTGCTGCCATGCAGCTCATGGTGTCCTTTTTACAATAAAGCAGCCAAGCCCCCAGGGCAGGCTAGGGGAGAACAGAACTCCCACAAAACAAGGCCAGAGCAGGCAGTGGCAGGACAAGATGAAAGAATGTGTAGGCCCTGGGATCAGCCACTATTGGGTAGCCCCTGCCCAGTGCCCGTGCTTCCTACAGTGAGTGCAGGCAGGGAGAGGAGCTGGCCAGGCTCAGCTTTGGGGAGGAGCAGGGCTGGAAAGCAGGCAGGGGTGGTGTTGCTACCGGCACCCACCACCTCTACCACTGAATGCACTTTTGTGCCAGCTGCAGCAACAGCTCTGGTATCCCTGAATGGCAATGCCCACAGCCCAGTAGCCACCAGAGCCTGCACACTGATTGACCCTGTGCATGGAGTCATCCCAAGCCATCCCTCTGCCACAGTGTAGTCGGCCTGGGCAGCAGGACCAAGCCAGGAGGCCCCAGTGCTGAGGTGGCAGGTGGCTTTAATGCTCCCTGACTGCTTTGATGGAGGGGAACAGCAGGGGACACAGCTGTACCTGTAGATGTAGCTAGGCTGGAATGGGCCCTGGTGCACAAGATGGAATGCCACCTCCCCAACTCCCTTCCCAACAGCAAAAGGCACAGCTCCACCAGGATGTGTGATCCCCCAATCTTGGGGGCCTGTGCTGGGGTCTCTTCTCTGAGCTGTCTCCCCAAGGGGCCTCATTTACTGCAAAGCTCCCCCAGGACCATCCTTGCCAAGCCCATCAGTCCCAGAGCAGCCTGCCCTTTGGTTTCAGAGCTGCACTGTTCTTGTGCATTGCGGTAGTGCCTAAGGGCTCTCACTGGGCTCCAGGCCCCAGGGCTGCGTGGACTGGGAGAGAGAGTCCTTGCCCCCAACGTGCTTACAAGCTAAAGGACAGGACAAACACTGGATAGGACTGGGAGAAGGGACCCCCATTGCCTAGATAGAGAAGAGACGTCCCAAAAGACTGGGTGACCGGCCCAAGGGCACACAGGGAGGGTGCAACAGAGTCAGGAGCTGAACCCAGATTTCCCAAGTCCCAGCCGAATGCTCAAGCACAGCCCATCCATCCTCCCCTGAAGAGCAGCCCTTGTGTGATCCCAGCACAGAGCCACTGAGACACTCTCTCTCTTCCTCAGAGTGCGAGGAGCTGAGCCCCTGGGGCACACGCTTGACCTCCCCTCCAAGCCAGCTGGGCAGGCAGGCGGCTCTCCCTGACTACAGCAAGTGCGAGGACCTTGCCCTCCTCCGGCAGCATATCCAGGAGCTGCAGGCCCAGCTACACAGCTCCAGAAAGGTCATCCAGAGCCTGCAGAGCCGGGTGCACTCCCTCTCCACCACCAGCGACTACGTCTCTGGGGCCGAGCACCCGCACAGGCTGAAGCAGAGCTATGCACTGGGCAGCTCTCCCTCCCACAGCATGACAGATGAGGATGAAGGCTGGCAGTCTGATGGCTTCGGGGCCATCTGCCCCCCAGTGCTCCAACCCAGCAAAGATCTGGAGCGACTCATCCAGAGAGTCTCCCTGCTCGAGGCCCAGCTGCCAAAAGCCAAGGTGGAAGGGCTCCTGCCAGAGGAGCTGAAATCCACCATCTGGCCAGGGTAGGGATGCTGGGGGCTGTGCAGCAGGGTGAGGTGGGAAAGACCACTTGGGCCAGGCCCTGGGGAGGTGGCTGCAGCAGGTGAAGATCAGGCCCATGCAGCCTCTCTGCCAAAGGGTGGGGGTCACTAATAAATGCTGGGCTCAGCCAAGTGTGCAAGTCCTCAGTATGCGTAGCATAAGGAACATCCAGGAGGCAGGGCCCCCTCTATTTGCACATTCTGCAACCAGAAAGCCTAGATAGTGGGAGAAGAAAACCTAGATTCTGCGAGTGGATCCAATGATGCAAAAGGATTAAATCTTGCAAATTATGCTAAATTATGTATGCAAATCAATTTGCCAGCATGCCATTTCACCAATTGTAGACATCTTGGATCTGAAACACAAAACAACACACCAGCTTCCCAGTGGCAGGGGGACGCTAATTTCTCCAGCCGGCAGCAAGGGCTACTCTTTGGAAGTTGCGGGGAGTGACCCCAAAATATATTTCACCAGTTTTCAGTGCTGGTATCCCATTGGGTAGCTCCCAGTGGTACCAGTACCCCATTGGCTAGCTCAGTGTTCCTCAATCGAACTATAACTGCATTGCCAGTGACAGTTTCTGTACTAAACTCCACAAGAATGGCTGTGATTGCAGAAGCACAGAATTCACAGGGCCCTGAATAAAGGGAATCCAAACTTTGGGGGGAGGATGAAGAAGAGGATAATGCAATCTCTCTTTATGGGCAGAGCCCCTGTCTGTGCTATCTTCCCAGCACTGGTGCTGTCTGGTACCTGGGGAGGGTGTCTTAAGGCTGGAGGGCAAGATTGCTGGATCTGTTCCTTCCCCTCCTGTGGGGAGGTGATTGGTTTCTGTGGGTGCCTTTTCCTCAGCAGACAAGAATCCATGGCTTTCCTGTTTGGGATTGACAGTGCAAAAGCCTCAGCTGTTTGGAAGCTGGGCTGAGCTGGGTGCATGCGTGCGTACCCACCACTGCCTTCTCTTCCTGTAGGAAATATGACTCGCTGGTGCAGGCACAGGCCCGTGAGCTGTCTCACCTGCGCCAGACAATGCGAGAGGGGCGAGGAGTGTGTCGCTTCCTGAGCCAGCACCTTGGGGACACTGTCAAATCCTTTGAGGCTCTCCTGCGAGGCACGGACATTGACTACTACCTGGGGCAGAGCTTCCGGGAACAGCTAGCACAAGGGAGCCAGCTGGCAGGACGGTTGGCCAGCAAGCTGAACAACAGTGAGTAGCTAGAATGAGCAGCAGGCAACCCCTTGTTGCACACATGGCACTGCTAGCCAGTGGAACTCGCTGCTGCTGGGTCTGATTTAGGCCAGCAGTTGGGCAAGATTCAGAATGGGCTGACTGGGGGAGTTAGCAGGGCAGGCACAAACTCTCCTGCTGTACAGCAACAGCCTGCCTGTAGTGGAGATCAGGGCTGGACACCTCCAGGACAGGTCTTTCCATAACAGCCCACTAGAGGCTTCTTGCATCATGTTCCGCCTGTTGACTGGGGGGGATGGAAGGTGATCTGTGCTTGTCTGCAGCACAGGTAAGGTAGTGTTTTTTCCTGGCTCTGGGACCCCAACTGCTCAGATGGGCCCCTGGCAGGGGAGATTTTGTTGTTATGCTCACTCTGACTGGTTCTCTCTGGATGTTGCTCTTAGGAGATCGTGTGGATGTGGAGGAGAAATCCAGACATGAATTACTAGCCCTCAGGTAAGCGGTGGAGGTTTCCTGCGCAGCTCAGCTGCTATGTACACTCGGGACTTAAAATGACGTTTCCCAGGGTTTGGTGGGTTTAACATTTACTGACTCTTACATTGCTGGCAGCTAGTCCTACATGCTAGTGAGAGCAGAGGCCAGATCCCTGGAGTCTCCCAAGTGCAAGAAGTAGTTGCTCCCGTAGACCCTGGGGCGCAGGTATAATAGGGGCAGGCGATACAGATGCCCATAAGCTTGGGGGAGCCATGTTCTCTGGGACAACTGTGTCCCCTGTTACTGGAGGGAGGGGAGAAAAGGAGCCTCATTCCATCTTTTGCTCCAGGGCCCATTCCAGCCTAGTTAGAATACCCTGCCTAAAAGCAGAGAGCTTGACTGATCTCTGACAGGTGGTCAGGTGCTGCTGGGGATGCAGACAGGATGGGGGAAGCTGCCCCACTCCCATGCTCTGTGGTGCTGGTGCCTCTTCTCACGCCCTGGGACAGTCAGGGCAGGACTTATCCTCCCCAACACACTCTGGGGGCTAGTGTCCCTGCTGCTCCTTTAATAAGGAGTTTCCCCCTTCAGTGCAGGGCATGGCTCGTGCTGGGAGTGGGCACTCTGAGTGAGTGAGATGTTAGCTGCTTGCGGGGAGAGGGTGGGAGAGAGAGGTCTCTGATGACAGGAGGATGAAGAAGTCATGGGGTGCACAGACTCCCCTGCACAGAACAACCCCATGTCCCACTCCAGGCTCAGCAAGGAGCTCCAGGAAAAGGAGAAGGTGATAGAAAACCTCCAAGCCCAGCTGCATGAGCGCTCGGTGACCCCCTCCAGCAGCCGGGCTGTCTCCGAGTCAGCTCGCTCCGGCAGCAATGCCTCCTTTCTCTCTGACGGCCTGGAGGCCTGTTCTGACCTGGATGCTGCCAGTGAGTACACCCAGTTCCAGGAGGATCCCAATGACAGCCAGCCCTGCAACCTCTCAGGTACAACCCACCGGGCCCTGTATTGAGCTGTGCAGTGAGGGAAAGCACCCTCTGCCACAGGATTGCCCTGTTATTTCTCCTGACATAGAGCACAAGGCCCTGGCAGCAGGGCTCTCTTGGCAGTGTCTCATTAATTGTTCCCATGAATCAGGCTTTGTCCTTCCCAGCTAACGGGGTCTCTTTGGCAGCTGGGTGTGATTGTCAGTGAGCACATCCAGGCACAGGTGTCAAGCTGGAGTAACTGTGCTGAAGCACATAGCTTCCCTGTCCCAGTCAGGCCCAGCAAGCCTGAGCAACAGGACCAGATTCCCTCCTGCAGATTAGAGAGACCTTTCCCCCTTTCTCAGCGGGTGGCACTGTGGACTCCCTTTCTGCATTAGCTCTTGGTGTTCTGGGTGGAGTGTTTTGTGAGGGATTGTGTGTGTGGGACTGTCATGGGCTCCGCAGACCTCTCCTGCCCAGACCTGGCACAGGGGTGAGCTTCCACCTTAACCTGTCGACTGCAAGGACTCACAGTCTTGTTTTATACAGGAGCTCCAGGAGACAGTTGCCCACCCACAGATCTGGAGATGAAACATCAGGGCAGTCTAGGGCCAGGGTCCCCAGTGCTGCTCACTTGTGGGATGCCTGCTACCCTAGACTGGGGCCAGCTGCAGGCCCTTTACTCCTTCCCTTGGCTTGTCTCCCCACTGTGAGTGGCACCTCCTTTGCTGGGCAAGCCCCTGAGGTTTGAGTCTAGATGAAGGATGGTCCCTTCCAGGTAGCAGGCACTGTTTGTGAGAGATCACCCCTTCCCTGCGCACAACCCCACCCTCAGAGCAACAACTCAGGCCAAATTTAGACAAACTTTACTAAGGGAATTGGATGCCAGAGGACAGTCCAGGCATAGAGAAACACAAGGCAGGTCAAATAACGTAGGCTTGCAGTTTTTAGTCTCTGGGTGGGTAAACCCTTTCTATTTATTTATTTATTACAACTATTTATATCCCGCACCCTCCTGCACATTGGCAGCTGGGGACGGCAAACAACACAATAACAATTTCTTCCCTCCCTCCATGTTCTCAGCTCACCTGGCAAAGAGGCCACTCCAGGACCGAATCAGCTCTCCCTAGCTTCACTGTGGTCCCCTTCCAGCATTATGACACCAACTGCCTCGCGTTAGCTGACCCTGCTTCCACTTACCAGCAGTTCTCTCTGCCCAGGTCTAAACCCGTTGAACAAAGGCAGATTGGGAGGGGTCCCTTCCTCTTGACAAAAGAGCCATTAATAAAGCCAGACTGACTGGCTCCGGGGTGGGTTTGTTCCAGGTGTCTGAGGAGACACCAAACCTTCACAGGGACAGCAGGAGGCAATATCCCCTTTCCACAGTTCATTCCCATTCTGAGCCAGCGGCGGCTGGGCTTGTTCAGAGAGCTCCGCTGCTCTCTAGCTGGCTTGCACCATCTTCTGACCAACAGTAGAAAATCAACGTAGTTGCAACCTACTAACTACCCCACTTTGGTAGTGCTCGCACTGCAGCTCTAAACCTAAATATTTACTCTTCATTCTCTCCCTAATGGTCATGGCATAGCAGAGTGTTACTTGAGGGGATGAAATAACTTTGATGTAAATGTGTTTGCATTGCAATTACTTTGAAATAACAAGCAAGGGGGAGTGTGTACTCCTAATTTTTCAGGAGCACATACTTCTCTGCCTACTCCTCAATAACTCTGATGTAGTTGCTCTGCTTGGGCAAATGCTTTAGAAGTAAAAGTCAAGTAAGGTGCAATTTCTTCACACTATCTGTTGGAACGTGGCCTCCACTATGTGCACTGCTTGCTTCTCTGCTCCCTCTTGAGAGCTCTCATGATTCAGATTCATCACCCAGGAAAGGATCCCTCCTCATCCCAGAGATGAAGTTGTGTTTTCACTCACCTGACTTGATTCATCCATACACAGTTGGTCCAATACAGTCGGCTTCAATTAGCCAGGACACCAAAATGGGGAGAGCCACTTACCCAGGACAGAACTGTGGGAATGACTCTTCAAATGATCTTATTGTGACTGAGCTCATCTCTCCTTTCATTTGCATAGAGACTAATTGGGGATGCATCTTACATCTCCCAGGACAGCCTGATCAAGCAGTTTCTACTGTGTCTGTATTTTAATGACAAGAAAACTTTAAAAATCTGTAGCTTCTAGGGGTGCAACCATTAATCAATTAATCGAACAGAGTAATAGATTAATCTGTCTAAACCAATTAAAATTTGTCCCCCGATTAATCGGTTAGCTGTCAGGACCTTCTGACAGTCCATAGTTCTGAGTCCATAGCTCAAGGGGACGCATTCCAGCAGAAGGGAAGTTCACCCAACACATGCAAATCAGGCAAATATATGCACATTTATGTAAAATTATGCAAATATGTGCAAATTTTAATAGAATACTTTATCGATTAATTGACAAAAAGACTTAATCAGTTAATCAACTAAAATTTCTAATCAGGTTGCAGCCCTAGTAGCTTCTCATAAAACTGTTCAATATCTGCAATTTTAACAGGAAATCTGAAAGAAAAGACAAACCCTAATTCTACCGAGCATCTTCAAAAGTCTTTCCCAAGCCTCTCAAATTGAAACTGAGCACATGAGCAGAGCTCAGGGTTTGCTCTCCACAAAACTGAACCACTCTGAACAAAAACCTAAACATCCGAATAACATGGCAGATCCCTAAACCAACGTGGTATCTAAATCTGGGCGTGACTAAACAATATAATAGTCAGATTCTGAAAAGCCTGCGAGGATTCGATAGGAACAACTGCAGAAATTCTACAGAGTGGCATGTTGATTGGAAAAGCCCAAGAAACCTGCAGAACACCAGAGCAACAAGCCTACAAGTGTGTGTGTTGGGGCTGGGGTACATTAGTTCCTGATGTAAAAGCGGGAGGGATGAATGAGTGTCTCCCTCTTGAATTTGAGGTGCAGAGGAGAGCCCCCCGCTGTAGAAATAAGTCTGTTAAAGGGAGCACCTTTCTGCTAGAGCCCCCGTGTTCCACTCCTCATTCTCTCTGCCTTCTCTCTCTCAGCAGGCATTACCATGGGACTCTTCCCTTCCTCAGAGGGCTGGAGGCAGAGCTCAGATCTGTCTCTCTATCTGGGGAGTGAGCCGAGATAGTTCTTGCCCCTCTGAAGAGCAGCTCAAGAGTCTCTCCTTTAGCCAAGTTAGGTAGCAGCACCTCAGCTGCAGGACTCTCTGTCCCAGAACAAGGGAGAGGCCCGTTTCCTTTTGTGCAGTTCCTGTGCGCGAACTTGTGACACTGGGTGTTTTTAGACACACATTTCTCCTGGATGTTTGCTGTAACATCCAGAACTTTCTGTGTGTCTAAATCACTCATCCAGATCTTAAACATACGGATCTTTGAACTTCTGCGTGAAACTTCTCCCAGAACTTTTGTGTGTAAAAGGTTCTCCTGGTAAACTGCTTTGCTCCAGGCAGCTGTGGTCACTTGGTTTCCATGGCAGCCTGTCACGTCTACAGCTGTGGCTACTTTAGGCTGCCTCAGGGCAGTGTTTGTGTGAAGAATGCATCCAGGAACTGCCTCAGGGCAGTGTGTGTGTGAAAAACGAATCCGGAACTTACTTGTGGACTTGTAAACTCAGAAGATTGAAACATCCGGAACTTTAACATGTGTCTAAAAATGCCCACTGATAGCTCCTTACTGGCCCTTCAAGCCATTGTTTTCACCCTTGTCAAACCCCTCATGGAAGCTCCAGTCTTGGAAAGACACAGATATGACCAGGGTTCTTGGGGTTCCCTCAATTTAGCTGTCACCCCAAGTGCCCCCAGACCAGCTGTGAATAATACAGTTTACTCACTGGTAAATTCCAGTGGTCATCACTCAGTTCCCTGAGCATGCCAGCCTACTTGTGTAAACTCAGTGGGTGTCTTCAGATGGACAGCATTGCACGCCTCTGCTCCGTCTCGCTGTCAATCGGGCTGTCTGTTTAAAGACAGCCCACCAGATGTGGAGGCAGAGCAGAGACGGGGAAGGCTGCCCTGCTCCAGGGTAGCCCCACCAGCAGTGGTCTGGAACATGCAGGAGCACCGCCAGCAAAGAGGGCACCCCGACCCTGGGGCACCAACTGGAGGTGGGGCTGCTACCTGTCTGCTCAGAGGACGGCTCAGCCGGAGGTTGCCCCGGCTAATGCCATAGAATTGCGGGTGATCCATCCAGGTGGATTGTGGGCTGCAGCAGCCACCAGGACTGGGTAGTCAGGGCTGCACGTGTGCAGACGCAGGAGTGCTCACCCCAGGAGCAGGTTCAGGAGCGAGTATCCCCGTGTCTGTGTGAAAACACCCATTGACACCTCTATCTTGGAGGTAGTTTCATCACATAAATTTATAGAATGAGTCAGGTCTGTCTAAGTATGACAACTGAGACATTTCTCAAGATTGTCAGTAGTTGGTTCCAGTGACATACAAACACCAGCTTATAAAGAGAACGTTTATAAACGGTTTAAAAATTGTGAAGTATCAGAGCTTATACAAAAATTGCATAAATGAAATAAAAGCGAAATAATATGCAATGCTAGCTTGACTTATGAAATTCAAAGTTTGACAGGACTGTCATAAGTTCCCAGAGTTCATGATTCTTGGTCAGTTGACCAGGCAAAGTAGCAAAGACCCTGTCTCTCATGGCTGGCAAGACAGGCTGTCTTGTGATCTTCACATGCAGGTAGAAGCAATGTAGATGCTGCCCAAGTACCTTTTAAGTAGTCAGGCTCTCTCTCTTTGTTCTTAGTTCCAGAAACCTTCCACTGAAACCTGTTCAATCTCACACCTGCCACTTGGAGAGTAGACCCTTCATGTCCTATGTAACCCATATCTAGATTTGTCCATCAACGTGTATTTGACCTGTGTCACCAGGATACTGGGGTTCCCTTCTCTCTGCCCCCTCCCCCCCCCAGTGCTGTTAGGTCAGCCACGACCAGATATTTTCCCTCTCTAGGCTCTTCTGGACGCCACTCCTCTCTGAGTGTGCCAGCAGCCAAAGGGTTAATCCCTGGATCTTAGCAGCACCATGGTGTCATAAAGTTAAAAAATGGGTCAGGTCAGGCTCGTGTCGAGGTTGGTCGAGAGATACCCTAAACTAGCCTGAAGCACCAGTGACCACACTTACATACAGTTTTTAGGATGGAGAAAGTTTATGTAAAAGCTACTAAGGTGGGAATGAGGGTTCAGAGGTTACAGAAAATGCATAAAATAAAACAAAACAGACCTAATGCACAATCTAGCTCCACTGGTAAATTCTCTGACTAGAACCTTACCTGGTTCTTTAAGGAACTTGGTGAGGGCCCTGGCATACTCTTGGTGCCAACCAGTGAACTATCTGGCTTTACATGGAGAAGATTAGTTTCTGTGATGTGGGTTGTATGGTCTCAGGACCAGGGAGTTCCTGCAGGAGGAAATTAGTACAGACCCCAAACCCTAAAAAGGTAAGTAGTGGCTACCCTTAGTGTTGCTGATTGCAAAACAATGAGGTGACTTCCTAATATCCTTGTGTCCGACTTCCCCTGAACATCTCCTAGTGCCATGGGTGCTGGGAGGGAGAGTCCAAAAGGAAGGTGGGTAGTTGCACCCTCTGGCTCCCATTTGGCCCTGCCCTTTCCAAGTGTCTTGATGTCATAATGCTTGGGAAAGGGGAATGGACCCCCTTCACCCACCCCTTTCTGATGAGATCACGACCCTTTTCTGAGTGTCGCGATGTTGCAATACTTGGAAGGGGCGTGGTCACACCAGAAAGAATTACATCAGGGGGATGGGTGGGCAGGAGAACTGCCCACCCATCCCCCCCTCTGGAATGTAATTCTTCCGGCGCCCTTGCCTGGTGGCTCACAGGTTCTTGCTGTGAAGTGTAAATGTAGCCCTGGGCAAGCATCCTGAAAACTGCTGTGCTCTAGTCAACTCTCATGCCTGCTCTCCCAGTGCCATTCCTTATTGCTGCTACCTCCACTCAAAGGGCATTGGGCAGAGACATCTCTTTTCATGGAGCCTTTTGTAAGGGCAGAGTTCACCTCCCATCAGGATCTGACAGGCACCCAGAAGATCAACTCTTGCTTCCGTAGGATTCCAGCAGCCGTTCTTCCTCCCTTCTGCACAAATCCTGAGTGCCCAGGGGAGTTGGAATTGCCCAAGCTGGTTGTGTAGAAGCACTAAGCTCAGCCTGCTCTGCATGCAGATGTTCACAAAGTCCTCCTCTCTTCATCTTCTGTCTCAGTCCTGTCAAGAGCTGCTGTCCAGGAAGAAGATGGGGAGAAAGCAAAATGGTTTTACCCCTACACGCTTTTCCTGGCGAGGAGCCTAGCACAACCTTGGAGGATCTGAGGGACATTGCACAGTGTGGTGCTAGCAGTTCAGTTAGTTATGTCGGGGTAGTGCTGAGGTCTTGTTTTATCGATCATTGATGATGATGGACTATTGTGAATTAACATGAGGTCACCACAATTTTTCCAGCTCTGGAATGTTTCAGCCTGGGTCTTTATGGGTGGAAAGGGGAGTTCCTCACCAGACTGACTGCTATGAACTCTGCCTCCCGCCTGTCTGAGGAGGAAATTCCTGGGGCTGCTGCCCCAAAATCTCCAGAATAAACTGTTTTTTCTCTTCTGTGTGGGTTTTGTAGATCTGGCCAGCCCTTCTGGTAAAGTTCCTGCTCTGCCACCTCATCCATCACCTGCCACCACATCCCATGCACCTCGGGCCAAGTCCATCCGAAGCAGCCTCACCCTTCCATCTTCACAGCAGCCCCTGGCAGAGGCCAACCGAGCACCCGCAGCAGGTAGAATCCACAGGGCGAGGAGCTCAGAGAGGGGTGGGAAGTCTCTGTGCAGTGGGGTCCGAGAGGCGAAGGTCTCCGTACAGCAATAGAGACCCTGCATGATCTGGACCTCCCTTTCTCTTCCTTGACAGCGGAATAACAACCTCTCCTTCCTCTTCCTGTCCCTGCTCCCCATGGCAGCAGCTCTACCCATTTATCCAGCTTCTGGGGGATTCAAATTCCCCTCCCTTAACTTCAGACTCCGGTGCACAACATGGCAACCTCTCTAAGGGGGTGCAGGGAACCATAATGAAGGAGGGGGCTGCCCCTTGCTCCCCAGGCTCTGGGGACAGGTGTCTCCTCCGTCCCTTGTTCTCACTCCTGTGTGCCTGTGCTGACTCCAGCAGCTCTAACTTTCAGCTCCTCCTGTCAGAGGAAGAAGGGGTGGCATAATGAACCCTGCTTTAGCTTCACCCCTAAATGCGAGGGTGGGAGATTTCCCACCGAAAACAGAGAGGTTCCCTGTCCCCTCATTGTTACTCTTTTGACAGAGCCCCTTTTCCCCTCCAAGGGGCCACTTTAAAAATTAGTACAAACTCTTAATGGCCACGTAGAAGTTGGGGCAGGAAGGTTGAAGGGTGTGCTCTGGAAGAAGAGAGTCCGGATCATGGATCTGTCCCCTCTCCTTGTATTGTGTGCATGCCCTCATCTTTGCTTCCTTATCCTAAGCTCAGTCTTTCAGTGTTTGGGGGTAGAAACTGGATCCAGGTCCAGGCACAGGGGAAAAAAGGATGCAGATAACAGTCCAGCAGTGTGATGGGGGTTATCCAGTCTTTTGCACAGAGAGAAACTTGTCTATGTCCTGTTGGGGAGAGGTTGTACGTGTGCAGCTGGTGCAAAGAACTATTTCTCTGAGAACGCATGGAGTCTCTGGAGGCTAGAGTGGCAGAACTGGAGGAGCTGAGGCAGAAAGGCGATGTGTTATCCTCTTGCTCCAAGGATACATCTCCGGGGGTGGGGGGTGCACCCAGGAGGGTAGGAATAGGATAACAGTGGTACTTGATGATTAGATAGTTAGAACAGGGCTTGAATTATAAGGGGAAAGGTAGGTGGGCCTTCAATGAAATCATGCCCCCCTTTAACCTTCTAAAGCCACTAGCTAAGGGGCCTGTCAAAAAGCCACACACACACACACACACCCTGTAATTCAGGCAGTGTGTTAGCCACCAGCAAACCAGCTATCTACATTTCTGTGAGGATCACATGTACATTTCTTGTGTGGTGCAAAGGTAGCAGACCTCACATAGCACATAGACAGAATTTTAAAGAGTACTGGGGTGGAGCCAACTGTCATGGTACATGTCGGTACCAATGACGTAAGAAGATGTAGGAGGGAGGTTCTGGAGGCCAGATTTAGGCTTCTAGGTAGGAGACTGAAGTCCAGAACCTCCAGGGTAGCATTCTCAGAAATACTCCCAGTTCCACAGGCAGGACCCCAGAGTCAGGTTGAGCTCCAGAGTCTCAATGCATGCATGAGATGATGGTGCATCTTTCCGAAGATCCAGGACCCTGGAGCATCTGCTGCCGCTGCATCCACCCCTAGACGCTGGGACTCAGAAGCAGCTTCAGTGGGAACCTCTGAGTTAGCCGCAGCGGCCGGTGACCTTAAAGCATGGAGTTTGGGTGCATGTGCACCATCATTTTTCCCTAGAAGCATGCTGGGAGTTGTAGTTCAGCATGCTTCGAGGAAGAAAATATGATGCACATACCCCCAAACCCCAGGGAGTTCCTCCTACTGCCGCAGAGTAGATCCTCTTGCCACTGGTCTGAACCAGGGGGCGTGGGTAAGCACACCAGGGCCAGGGGTGGGGCAATGACATCAGTGTGTGCAAGCCACTGATTAGCTCTTGTGCTGGGATATCACCCATCAGTCACTGCACACAAGCCAATCAGAGGCTGATGTCACTGGACAAGGGAAATTCTGCTGCAGGAATCTGGGCCAGGGCTGGATTCCACATAGAATCTGTAAATTGCAGTGATGTGTTTCACACGGGGCCCTGGGTATGGAACAGCTCCCCTGTTTGTGTGGCTAGATAGGTTGGGGGTCTTCAGCTTTGAGAAGAGATGACTGAGAGGAGATATAATAGAAGTTTATAAAATCATGAGTGGTTGAACAAGTTAATGGGGAACTATTATTTACCCTCTCAGATACTACTAGAACTAGAGGGCACACTATGAAAGTAACATGTAGCAGAGTTAAAACAAATAAAATAACTTATTTATTCACTCAACACACAATTGCTGTGGAATTTGTTGCCAAGGCCAGTAGTATAGCTGGGTTTAAAACCGGATTGAACAAGTTTCTGGAGGATCGGTCCATTAGCAGGTATTAGCCGGGTAGATTTTGTGGAATGTAACCTCTTACTGTTGGGAGCTGGGAGTGAACAACAGGGAACAGTTTGCCCCATTGTGACCTGTTGGGTACTTCTTCCAAGTGACTGAGATTGGCCGCTGTCGGAGACAGGTGCTGGGCTTGATGGACCATTGGTCTGACCCAGTATGGCACTTCTTATTTTCTTAAAGGGGCCAAATAAAGACTGGCTGCAGTCTGCATTCAAGCTCTGGGCCTGAGGTTCCTTGTCTCAAATGGTTCAGTGGGTTTCTTATAATGCCTCCTGAAGATGTGCTGCTACGTCTCTGCCACATCTACTTCTCACAGCTGTGACATGCTTATGACATCCATTCATTGTGTATAAGCTATCCGAGCAGGAGGTCTTACTCTGCAGCACGGCAGAGTGAAGCAATGCCACTTTGTGCTGCCAGAGACAGTGAGCACACTGGCTTCATCTCCTGGAGGACTCGAATCGCAAAATCACAGACACCTCCCTAGGGCTGGTCTGCATCATCACGGGGAAGAGCTATCTTGCAATCCATGCAATGTCTTTGGAGTGCACATGTGTGTGAGAGATCTCTTCCCTCCAAAGCCATGCAGGGACCTATAGATGCAGCACCACTCAGGATTGTTGGCTTTAGCAGACAAAGCAGTTAAGATGATCCCTTTGATCTGGACCAGCATCTGTTGGTGACAAGCGTGGGCATTTCTAACCAGCACACAGTCCAGGGAGGTGTGTCCTCTTCATTAGCCTGTCTCCAGGGTTTCATTTGGGGGTGAGGGGTGGGCTGAACCCTTGGAAATGTTCCCAGTAGCAGTGTGCACCCAGAAATATGAAAGACCAAGAGAAGGTCAAAATTGGCTATTTCAGGACTAGAAACAAAAGCCAGAAAAAAAAATCTGGATGCCTTATTTCACTTTTATTACTGACTTTTCTGTCCCGCTCCCTGTGCTGACCTTCATGTAGATTAAAAGAAGTCCTGCTTTATATTCAGCTGTAGAGAGGCAGGGTGATCCAGTGGCTGGGTTGTGAGATGGAGAATAGGGGTCATTTTCCTGCTCTGACGAGTTCTGGGGCAGGGGGGCGTGATTTCTGAGGCAGTCTTGGACCCTTCATTTTTTAGAAATTAAGTACAGCCTGTCTCCTGCGTCGGCACTGATTCAACAGCACTGTTGGAGCAGTGAGAACTTCCTATTGGAAACCCAGACAACTTGCTGTCCCTGATGTGGGGTTCCTCTGTCTGTGTTTTACCTGAGCCCATGGCGGTCCTAAGGCGTAGAGGAGTGCCAGCTGTGGAACTTGCAGCAAAGTTCACCCTGCTTTTCCTTCAGGGGAGGGATGGTTAAGCCCGGAAGGGGTGGGGGTTCTCTCTGTGCTCAGAGGGTCAGATCTACAGCAGATGTAACTTGGAGTGGCTCAGTTGCTGTGGGTTATGCCAGCTGTGGAGCTGGCCCAGTGTGTTGGAAAGACCTCTCCATAGGGGCTGTGCCCTGGGCACTGAGATGAATTTGCTGGTTTGTAACCTGTGTGCCTGGCACCTTGGCCAGGAGTAGCCCCTCTCATTTAACCTGCTCTCTCTCCCTCTCTCTCCTGTATCTAGGCCCTCACTTCGACTCCTTGTCCAAGCCAGTTAGCATTCCTCTGAGTCCATTTGCCCCAGGGCCACCCTCCTTCCTGCCTTTTGGCCCTCCTCCTCCTGCCCCTGCTCCTCTCCTTGGCTGCTGTGGGACGCCGGCCTTCTCCTTGGCAGAGGTGCAGCAGGAACTGCAGATGCTGCAGAGGCAGCTGGGAGAAAGTGAGCGCCTGTGGCTTGGTTTCTCATTCTCTGGCATGCGGTGCTGCATGGCTTGGCAAATGCCTCCCCCCACCCCTCGTCCATCCATCTGCACTGCCTGACTGTACCTACACTGCCTGCCCTGCCCTGCCTGGGCCACACACTCTCTCTTGAAAGTGAGCAGTGATGGAGCCAGGAGAGCAACTTCTACTCTTGCCCCTGGCCTGGGAGGTGGAGAAGGTGGGCATATGGGGAACCAGCAGCTGAGACCAATGCAGAGAGGGTGTGGAGGCCTACGAGATGGGCACTTCAGAGGGGAGGGGGCTAGAGAAATCCTAGGGAAGAGGGAAGTCCTAGGAAAGAGCAGCATACAGAGCTAGACAGCAGGGATGTGGAGGGATGGTGGGGTGGGAGAGGGCCTTGTCCCCCTTGTAGATCTGTCCTGCGAGAAGGGGTCCTGGAGCCCAGCTAAATGCTTGTAATCTTTGGGCTTCTGCTGAAGAGGCAGAGATGGTGCAGCTAGGTGATGTCTTTCACTGATGGAGACAGCTTTCAAGCCTCCCCTGCCCCTGCTTGCAATGGGATTCTCCCCTGCCCTTCTCTGCCCCACACAAAGCCATGCAAGCCTATCGCTCATGCCTGGGTTTCTCCCTCTGCCCTGTAGTCCAGGTCTAGATGGAGGGAGATGGTTCACGGGGCAGGCAGGAAACAACTCATTGCTTCTCGACGTGGTTTCTTTTTTCTCTCTCAATCCACTAGTGAAATTGATCTTGCAGATTGTCCTTCCACCACCACTCTGACCCCAAATCCCTGCAGGCCCACAGCACAGCAGATTCCAGCCAGTAGCATGTGTGTGGGGGATGGGACAGTTTTGCTTCAAAGTTGTGGGCCTGCTTTTGCGTGCTGCTGCAGGGTGCTCGAGGGGCACCCAGGCAATGTGTGGGCTGTTTGTGCTGGGGTGGTAGCAGGTGGGTGCAGCACTGGGCATGTTCTAATCTGGAAGAGATGGGTCTCTGCACAGTCAGTCTGAGGTGTGCCCAATATGCTCAGGGGGACATGAGGTAGGAGGGTATGGAGCCTGCATTTCAGGGCAACCAGCAGCTCCATGACCTCCCACCTCCAATCCCTCCTACTGACCTGTCCACAGGAGGATGATCCCTGATTAGCAGGTGGAGGGAGCGGGAGGGCTGCATTCTGACCTGTGCTTTGAGGGTGGCACTGTGTGAGGTGTGTCAGACTGTGTGTGGCAAGTGCTGCTGCAATCCCTCTCTCATTGCAGTCTCAGTGCTTCCGAGGAACAGGGAGCCCATCTTGCCTGGGGCAGGCTCTCTGAGAATAGGGCAGTTTCTGCTCTGCTGCTTTTCTCTGCACCAGGCTGAGGTGTCCTCCTCCTGTCTAGGTGTCACGCTCCCTGTACCGCCAGCGAAGCCAGCACTGCTCCCTGGTCCCTTCTCTGGTGCCAGCTCTGCTGCCTCCTCCCACTGCCTCCACACCTCTCACCATGCCCCTCAGCCTCACCTCCTACAGAGCCCTGCTGAGCAGGCCAGCAAGGCCAAAGTGGCATTTCTGCAGAGCACTGCTGCCTGGAATGTGCCTCACCTGAGCCAGCGGCAGAAGGGGACCCTCTACGGAGACTTGCCATCTGGCTCCTCGGGGTATCCATCCAGCCAGAAGCTCTCAGGTAAAGCCCACGGCCTGCCCTGTAAGGAGTTGGGGACCAGGATGGGGGAGGGAGCCCAACCAGGTGGTCCCTGCCAGAGTGCTGCATGGGGGAGGGGATGAGCAGGGTACTGTGTGCCAGACAGCGGCACAGCCATAACTTTCTTAAGGGACCCAGAGGCACAAACCCCACCCAAACTCCTTCTCCTTCTCTCCGCTCCTTGCAGTTGTGTCTTTGCCAAGCTGGCTGTTGGGGTGGAGGCTAGCCGAGCACCTGCAAGTATCCCATGCAGTGTCTGCCAGCAGTTCTGCACCTTCCCCACTCCTGTCAGCCCACCACCTCACCAGGCTGTCTGCTGAGGGGATGGGATGGGCGTCGCCTGCTGAAGAGGTGCCCCATGTAAGAGTTGGAGAGGTGGGGTGCTGCTGGAGCTTCCCTGCATACTACTCCTCCCTGGGGCAGCTACAGAGGGCCCTGAGTCCCTGTCCCCACCTGGCACTTGAAGGGAGCACCACCCTGTCATTCACAGTGCTGCTTCTGGACCTGCAGCAGCCTGGCTCCCATATTGCTTTGCCCCGATTTTCTGGCCTAGTTCCCAGCGGAGCTTCAGATACCAGGTCTCATGTGGACCTCAAGTTGCAGGGTGGCTACCCCTGCCTGGCGGGCACTCACACCAGTGTACAGCTGGCAGAGGGGCAATGACAGGCACCCACTCGGTGCAGCAGTGAATTGCTGCTCTGGGGGAGGCAACAGGATGCCAGGAGCCTCCCACTACAATGGGAGGGTTCGTCAGGCTCTAAAGCCCTGCCCAGGGATTGGCTTTGCCCTTTGGGCAGTGCAGTCATACTGGCCACGGTGCTCTCTGAGGGCAGTGAGGTGTGTCCAGGCCTGGAGGAGTCACTATCAGACCTTGCCAGTCCCAGCACCCATGTCTAGCATGGGAGACATTGCAGGTGCTGCAGTGCAGCCCATCATGCTGTGCTGCTGGCCATATGCTAGGCTGGGGCAGCGCCAGGGGTCTTCAAGTTGCCCTGCCTTGCTTCATACTCCTGCTCCAGCAGCCTTGTTCTCACTTGGAAACTACCCAGCCCCCTGCCCTTTCCCTCCACAAGCCCCAGGGTCAGGTCAAGGATGCTGGTGCAGAATAGACTTGAGCAAGGGGGCTAGTGCAGCCTAGCAGTGCCTGCCCAGTTAACTGCCGCTAACCTGCCTTGCCGGGTGGGTGTAGGGGCTGATTTACTAGAAGAGCATTTATCAGAGATCCGCAGCCTGCGCCAGCGCCTAGAAGAGTCCATCTGCACCAACGACCGCCTGCGGGAGCAGATGGAGACGCGCCTGGCCTCTGTGGCGAAGGGGAATGGTATGAGCTGGGGGAGAGCCGTGCTCAGGCCACGGGGAGACTGCAGCCCTACCCAGTCCTGTCCCAACTCCTGCTTGGGGTGGGGGAATGGGATGGTTTCTTGGGGCAGCTCAGCTAGGCCAAGGCAAAGTGGGCCCCAGTACAGGGGAATCCCTGAGAATGCAATGGGGCTGGGGCACGCTGCTTTCCAGCACCAGTTCCTCACAGGTAGACACTGAACAGAGGCCTCTTCTTCTTAGTCCTGTTCACTCTTGCTTGGCCAAGGCCCCAAATGTTAATGGGCTGTGATTGGGAGGGGGGATTATCCCTGATCTCTCGGTGGGGCTTTGCTAGCCTGAGCTGAGTGCTACCACCAGGAAGGGGAGGGGGGGATGTTGGGCATCCCAGTGGGCTATGGAATAGGAACAGGACCTCAGTAGGCTGTGGGGGCTCCTGAGAACACTGTCCCCTGAAGCACACTGGGTCAGTTGAGTTCAGCCTCCTGTCTGTGCTGCAGGGTCTCCCACCAACATCTGCATCCAAGGGCTGGAGGCCACTCCTCGGCTGAGCAGCGACACATGGACCCTGCGGGAGGACAACCAGAGCCTGCAGCTCCAGCTCAGCCTCCTGGCAAAAGGTAGAGGAGGTTCCCCTTCCCAGCCCGCCTGCAAGCCAGGCCCAGTGTTTGGCAAGGCAAGGGCTCTGGCTCTCAGCTCCTGCATCCAGAGTCCCCTACAGGGTCTCCCTACCCCCTGCCCCAGGCCAGCCTGCTGAAGGCTAACAAGCTGCCCAATCTCCCCAGAGGTGGAGCGCTTGCGGGAGGCTCTGCTGAGCTCTCACTCCAGGCTGCAGGACAGAGAGGTGGAGCTGGAGCAGCACTGTGCTGAACAGCAGAAGCTACAGGAGGAGATCCAGACCAAGCAGCAGAGTCTTGTGAAGCTCCAGGAGGAGAAGCTGGCCCTGCAGGAGAACAGCAACAGGTGGGGCTGGGTCATAAGGCAGGATTCTCAGGGTGGGGGATTAGGGAATGGAAGGTGAAGGGGCTGGTGTTGTGGGGCTCTGAGCCTGGCCTTGGGCAGAGCTTTACCTGCTGCTAACTCTGGTCATGGATACCTGAGGCTGGGAATGGCTTTCCCTGCACTTCCCTGGATGGAGCCTGGTGGCACAGTACCCAAGTGGGTGTGAAAGCAACAGATCAGTGCAGTGGTGCCTGTCCCTGACACTCTGCCACCCTCTCCCCAGGCTGCAACACAGGGTGACACTGCTCCAGCAGCAGTCTGAAGAGAACCAGCTGCTCTTTCGGGCCCTGCAGGCTGAGCTGCGCATCTATGAAGCACTTGGCAGCCCCTCCCCAGGTATGTGCAGCCTCCTTCCCACCCAGAGCATCTCCCACAGGTGTGCTGCTGGGACGCCAGCCCCTTGGAGCACCTGGGGAAACACTGGTGGCAGGAGCTGTCTGACAGAGGTGCCTGGGTTGCAGGAGGCAGTGGCCTCTCGGCAGGGTTCTAAGGAGGTGATGTCCAGGCCCAACTCTAGTGAACTGATTATATCAATCCTGGCCCCTCAGCTCACGTGCCAGCCCCTGCCCTTCATTCAGTGGGCTTCCCTGTCTATGCCCTGAATGTCAGATGCATAGGGCTCCCAGAGCAGTTATGCCATGATGACATGACAGAGCTGTGGGCCCAGGGAGCCACTCCCTCTCTTACCCTGAAGCCTCTTCAGAGCAAAACTAGGCTAGAGCTGGGATCCTGACTGCCCTGCTTCAACTGCTTATCTGGCAGAAGAGGCTCTGGGAATGAGAAAGGGCAGATACCAGTTCTGTTGGATCTGTGGAACCATAGTGCTGGATGCTAGGTCCCAGAAGAGCCCACCAGTTGAGAGTGCTTCATGGAGAGGGCAAAAGGGAGTGTGCTGGCTCCCAGAGGCACCATGCCAGTAGAATGGGTAGGGATGGCCATTGTATCCCAGCGCCACTGGAGGGAGGGGTAGGGGTAGGATTTTGGGTCCCAGAAGTGTGTCGTGACATGGAGAGGTGTAGGGCATAGAGTTCCTGATTCTAGGGCACCATAGAGAGGGGCAAAGTCATGACCCTAAGTGAGAGATCCCAGGGTGGGTTGGAATAAAGAGGGCAAAAGGCCATAGGGGTGGCTAGGCTCCGGCCTGCAGACACCTCTAGCTCTACTATTTCTATTCCCAGCACACAGCAGGGATGCCCAGAACAGGGCTCTCCTCATCAGTGACCTAGGTCACCTGCTGCCGGAGGTCCAGGCCTTGCGGAACCAGCTTGTCTGTGGTGTCCGGGTGAACCGTTCTCTGAGACAGCAGCTGGAGCAGCAGCAGTGCGAGCCCGCTGGTCCTGCCTCCCGTGAGCCTGCTGGCCACAGCTGGTACCTCTTCCAAGGTATGTCTTGTGGGGCCTGATGAGGCCACATTGTCCATGCTCCAACCTCCCTGCATGCCTGGGCTGGCGTCTCCAACAAACAGTTTTCTTCCCTTTGCAGATTCCATCCCTTCTCCACCAGTCCGGGATGTGGGCATGAGCTCCCCTGCACTTCCCTTCCCTCCCTCTCCCCTTGCTGCTCCAGCCTCCGAAACTCCCCTCTCCCACTGGACTCCAGGTAAAGTATGCAATACTCCCGTGTTCCAATCCAGATTAACAGCAGGAGGGCTCTGTCAGCAGCAGGGCCCCATTCAAGGCTGGAGGCTGCTTTGAGGTGGGGCCTTGGGAGCTCTCTGGGAGGGATCCTCTCTCTAGCTATTCCACAGCAATGGCCGCTTCCTCCCAGTCCCCCTTTGAAAGCTCCTGCCTCCAGCTCGTACTCCTCTGTTTGAGAGAAGCCACTGTTTTCTCATTGTCTTTTTAAGAACTCCCTGATGGCTTTTCCCAAACCTTCCAGTTCCTCTGCTCCTCCATCGGCTGCAGTTGGTCCGTCCTGTTTTCCCTTAATTTACATTTGTTTACCTATGAATCCTTTTTACCTTCCTATCCTGTTCATCGGGCTCTGGGCTTACAATCTATATTTGGATTTATATCCCTCTACATACAAATCTTAATCTTCGTTAGATCCAGCGGTAATAGACCATTCGATAGATATGAAATAGCTAGTATTTATGCACGTTACATTTAATTTCTGCATCACACCAAGATCATGTGTATTCTGTATATGTTGCTTTCTCTAGCTTTATCACAGCTGTGCTCCCCACAGTTTTGCAGACAGTGCTGTCTCCCCCACACCCCCTCCACCACCAATCAGTTTGGACTGTTGTCACTCCTGGTACCAAGCCATGATCAGGAACTTGTGGCTTCCAGCTCGGCCCCTTGCACCAGAGAGTTGTCTGGAGCCTGCAGCAGCTGGGCTGAGCCAAGAGCTGTCAGCAGGCAGGTACAGAGCAAGAGGAGCCTGGGAGAAAGAGGAGACAATGTGAGGGGAAGGCCTGGCAAGCAGGAGGTCCCAGATCTCTGGAAACTGGGCCCTTTTGGTTTTATGCCACAATGCAGCCAAGCTCCACAATGGGACCTGAGCCCTTGGCAGAGCCTGCTGAGTGAGCAGCCAGGGAAAGGGCATGGAGCTGCCCCACACTCTGAAAGCACTAATGCCAGCCTGGGCAGGGTCCTGGCAAGGGTAGAGAGGGGCCGGAGGGTCCATGTGCTGACCTTTGCTTCCAGGACTGCCCACAAAGGACTCTCCGGGGGGGAGGAGGATCGTCACACTGGCAACAGAAGATGCTCCTGGTGGCCGTTTTGCTGACGTGCACGGGGCCCACGTCATTGGGCACCTCAAGGACTACAACACCCTGAGGCAGCAGGTCCTGGAGGGGAAGATGCTGATCCACAAGATGGTGTCACTCCTGCAGCCCAGCCTGGAAGCACAGGGCAGCAAGGTAACTCCATACAGCCACAGGCCAGGACTTGGCTTGCAGGGCACTGGGGCATGAGGAGCTCTCACACAGGGAACTGCAGAGGTTTCCCTCCCCCCCAACTTCTACCTGGACCATCACTGAGGCGCTTCACTTGGGGAGCTACCTCTGGCAGAGAGACCAGGGAGCCACCTCTGGCTGCACTGCCCCGAGGGAGGGGACTACCACTCACTGCTGAGGCAGCATGGCTCGAAGAGGCCAGCCAGGACAGAAGTACCTCTTCCTGGCGTAGTTCCAGGAAGGTCACTGGGGCATCCTGCTCCTCCTCCTCCTCCTAGTCACAGGGACCAGATATCCTCTGGCTGTGGTGTCCCAAGGGAGTGTGTGTACATGCATGCGCAGTGAGGAGGTTGTCCTTTGACACAGACCGTCTCTCTTCTCCTGCAGGCCCTCGACCATGGGAGCATTAGGCAGCTGTTGAGCATCACTGGTTCCCTACACCAGATCCTGGAGGAGTTGGCCTCCCTGCTGGCCATTTCCTGGAAAGCAGCCCTGCCCGGGCCCCACAACCCTGCCCAGGAGCAAAAAGTGGTAAGAAATAGCCAGCCACTTGGCTCCCAGCACAAAGTGCTCCCTTGTGTCCAAACAGCCCCAGAGCTGGCAGGCCTGGGAAGAGCAGTGCCAAGACAGCCCAATGCTGTGGTTGCCTGTGATAGAGAGCTGCAGGCCGGTCAGCAGTGATTGCATGGAACCCCCTCTCTTTGTCCGTCCCTTGTACAATTGGCTCGTCAAGCCTTGCTTCTTGTTGCCCTGCACCAGGCTGGATGCCCTTGGAGTGTGCAGAGCACCAACTTGGGGCACAGCGGAGGGGTGGGAGGGCTGCCTTCTGACAACCCCACAAAAAGCAGGGGCCTGGGTGCTGCTAGCTGGAGCAGCAGAGGGCGGTGCTGTTTGGTAGGATTCTCTCCCCACTACACTCAGCAGGTGCCCCAGGCAACCCCAGCCACTGGGATGTCTGTCGAGCCAGAAGCAGGGAGCACTTGCTGATCTCCTGCCGCTTTCTTGCCAGGAGCAGTTAATGAAGGAGGAGGTGCAAGCACTGAGGGCCAAGGTGGCAGAACAGGAGAGCCACCTGCAGAACGCCAGCCACCTGAAGGAGAGCATGGAGCACTTCATCCTCGCCCACTGTAGGTGCTGCCTTCTGCAGGAGTTGCTGCTGTTATGGCGATGTTTCAGCTGGCCCCTCATTAACCCTAGGTCTTTCTTGCTAGAGCGGGGGTCATGCAGAGCCCCCCATTGGTGCTGCAGTTCCTGTACTCTTTGGTCCCAGGGGCACATGGTTTGAAGCTCCTGCAGGAGGCTGAGCTGAAGCAAGCTGGACTCCTAGGCCCAAGGCTCTGGGTCCTGCTGCCCCCACCCCATTCCCTGACACCATGCCTTGTCCCTGGGGCCCTGTGCATCAGCACAGACTAGGACATGGGGTTGCTTTGGGTCATGTTTGTTGGGAGGGAGTGCAGTTATCACGGACTCCCCCACTTGCCTCACCGGCTCCGGCATCCTGGTGCTCTGGCAGGCCCGTGCCTGTCCTACAGCCAGCCAGCCCGTGATCATCTCGCTGGACAGGCCTCTGGAATGTAAGGCTGAGTGGGGAAATCCACCCTTCTGGGTCAAAGCTGAGCAAGAGTCCCCCTCCCCTGGAGGTGTCTTCCTGGAGCAATGACCAGACCAACTCAGGAGTCTGCTTAACACACAAATTTACTAACAGCGGAGATAGGGGTAGAGGCTAGGTAAGTAGTACAGTACGCAGACCATATCGAAGAGCACAGAGCAAAAACATCAGTCTTACATTCTGTTCCTTGGTTCCCCCTCTGTGGCGCTCCCCAGTTGGCCCAGAAAGAGGGGTACAGTGTAAGTCGAGCCAGCTCTCTGCAAGCTGCAGCTCTTGCTCCCATCTCAAGTAGCAGCTCCCAGCATCTCCCACCCACAGCTTTATGGCTTCCTTTGCTTCAGGGACTTTGAACTAACTGCCCAATGCCCAGAGTATTTTAAACCAATCGATCCCACCCAGCCCAAGTAACTGGTCCCCCGCTCCCCCTACCCTGAGCATGCTCAGAGTAGATGACCTGAACTCCAAGTCAGACTTGAAAACACTTATCAGGCCTACTCACGTGGCCACTGTGTGCTTCTGTTTACTGTAAACTACTGATTCCCCTGGCTGACTCCAGACCCATGTTCAGTTCAGAGTTCACCACAGCAAGGGGAGGCCAGGGCCAAACCCTGGGGAGGGTGAAGGGCAGGGCAACAAATCAGTCAAGGAGACATGGACAATGTGGGGAGGCTGCAGTAGGGTAGTTTTCAGCCTGGCGTGCAGAGGGAAGTCACCATGGTCTCTTTGTTGCAGTGACCAGGACTCATGCTGTGCTCAGGAAAGCAAGGACTAACCTGGAGGTGAGTTACATGCTCCTCCAGCCCCTTTTGAAGAGAGGATAAAGGAGGGGCAGGAGTTGGACTGTGGGGCTGGGTGCTCTCCAAAGGGAGGCGGGGGGAGTGTGAGGGCTTGGCCTCTCTGCTATGGGTGGGATTGGGACAGGGCCTGGTCTTTCCATTCATGTTCATTCCGTCCTTGCGCTGTAGTGTTTCTCACTGCTTCTCTTTCTCTCCCTCTCCCCTTCTCTTTCTCCTTCTTGAGTCTCTCCAGAAGAAAAGCCCCCAGGTTTCCTCTATGAAACCTCCCTTTCTTGGCCAAGGTAACAGGCTCTCGGCACTTTCTGCTGTCCAGACTTGTGCCTCTGCTAGCTGTGGGGAACCAGGGTGGGGAGGTGGAGTGGGCGGGAGCTCTTTGCTTCATCTGGGATGCAAGGAATGGAGCTAGGCAGAGAGAAAGCCAAAGCCAAGCTCTGTTGTTATTCTTTCTGTCTTTAGTGCTAGCAATGTACCTGACACTGGACACTTGTTGATTAGAGATAGGTCCCTGCCCTGGGGAGCGTACAATCTAGGTGAGATTAAAGGAAGGGGAATACAGGGAGAGACAGGGATACATTCAGGAAGTTGACACGTTCCATGCGTATGTGCCTAGCTTAAGTATAGGGGAAAAGGAGACCATGAATGATAGGACAGGAGGAGCATCAGTGAAAAATCTAAGGGAGTGAGAAGTTGGGAAAGGCCTGATGGACAAGGTAGGTTTTTTAGGAGGAATTTGTCAGAGGGGGAACTCAGGCATAGGGGGCAACGTGGGAGAAAGGGTGAAGGCACTTCAGGAAGCAGGAGTGTCTGGGGCAGACAGTTCTCCTGTTCTGTCCCGTGAGATTTCCTGCACTGATCCTTCCAGCAGACCTTGGCTGCCAAATGAGGCTGCTTTCCCCTGTCCGTTGTGTGAGCTTGCCAGCAGGAGAGCCACATTTCCTCCTTTCCCACGATACAGGAGCTGCGCTGGATTTAAATAGCGCATGCTCCCACGGTGCCAAAGCAGCTCGTGGGAAAGCAGCCTGAACCATTGCATTCTTTGGCTGAGCAGTTCTGTTGGGTCAATCAGAATAGACCAAAATGCACTGGAAACAAAGTGTCCATTTCTGCAGGGGGCTGACTGAAAAAGTGTGGTGGCTTTAAACCCAGAGTCCTGGGTGATTCTTCTGGGTGTTGACTGGCGTTTGGAAAGAACAGCCCTCTGGGGCAGGGCCTGTGCTGGCTCTCCAGGGGATTGGCCCTGGGGTTGTTCTGAGGCCAGACACAAGTGGGAAATAATCTGTGAATTCACCGAGGAGCTGAGCAAGCCTGTCAGAGCAGCTTCTGCCCCTGCCCCAGTGGAGAAACACAGTAAATGGGGACAGCGCCTCCCCACCCCCCACCCCCAGCTATGCAACCCTCCTGAGACGGGTGCAGGGACAGTCCCCATCTTAATTGTGGCATCCTTCCTGCTAAGGGGGTATATTTTCCTTCTGCCCATCCCTGGCTTTACAACTCTGCTCCCTTGGGTGGCTGAGGCACAGATGCTGCCAAGCTACCCTAGGCAGATGCTGGTGTAAAAGGAGTGAGCACGCTCTGGCTGTTGCTCATGCTGGGGCAATCGCAGGTGTAGGAAGAGGGCATGGAGGTTTCCCCTGGCTCCTTGCTGTTGACACAGACGGCGCTTTGCACAGACAAATCCTCTCTGAGGAGGAGCCTACTTCACACTTGGGCTTGCTGCAGTGGTGCCAGGTGCAGCATTTGGGGCATGGCTTGTGCGGCTTGCTGGCCAGCTACCCATGTGGAAATGCAGGGCTTGGAGACTCCTTAGCACTGACTCTTAGGCTGCCTGTGGCTCCTCCCCTGACCCTCATAGAGCTTTTCACAGGAGCCAGCACATGCTGAAGGTAGATTGGGGGGTTTCACATATTCCATCAGGCTTTTGGCGAGGGGTGAGGTTTTTACCCCCATATTGTATTGTATTTTAAATTGTTCTAAATTGTTTTTTTTTAAAAATTATTGAATGTTGTTCGTCACCCTGGGCTGCCCTGTGGGCAGGAGGGGCGGGATATAAATGTTAAATAAATAAAAATAAATAAATATTGGGGAACCAGTGTCCAAAGGCTGTGCAGCCACCAGGTGTGTGCTAGCTGCTTGCAGGAAACCTGGATCCTGCAGGATCAAGCCCCTTTCCATGTGGCAAGTATCTGGTAGCAGGGAGGTGAACACCTGTTGATCAGCTACACTTGTAGCCCTGCCCACATGGTCATCCCAGGGGACATTGCTCTGTAGTGGAGAACACCCGGCGGAGTCCTTCCATCCTGTGCCTTCATCACATTTCTGGCCATTGAAGGGTTGGGCACTGGGTCCACATTAGCAAACCAAGCAGCCCAGTGCCCTAGCTTAAAGTGGGGCTGATAAACAGGATTAGTACTTGCCCAATGCATGTTGGAGGTTTTACATGAACAATGAAAGCAGACTTGGCCCAACAGTTCCCAGAAAACATGGGGGGGCTTGGTTAACTCTGGTTGGAACAGAGGTCTCACTTGGGTGAGCTCACTTTGCCTTCTGCTTTCTCTCCAGGGGAAGTCCCAGCGGGCCATACCATGTACTCCCATCAGTTGACCTCAAACTACTGTGAGCCAGGAAGGAAGCAGAGCTATCCCAACTCCCTGAAGCAGCAGCAGGAGCAGCAGCAATGGAGCCAGCCCTGCTTTATCCAGCTTCCCAGCTACTGAGCTCCAAGCCCAGCTTGTCAGGGGCCTGGGACTGCTCCCAGGCATATCTCAGACATTGCTGCACCTAACCTAGCTAAGCCCAGCCTCTGAAGCAGGGGTAGGAAACCTGCCAATTGCTCTGCATGCCAATTAGCTGTAGCTGCTGCTCATCCTGGACTGCTCCTAAAAAGCAACTTCAGTCCCTGCCAAAGCTGTAATCTCCCTGCCAGAGGGCAGATCCTACGCTTTGAGAAACACTGGACTAGAATTGCATCTGGCAACTTTGACATCAGTGCAATATTTGGAACGTATCATACTATGTGCTCTGGAGCTGCGTGTGTGCCCGTCCATCCCAGAGTTGGATGTTTGGGCACTTTGCTGCCCCCCTCTAGTTTCCTCTTAAGTGATGTTATTTATGCAGCTGTGATTATAGGCTTAGGAGGATCATGTAACATTAGGCACTGGGAGGAAAGGACCCTGGAGCCCAGTGCTGCTTTACCTTGGTGACTGTCACAGTGAGTCAATGGCTGGAGATTTGAGCTCTTCCATCCTTTCCCACCAGACTTTAGCTGTCAAATTTTACATTTGCATTCATCTGAATTTGCTTCCACCCCTTTTACTGACCCTCTTCCCAAGCACCACCCAAGCTAGGGCAATGGTTATGAAGCACTTGAAAAACAAAATGCGAAGGTGCTCAGCCTGCCCTGTGTGAGAGGTGTAGCGATGGTACTGGTGCCGTGCTTGGTTTCATGCAGGGGGGCCAAGGCACTGAAAAGCCTCTGGTACACGGGAAGAAATGAAGCGTTTCAACATGGGATGTGGGTCCCTAATAAATCCTTTTTCTAAACTGGCCTCTGTGGTCTTTGACATCTAGGGAGCACAACTGCCATGAGCCATAAGGCTCACTGGTCTTAGGCTAAGGTGCCTGCAGCGCAATGCCAGCACTGCGCCTGAAGAGTCTTAGCAACATCCAACCGTTTCCCTACTTGGCTCTTAACACACACAGGTGGAGCAGCTCCACTTCATTCGTGTTGCCCCAGGCAAGTTGTGGCCAAACTGTGGCTGCAGCAGGAGGTATTAGCTCTTCAAATGTAAGACAAGGCAGCAGTTAGCCTGTGAGTCAGGCAGCTCCCATTCCAGTACCTTCACTGTACCTATGATGACATGGGACTAATCCAGGTAATGTAGGCTTTGGCCTGTCACCCAATGTAGTAACTCCACATTACAAACTTTATTAAGGTTACATTTCTTATGAAAAAGCATCAGCATTTCTGTACAAGTTACATTAAATTAAAAAGGGGGACTCTGCCTTCTCCAGTAACTCACTCAATATGGCTGTGGAAGAGCCAAGGCCAGCCTGGGGGCTCTGGCAGGAAGGGGGCCCCCAGCTAGCAGGAGCCTGTCCCATCAGCACGTTTAGAGACCATGAGCTACAGAAGAGGCCCTAGCCCCCCTCTGGTAAGCACAGCAGCTACATGTGCTTAGACAGGAAAGCAAGCCCCAGAAGTATTGTAAAAGAGAGGTGTGTTTTTTATCATAAACTGGGGGGGGGAGAGATAATCTCCATCTGATGGCACCAACCACACCACCACCCTGGCTGGGAACTCTAGCCCCAATGCTGCTGAGTTAGAGCAGGGCTGTGTGTGCAAGACAGACAACATTGGCAGAGGGACCTGCCCTGCTACAGGGCTCACCCACAGGCTACCAAGAAAGCAAGTTACTAGCAGGCCACGTTCAGGTGTGATTACCATGCCCCCAATGATGCCTCACCCTCAAAAGTGCTCTTATTGGGTGTTAATATATGTGCAGCCAGCGCACCAGCTACACATTCCAAGTGGGGGAGGCAGGCCAGTGAATAAACATTCTCACTGATCTACTGGGCCAGGGCAGAAGAGACGTGAGGCTGGCTAACTGGTGCTGCCCCCCCAAATGTCGGGCAGCCATGGCTCCCAATAAGACACCCATAAGGGCTAGCCATGACAGTCCCTGCGAACACATACTTGCCCACTATGGCACACCTGGGCAGCCGCCTACTTAGTCAGAGGCTGTAGCGGGCCACCCTCTGCCAGCCCACTAACAGATACACGGGAACGGCTCTGGCCCAGGCAGGCAGTGTCACATTCCTTAGCACCCAATGTTTTCCTCCTCCCTTACTTTAGTCAGGGAACTAAAGCACCACTTCCAGCAAGAGCACAGCAGGATTCAACTGCCTCTGCTGTTACAGCCCCCTCCCCAACTACTCTCCGGCTACAGAGGAAAATGGGAAACCCTCCTGCGGACCCCCCTCCTTCATTCAGCTACACACAGCACTGCCCTTGCTCCTGCCAGCAGTGATAGGTGCTCCCCAGATGGTGAAGAGATGGCTGACATCTCCTGGACAGCTGCTTCCCCAGTGCAACAGCAGGGCTTGGAGGCAGAATCCTGGTATTTGGCAGGCCCTGGTCTGGCTGCATTTTCGGGGGGGGGCTCTCAGGGGAGTAAGCCTGAGGCGTCCCATATGCTGAGGCACCAGCATGGTGCTCTATACTACTCACCATGGGGCCAGAAACCCAGAAGGGAAGAAATATAAGTCAATAAATAGAGCAGTGAAAGGGCCTGGCCATAGCAGCTACCTGCAGGAGAGGGGTGGGAAGCCCAGCAGTCCTGGTGGCAGCATTTCCTACTAGCGGAGCTCAAGTCACTTCAGTCCTTGAAGCATTTTCTTCCTCTTCCTCAGATGCTGGAAGCCCCCGTGATTTAACCCAGATAAGCAGTTCCTCCCTGGAATGGCAGGCTCCTTCCTCCTCTTCTGTGGGCCCCAGCATAGCAGCTCTTGCTGGTACAGTCCATGCCCACACAAGTGCAGCTAATGCTCACACAGCAAACTCCAGCCCTGGGGTTCTCAGCTGTTCAGTCAATGCTCTCCCAGTGACAGGTAAAGTGCAACTGCAGAAAATGGCAACACATTACGCTTCCCGCCCCCCCGGCTTGTGGGCTTGAGTACTGAACCTGGCAGAGGCTCAGCTCGAAGACCTTGTAGCAATGGTAATCGCTGCACAGGCCAGAACTACTTCTCTCCTCCCAAACACCGAGGGCAAGACATGAATCCAAGGTCAGAAAGTCAGACTCAGCCCAACGGCTGGAAGAGGAGGGGGCAGGGCCCAAAGGAGCCCAGGAACAGGCTATACAGGAGAGGAAGCCTCCACCCCAGCACAGGGGAGTCCCATTCAGCCCCAGGAGACAGAAGGTGGGAGGGAGATAGATAGGACAGCCTTGACAAGCTTCCTGAGCCAGCAGCCGCCACTCCATCCACCAAGCCCAGGAAGGCTGGCAGGCAGGGCCTCAATAGGGAATTAGGGTTCCAAAGCCACTCAGGTCTTTTGTTCTCCCCTGGTGCCAGTGAGGCATCAGAGCAGGTTCCTATCTTTGCTCACTCACTACTGGTTGGGAGACTCTTCTTTCCCCCTCAGGGTGCTAGGTTGCTAGAGCAGCAGATGGACTTGCCGAGTGGTGAATGGAGCAGCTGCAGAGTCCTGGGACTGGGGTGGCTGTAGGGAAGCCATGGTTTGTTCTCATGTGGGGGGTACCTCCTAACTCACTTTGTCCTCCCCACTGCTCCCTAGAGTGAAGCTAAAGGGGAGGCACTAACCTCTCCAAACAAGTGGGAAGGGAGGCTGTTACTCCAGGAGATTGTTTGCATCTCCCCCCCACCTTAACCAAACTCAGCACTTCCTCCTTGCCCTTGCAGAATCTCTGCCTCACTGGCTGGCTGCTTGTCATCTGGTAGCTTCCTCCAAACTCCCCAACAGGGAGATCAGGGAAGGGGGAACCTATTTAACAGGCTTTTCCTGTTCAAGGAAACAGAAGTAGAGAGCATGAGTCCCTTCAGAGTACCTACTCATGAGAACAAGCTCACAGTAGAATACCAGCCCCCCACCCCACCCTCAACACACACACAATTAACCGAGGTCAGGAGCCAGTCTTGCTCAGTCCAAGTGCCTCCTCCTGACTCCTCCAGCCCCAGGGAGGCTGCTCACCCTCCTGGAGGATTGGAGGGTCAACTCTGCCCCCATCCCCCCCAGGCCCCAGCAGAGAGGAGCACTCCTGAGGCCCCCTTTCTGTCCTCGCCCCAGGGGAGCAAGCCTTGCAGGGCATGTTCTCACAAGCCACTCTTCTGGAACAAGATCCTCCTCCCCCCCACACACACACTTTAACTCCTCAGTTGTTCTCATGATCAGGTGATTAAATGTGGTTCAAAGGTGTTCATTAGTCCAGAATTATAAACACAGACTGACGCTTGTGAGAACACATCCTCAGGGAAAGAATCCCTGGGAGCTCCAGCAGGGGGCATAGCTGCAATGCCACTGGGGATTAAAAGAGTATCCAGGGAGGAGGGCCTTAGCCAGTCAGCAAGGCTGAGCTTTGCCACTGCCAGGGTCAATGTAACAGCCAACTGCCAATTCTAATGCCCACTGTGGCCCAGTGTCTGCAGACAAAGTGGTGTGTATGGTGTGTCCCCTGGTGCGAGCGGACCCCATTCAAATGGGCTTGTAGAGCAGGGTGGTGACGTACTTCTTCTTGTAGCGATGGGTGGCACTGAGCACCATGACACCATCCTGTGGGGAGAACCTAGTATTAGCCCCATGCTGACACAGGGGGCAGGGTGTTGGGTCAGGACAGGAGGCACTCCCAACACAGACAGGATACACTGGGAACTGGCTGGACTGCTCTATGCAGGCACAGGACAGGGGTTTTAGTGGAGGGGAAGCAAAGGCAGCCCCAGCAATAGAGGTAACAGAGGCACTGGAAGGCCATAGCCAGACATTTGCCCCAAGGTGGCACAGACAACGCACACTAAAGGGTTAGCCCCTTACCTTAATGGAGAGCGCATAGAGATGGTTCAGCATGACGTGGTTGGGCTCGGGCAGGAGGGCTGGGTCACACTGAAAAAGCAGAATTAGTGCCTAGAGCAGCTGCACTCATCCCCAGCCCCTCCCTTCCCCGCAGACTAGCCAAGCCCAGCAAGCTACTCCCTGGTGCCGAGTCTCCAACAAGGGCAGGTTTTCTGCCAGCATCCTATATGGAGCCCAAGAGGAGAGAGTTGTGCAGTCACCAGCAGCCTCTCCTAACATTTATTTTTTTATTTATTTATAAATATTTTTTCGCTGCCCCCACATGCCATAGGCATGTGGGGGCAGCTTACAACAATACGATAAAATTCATAAAAACAATATTTTAAAAAGACAACTTCATCAATAAATGTAAAAACAATCGCCATATCCATAACACACACACACACACACACACACACCCCACATCCCCCATACCCACAGCTACCCAACCCTCCCCTCCGAAGGCCTGGGCGAACAGCCAGGTCTTGCAGGCGCAAGAAACGCCAGCAGACCTGGGGCCAGGTGGGCTTCCTCCGGGAGGGAGTTCCAAAGTCACGGCCTGGCCACCGAGAACGCCCTCTCCATTGTAGCCTCCTGTCTCACCCAGGGGACCTCCAAGAAGGCGCCCCCAGTGGACCAAAGGGATCACTCTGAAACATGGAGGGTGAAGCGGTCCCCGAGGTATGAGGGGCCCAGACCATGCAGGGCTTTATAGATCAATACCAACACCTTGAATCTGGCTCGGTACGCTATAGGCAGCCAGCGCAGAGCACTGGTGTTACGTGCTCCCGTCGCCCAGTCCCCATAAGGAGACAGGCCACCGCATTCTGCACCAGCTGCAGCCTCCGAACCAGAAACAAGGGAAGCCCCATGTAGAGCACGTTGCTGTAGTCCAGCCTAGAGGTGATGAAGGCATGGATAAGGGTGGCCAGGTTGGGCCTGGAAATGTATGGGTACAGCCTCTGTACCAGATACAGCTAGCAGAAGGCGGTCTTAGCCACTGCCTCCACCTGCTGATCCAGACGGAGACCCGAGTCCAACACCACCCCCAGACTCTGAACCTGCTGGGCAACAGGAGGGCAGACCCCACCCCCATCCTACAAGGGGGGCCAGAACCTCCTCCGCCCTCCCTACCATCGTCACCTCCATCTTATCAGGATTTAGTTTCAGTCTGCTCTGCTTCATCCAATCCGCCACGGCCTTCAAACATTGGAAAAGCAATGAGACCACAAGACCTGGGTCAGTTGAAAACGAGAGGTACAGCTGAGTATCATCAGCATATTGGTGACATCGTACCCCGAACCCTCTCACAATCTCCCCCAGGGGCTGCATATACACATTAAACAATAATGGAGACAGGATCGAACCTTGCGGAACGC
>QEPC01005805.1:6196138-6211274 GCA_003113815.1 Sphenodon punctatus
GCCCATGGTCCACGGTGTCAAAAGCGGCCAAGAGATCTAGCAGGATCAGAAATATCAAACATCCTGCGTCCAACTCCCAGTGGACACCGGCCACCAACGCCGTCTCAGTACCATAGCCAGGGCGGAACCCAGATTGAAAAGGGTCAAGGAAACCGATGTTGTCCAAATGCGCCTGGAGCTGCAGGGCCACTGCCCATTCAATAACCTTCCCTAAAAAGGGAAGATTAGAGGCGGGTTGGTAGCTGGCAAGTGCGTCAACATCCAAGGATGGCTTCTTCAGCAGGGGGCGCACCACGGCCTCCTTGAGACGACAACAGCCTCCCCTGCCGAAGGGACGCGTTCACTACCCTCGCCAGCACCGTCCCCAAAGTCTCCCTGGAGGCTTTCACCAAGCAGGACAGTTACGGATCTAATTCACAATTGGTGGCCCTAACAGACCCCAGGACATTCACCGCATCGGTTGGCGTCACTTCCTGAAACTCATCCCAGAAAGATCGACCGGACGGCGCCTCCATAACCTCATGCTCCTCACCTACTGCTTCCAATCCAGTGTCAAAGTTACTCTGGATCTGAGTGATCTTGTCTGTGAAGTAGGTGGCGAACTCCTCACAGCGGGCCTGGGACAGTTCCCATCCAGGCAGAGGGAAGCTGGATTGACCAGCCCCCGCACCACCTGAAACAGCTCCGCCGGACGCGACTTCGCAGACGCTATGAGGGCAGCAAAGAACTCCTTCTTTGCTGTCCTCACAGTCTCAACATAAGACCGCAAATGGGTCCTATGGAGAAGTCAGTCAGATTCAGTGCGAGTCCGATGCCAGCATCACTCTAGCCTCCTACCTACCTGTTCCATACACCGCAGCCCTTCAGTAAACCAAGGGGCCCTGTGGTGACGAGACGGAGGGAGAAGACGTCTCAGAGCCACTCTGTCAATAGCCCCCTCCAGACAGATGTTCCAATGCCGGACAAGCTCATCGACAGAGTGGTCGTCCGGGTCGAAGGTTAATTCCCTCAGAGCCTCCTGGAACAGCTGCTGTTCCATCAGTCTCTGAGGGTGGACCAACCTAACTGGTCCATTCCCCTTCTGGAGGAGGTGTGCTGAGAGACTGGCCTGCAGGAGATAATGATCCGTCCTAGAAACTGGGCCTGATGCTCGCCACACTGCACAGCCCTTCAACCCCATGACTCCTGCCTCTCCTTGTACTCCGGAGGGTTTGGGAGCAGCTGAGGGCTACTCACAGAGATGTTGGTGTCCTTGTTGAGGATGACTTGCAGGAGGTGAGGTGGGAGGATGGGTGGGGATCTGAAGCGCTCCTCAGGCCGATACACATACATTTCTTGACTGTACAGTCCAGGTGGGGAGCCAGTCAGGTCTGTGAAATAAGAGTGCGTATGAGGGAAGCTCAGGTGTCAAGGGAACAGGAAAATTCCATTCTGGAATTCGGCAGGGGGGAGACCGACTGTGTTTCCCCCTATCTCTCTCATTCAATTAATCCAGCAGTGCAGCTAGAGCCTGGCCTGAGGAGCAAATCTGGGGGAGCAGTGGGTATTCTTGTCAACAGGTAGAGCAGGGCCTTGGCAACAGGCAGTGAATGCCCCCTCATGGAGCAACACACTGCCTGCACCTGCAGGGGTTGCTTTAGGGTTTAGAAAGGTCTCTGCGTGTGATGCATTGGCATCCCAGGGGGAGGCGCTGCAAGATTCTCAGTGTCCCGGAGGCTCTACTCAAGCTCCATGGCTAGTGACTGAAATTCACCATGCCTGAGGCCTCACAGTCTCCTCGATCCAGCACAATAGCTCAGCGTTTGCACAGCAGGAAAGGAAGCACACCAGCCCCTCCCCCTTAAGTAGGGGGAGCTGAACATAATGGGGTGGGGGAGGGCACTGCAGAAGAGGGGGGCAATCTTGACCTTCTTGCATTACCAATATGGAGCTCCCAGTCCTGGCTCTTTCAGCACTGCCAGGGAGGGGACCGGCTCATTGGGAACCCCTGCCCAATAGAGACAGACTTGATGCACAAACTCCTGTTGCAAAGGCCCTCAGCAAGGAGTGAGAGCAGCACTTGGACACATTTGTCCCAATATGTTAACAGCCAGTCACCCAAGCAAAGGCTGCACAACCTAGGTCCAGGAATCCCTGACTGCTCAGGAGCCCATGCAGCCTTCCTGGGTATGAGACAAAATAGCACCTCAAGGAGTCCCTGTACTAGACACCCGGCTTCGAGCACAAGGAAGAGCCCTGGGAGACTGCATTTGGTCATCATGCACTGGTCAGCACTGGGGTAATTAACTTGGGGACTGTGGCTAGAACAGGAGAGGGATCCACATTATGTCTAGTGGATCCTTTGGGCATCAGCCCAGGTTATTCCACAAAACCATAAGCGCTGCAGCTATAACTAAGGCATCACAGTGTTGATCGCCACAAGCACTGTGGGCACTCGGAGTGAGAGAACACAAGTGGGAAAGTCACCTCGACAGGAAGTTTCTGAACTCTCCAGGGAATCCACCTTTAAAGCATCAAACACTTCAAAGTCCGACTTTTTGACGTGAATCAAGTTGTTGATCGTTCCCATTTGGCTGGTAACCACAGGCTGGAATTCACAAAGGAAGTGTAAAGATCTAGCCCCCTGCATCCCTCCCATCTCCTCTCCTCCCCATTGACACCCTCCCCCCTTCTCAGCTCTCTGCCTCCCCCACATACTCCACACTCTCCCCCTACACTTACATCAACACACCCACACCCAGCAGGGAGCAAGAGCTGACCAAGTCTCAAGAGCAAAAAAACCAGATCCATTACAACTCCTGCCTGCAGATGCCTGGAGCTCTATGATTGAACATTCCTGTTACCCTACCCCCTCCCAAATCAGCTCACACACCCCTTTTGGGATCTACCAGATGGCACCATGACAGTGTCACATGACCTGCTTATCAGGGAGTTTGGTCTCTCAGGAATAGATGGATGGCAGACATCCACTTGAGTTGGCAAATTGATTCCAACTTGTCCTCTCCACCTCATCTCTGTTGCCCTGACAGAGAAGCCAAGCCCAGCCCCACCCTGCCAGCAGCATTCCAAGCCCCAGAGTCATATTCCCTGGGCCTCTGGGAAAGGAAATGGATGGAGATTTACCTCTGAGGAATCATGGACCCACTGGCCATCCACAAAGAATTTGTACTGGTGCTCGCCTTCAGGCAGGTCCAGGATAGCAACGAAGTCATTGTGGCTGGAAAGACAGAGGAGAATGTAGGAGAAGGTGATTATTACAGTGATGACCATGTAATCACCATGACACTGCACCAGGCTCTACTCTGGAGAGGGCTGCCCTTGGCTCTGGAGCACTGAGAGGAGGATCCTGACATAATGGGGAGGAGTCAATATAGATTTAACAAGGAAAGTCATTCCTCACTGATTTACTGGAACTTTTTGAGGGGCTAAATAAGCATGTATAAGGGTGAGTTAGTCGACATAGTGTATCTGGGTTTTCAGAAAGCATTTGAAGGTCCTTCACAAGAGACTCTTGAGGAAATTAAATAGCCATGGGATAGAAGGCAGCGTCTTATTGTGGATAAGTAACTGGTTAAAGGACGGGAAACAAAAAGTAGGACTAAATGGTCAATTCTAACAGTGGAGAAAAGTAACTAGTGTTGTGCCCCTGGGATCTGTACTGGGACCAGTGTTGTTTAATGTATTCATTAATGATATGGAAAAGGGAGCTCTTGTTTTTTTTAACTGAATTTATTCAGTTGCGTGACGCCGGTCATTGCAAAGACAAAAAGAATAAAATATATCACAAAAGCAAATTAAACAGATAATCGTACATACAGAACTAATGATATGGATAAAAGAACACTAGCATATCATAAAAATTTAAATCATAAAAAATGATAAATTATCAATAAATGTGAACTAGAAAGACGAGCAGCTATTGGGAGCATAAAACATACGAAGGATAAAGGGATCCAATCGACAATGGATCCTCCTCTAGATTTAAACATCTCATTCTAAACAATGAGTAATATAAAATCCCCAAAAATGCTCTATTTCAAGGGGACCAAAATCTAACTAGAATCAATTAAGACCACATTTGCTAAGTTTTAAAGCCAAAATGGCCACATTATGTATTATATCAACAGAGTTAGAAACCAAACAAAATTGAAGCAGCTGTAACAGGGAGGAACGTGGATGCGAGCCCACCCAAGGGGCCAGGTGCAGATCTCTTAAAAAGGAAGTTAGTGGACACTGAAATAATATATGGAGCAAATCCTCAATTTGGCATAGGTTACAACAACATAAGCTTTCATCATACGGGATGCCATTGCGTCTTCCCAAAAGAACACAGGAGGGAGTAAATCAAAGCGCAACAAGGTCATAGCTCTCCGAAGTTTCCAATCTTCAACTAGTTTGAAGTAAAGCTCGCAACTAAAGGATTTTTTAAATGCCCTATAAAATGGGGCACAACGAAGCGACTGAATGGCCCCTGAAAAGGGAGTAAAGAGTGAGGTGTTCAAATCTGCAGATGACACAAAGTTATTCAAGGTAGTTAAAACTCGAGCAGACTGTGAAGAATTGGAGGAGGATCTTGTGAGACTGGGTGACTGGGCATCTAAATGGCAGATGAAATTTAATGCTGACAAGTGCAAAGTGATGCACATAGGGAAAAATAATCCAAACTACATGTACACAATGCTGGGTTCTAAATTAGAGGTTACCACTCAGGAAAAGGATCTTGGGAGTCACTGTGGACAATACACTGAAATCTTCAGCCCAATGAGCAGCAGCGGTCAAAAAAGCAGATAGAATGTTAGGAATTATTCAGAAAGCGATACAGAATAAACCTGAAAATAACATAATGCCTCTCTCTAAATCTATGGTGCCCTACACCTTGAATATTGTGTGCAGTTCTAGTCTCCCCACCTCAAAAGAGAGATAGTAGAACTAGAAAAGGTACAGAGAAGGGCAACAAAAATGATCAAGGGTTTGGAACAGCTTCCATATGAAGAGAGGCTTGATAGTTAGGGTTCTTAAGCTTGGAGAAGAGACTATTAAAAGGGGATATGATAGAAGTTTATAAAATCATTTAGCAGTGTAGAATAAGTTAATAAGGCACAGTTATTTACCCTCTCAAATAGTACTAGAACAAGGGGACACGCCATGAAACTAACAGCAGATTTAAAACACCAACACCCTCAATGCACAATTAACTTGGGAATTTGTTGCCAGAATTTGTGAACAAGGCTAGTAGTATAACTGGGTTTAAAAAAGGATTGGATAAGTCCTTGGCAGGTAGCATCCATTAATGGCTATTAGCCAAGTAGGTACAGGGGATGTAACCTCTTACTATCAGGAGCTGGGAGTGAACAATAGGGAATAGATCGCCCCATTGTGACCTGCTGGAGACTTCTCCAAAGCAACAGATATTGGCCACTGTCAGAGACAAGATTCTGGGCTCAACAGACCATTGGTCTGACTCAGTACAGAACTTCTTATGTTCTTAATCCTATGCAGAAACCAGGCACACACCCCTCAACCTACCCCATTCCGCCTGCCTCACACATCCACCCTACAGCCCACTCTCAACCTATGCAGCTTGAAACAGGACTAGCCACCACCCAAATGCATGCAAGAGGCACGCAGCTATGATAGAATCACTGATATAAAACACAGGCTGACAGGCTCTAAACCAAGGAGAATGATGAATACCATCACACCTATGTGGAACCTTTGGCATTACATATTTACCAGACTTGTAGTCTACATATAGTCCCATGTTACACGTGTGTGACCCTATGTTTCTCTGTGACAAACAGCATCAGAGGGAGCTGGGCCCCAGCGTAGCTGTCAGGATCAGTGTTGGAGCTGGTCTTGTTAAAAACTTTATCCATGATCTGGGAGAGCGAGGCAGGTTCATTAGAGTGGATAATATTTCAGAGCAGGGGACTGGGATAGATGACCCTTGAGGTCTCTTCCAGCCCTGTGATATGAAAAGCACAGACTATATCAGGAGTGGGGAAACTTTTCCCTTCCGAGGGCCATTTGTACTAACGTACAAGCTCTGTTGCCCAGTTAGAAGTTGGGGGTGAAGGTGCTTAAGGGGTGTTCTCAGGATGGGGAAGGAGAGTCTAGATTATGGATCCATGCCACATATCTACCCCCTGTCGTTGAGTGCAATCCATATCTCTGCCCCCTTCCCCTAAGCTCACACTTTCACTACTTGCGGGTAGAGACTCTGGATCCAGATCTAGGAATCAGAAGGAGGCCAAATTAAAAAAAAACAACCATGGGCTAGAGGTTCCGCATCCCTGGACTATATGATTCAACTGATCCAACAAGAGACCTGGAAAGATCAGAAGCCAGGCAGAAAACAATGGGGAATTTATCGGATCTTCAACTTAAGAAAGAAACAGGGAAAGAGGATATCAACAGCCAGAGCTGACTTTAGGCAGGGACGACAGGGGCAGTCACTTGGGCCCTGCACTTTTCCTGCAGCAAGCACTGCCCCATTGCCACTGATCCTGAGGGGCCCATGACATGAGACCCAACAACAGTTTCCATGGCATGCCACCTCTGCTCCTGAGGCTTGTGACAGACAGCCCCTGGAGAGCCACATGGGAAGGCAGCAGGAGCCCCTAAGGTCACTTGCCCACATTACCGGGGCTGGCAATTCTCCCGGTGGGGAATCTCCCAGCCAGAAAACTTACACCAAGCTCCAGACGTGGGTGTGGGGCTAAAAGCATTATCAGCCTCATCCAGCAGCTTTTTTTCTTCCAAATGTCAGGGCTGGATTTCGAGTCCTGACATTCGGACTGGCTGACAGACCCAGACTCTTCTTACTGCAATAGGATTTCCTCAGAGTAAGCAAGCAGAGACTTTGACCCTAACTGTAGACCAGGCAATAGGCTAAGCAAATATGCTCTTCCCAGCACAGTTCTGGCTCAGGACAGCCAGCTGGCCCTAGGCCTGGAGAGGCCCCAGAGCAGAAAAGGGAGTGACCTACAGGTGACATACACACATGCACAGTGCCAGGTCGTGCTGTGATGGGAGTAGGGTTGCCACCTATGCACATTTTTAAGGAACACTTATGAAAAATACAAGTTTCAGGGCCTGCATAGGTGCCAATGCATGCCCTGCACATGTATTTTTCAAAAGTGTTTGCTAAAGCTTTGCATAGGTGGCAACCCTACACGGAAGGAGGCAGAGCCTCAGCTGGCTGCTGGCAGGGAGGGCCCTTGTTTTACCTTTTAATGAGCGGGATCTTGGCGCTCCAGTTGTTGAAGGACCCAGAAATGAAGACCTCCTTGCCTCCATCTGACCAGCGAATGACAGTGGGACGGGCCTGCTGGGCTGGCTTCACCAACTCGTCCATGTCAGGCTGCCACGACCCAAACTCCTTATCCCCAGGGAGCTGCAGAGAGGATACAAGAGTCACCGCTTTTCTAGCCCAGTCCCAGCCCCACACCATGCAAAAGTGCAGGACTTGCTCTCTCTGCAGACTCTCTTCCTGGTCCCCTGCGCGCACACACGCACACACCACGCCCATTGTCTCCACTGCTCAAGGCATTGCCCATGACCTGCGTGGGCACTTACTGCCAGTGGATCTCACCTTTCCCGATCCATCAGTGTGCAAGTGCTCTCTTCCTTCCCTCCTCCCTAGAATCTCTTCAGTTTCCTGGTTCTCTGCCCAGCACAAACAACCACCTGTCCCCCTTGTGTCCTACTCCCCTTTCTATATAGGCTGCTACTCCTGGAACCCTGAAAGGATTGGGCTCTTCCCAATGTACAAACGGACACAAAAACATGTGTCAGCAGATGTAGCCCACACTCACTAGGAAGGTAACCCAGCAGAGTAGCCAACACAATGAACTAGTCATAGAGGGAGATGGGGCAGACTCATCCCATACCTTGGAATCGTGGGTGCTGAAGACATTGGGATCATCAGTGCTGCCCACCATGATCTTGTTGGGATGCTCCTTGGAGGAGTGGGTGCTGCTGGCTCCATCTGAGCGGTGGGACTTGGAGCTGTGGCGCTCCCCAGACACTCGCTCACTGGTGGTGTTCCCCATGGCAGCGCTGCAACTGGCATTGGGAGAGAGGAGTAGTCAATGCCCACTGCCCACAACAGGGAGGAAATAAACCAATTATTTACAATTACCCCTAGAGTCCATTTCCTCCAGCTGCTGAGAGCTTATTCAAGCAGCTAGGTTTCATTAGGCAGAGGCACATCCTTTACCTAAGAGCAATATCAAAATCTGGTGAATAGTATTTATCATGGACAATTAATTATTCCTCATCAATTTTGGGCAAACTGCATTCACACTGAACAAGAGCTGCACATTACAGCACCTATGCATTAACAGAGAATAAAACTCTGACTTGTGGATATATATATATATATATACATATCAGCAGAGGGGAATCCAGGCTGCAGACAGAAACCCTACACCGGCACCAAGAAAAGCAGCTGCCCACAGTCAAGGTGGCAGCTGTTCTGTACCACACAACAGCTTGTGGCAAGACACAAACAAGTAAAACCCCAGAAAAAATGTTAAGTGACAGAATGGAATTACCCTCACTGGGATTTGGCCAGACTCTCTGGTCCTTGTGGAAAGCTAAGAGCATAACTGCAGCATGGATACCTACTAATCATTTACTAGCCAACATCCAAACTCATGCTCAGGGCAGGAACCAAAAAACAGCAACAGGGGTGTTTGCTGTGGAGACAATAAATAAAATGGAAATGCTAAACCGGACAGGAATCTCAGGTCAGCCATCAAGACAAGTTTGCAGAAGAAGGAAACCTGACTCTGGTTGCAGCAGCCTTTTTGCAGGCTGTGTTATTTTGAGAGGAACGACTCAGACAAGGGACACTGACTTAGAAGAGTAAAAGCAGTAAGACGGCTCACTTTGTTCCAAGCATGAACACAACCACCAACAGCAGAACCCCTGCTGTTACCAGGAAACCATAGCAGACCCAACAAGCTACCCAGGCCTCTTCAGCTCTGCCATCCCCCCTTATTACACAGGATCCAAGCAGTCAGACAGTCTACACAGTTAAAGGGCATGTACTTTAAATCCAACTGCACTTAAAATGGCTTCAACCCAGAGAGCAGGCTATGACAAAATCACAGAACCTTACGGCAAGAAGATACTTTAAACAGTCACTTAGTCCAGCCCCTTGGTTTTAAGCAGAGCCAACTGTACCTAGACATCCCAAGAAAATCTATTTTTCGGACCCAACTTATTTTATAGACCGTCAGTGATGGGGACTCTACTACCTCCCCTGGGAATCTGTCCTGCTGCCTAATTGTGATACCACCCTTGTGGTTAGAAAATCCTTCCTGATATTCATTTATTTAAATTTTTACCCCACCCTTCCCTCAAAAGGCACAGGGCAGCTTACAAAATAAAATATATAAACATATAAAAAATAAAACCATTAAAATACAAACAACCCTCCCAAAGACTCCCCACAAAACCCACCCAACACCACTACCCCATTCACCACATCCAGTTCTCCCTCACAGCCCTACCTCAAACCCACCTCATCCCCAAGCTTTTAGCTTTTCTTCTTCAGTTTCAGCAGTTTTCTCTGGTCTCATCCTCGGTGGCCTCAGAGAACAAGGCAGCACCATTTTGCTTAGAGCAGCCTTTAATGTGTTTGAAAATGGTAATTATTTTTATAAGCATTTGTATAGTGCCAGCTCTGTACCTGGCGCTTTACAGAACAGTAAGATAGATGCGGTCCCTGCCTACGGCTTACAATCTAATAGACACAGAGGAGGGAGACAAGGAGAGGGGACCTAGGGAGAGACAAGGGATAATGTCCCCCCAGTGCTAAGGATGCTACTTCTCCCAGTTTGACCCTGAAACTTTTATTTTAGCCTATGGCAGTCTCAGGGGATCAAACTGTGAGAGATGGCAACCCTACCCCCACATTAGTCTCTTTTTCCTCTAGGCTAAACTCTGGGTGTTTTCAGACAAGATGCTACCCCGCATGGTCACCCATGAGCCATGGATCTGACCACCCGTCTGAAAGTGGAGCAGCTGGATGCGTGCTCCTGTGAGCCACGGAGCCCCCACTCTCAGCCATTCACGGAGCACTGCTGGGAAATCCAGAGTGCACCATGCAAGGCGGTGGCTGCTTTTGTGGCAGCAGTAGCCATGCTGGGAGCTGCTGTTTGATTCACTCCCCATGTAGTCCATGGACAAACAACCCCCCATCAGCGTGCTCATTTGGAAACACCCATTCCCACTCTCTTAGGCCATGCATTCTAAACCCTTTATCATTCTTGGTGCTCACCGCTGGATCTTCTCCAATTTGTCAATGTCCTTTAAAAAGTGAGGAGCTCCAAACTGGATGCAGTGCTCCAGAGCTTCTTGATTACAAGCCCAAAGGAGCTGACCCAGGAAACAGAACTGCACAGCCAGGTGAAGCCTGAAGGATACATTTATACTTACCATTTATTTTCTCCCTCTCCTTTACTTATTTCATTAAAAGAAACACCCCACCCACTGCAGTGTTGTCATTGAAACTAAGAAGTAGAACGAGACCCTGGTGGAAAGACTTAGCTGACAGTCCCTGGGCAAAGGATTTTTGATACAGCCTTCAACCCATTCACAATGAAAGCACAATGGCCTGTAGTCAAACACAAGTCAAGACATCTCTGAGCGGGTCTGCTGTAACAGGATACTGAGAGAGAAATGACAATGTGGCTTCCCGCCCCCATAGGAACCGGCTTCTTGTACCAACATGCATTCAACTCCCTTCTCTACTATGGAGTGTTTGGTGAGGGTGCTAGCAGAATGAACTCTGAGTGGACAGTACTGAGGCTAGCATAGGCACAAGCCCATTTACTTCAGTAGGATTTGCACCTATGCTAAGTGCTAGCACGGACACTATCACTGAAGGACCATGCCCCAAGAATCAACACCAATACAGAAATGCCAATGTCTCTAGGAGTTAGCTTTTCATTATAAACTCATTTTTTTATTCTTCCTAGAGCTTTACAGGAATTAAATTATTATTTATTTATATAGCACCAAAAATGTATGCCAAATGAGATAAGTTAGGTCATCTTTGACACCCAGTGACCAATTTATGTGGGAGGGTGTCTCTAGGCAGAGAAGCCACAGCCTCTTAGGATCTCCCACAAATTAATAGGTTTATGCCAAGGTAAACTTTTGGGGAGACACAAGTTCTAAGATTCAGGCTCTTCATGTTTTGATGAAGAGTGGAGAGGTATTTAGCTCTCAGGTAACCCACTTGGGGGTATATTGCTTGTGCTATATAAATAACATTTATAGTTCAGTGATAAGCATAACATGCTAAATGATGCATGGTAGCCTCGGTTGCCTTTAGACACAGACCCAACCATGATAGGAATGCTTGCGCAGAGAAACCAACCCTTGCAGACTTCCTAGTGGCTTAAGAAGCACAAGTCTAACTTTCACAAGACCAGCCTCCTCACTCCAAGGAGATAGAGAGTTCAAAGAACATTATCATTCGCGTGGAGGTCAAGGAGTCCTTCATGTTCTGACCCAAAAGATATCAGGTCCCATGCATATCCCTAGTATCTTTTTATTATCATAATTTTCTGTTTATTGAGTTTTTGTCCAACAAATACAACTTGCAGAAGAAATATAAATGTATGCACTTTAAAAATGATACAGTGAACAAAGGTTTTCATTTCATAACTTAACATTAAAAATATTTTGATGCTCATTCTGGTAGGCATGATATCAATAGAAAGGCTATTGTTTCATAACTGTCTTCTTAGCAGGTTTTGTACCACATAACTGAGGAATGAATCCCATATTTTGTGGAAAGTCTGTGCCTTGTTCTTAAATCTCTGTGACCAGTGTAACATATCGATTATAAAATAGGTAATTTAAAAAAAAAAAAATCAGCCAGTCTCTAGGGCAGGTGGTGGAAAGACAGTCCCCCTCCCCATTGTCTAAGTCTTTACCTTTGCAGGAAACTTTGCAAATGCGATTTTCACCTCCCAAGCAGAGAGACTGGGTGAAAACAGATATGCACCTGAACTGTGCTCTAACACCACTTTAATATTTCTTGTGCATGTTGCAGGGCTGCATAGGGCGCCAATACAGCCCTGCAATCGGCAATAAGAAGCGCTCAAGTGGTGTTAAAGCGGAGTTACGTGTATTTCTGTTTTCACCCACAGCTTACAAAGGGTCTCCCCCAAATCTGTCTTTTATGAAAGGTCATCATCCCCTGCACGGAGCATAAAGCGTAATTATCACTTCCCAGCCAGCTAATCCGTCGTGCTTGACACCATCAACAGCAACCGGGGGCCTGTAGCTCCAAAGCAGCCCTGGAGACTGCTGGGCAGGGGCGCAGCTCGCACGGGGAGGGAGGAAGGGGAAGAGGCGCCCCTGCAGACGCAGCAGCCAAAGCCCCGGTGTAGAAATCGCGTGTTTCATGGGGAGTCCAAGCTGAGGCCCTGTCTTGATAGAGGCCCCGACCCCCAGCAGCCTCGGGGCCCTCATCCCTCGGGGGGCTCAGGGCCTTCCGATGCCCCTCCGCGCAGTCCGGCCACCCAAGCCCAGGGTCAATGAGCGGGGCTGGGACTCGAACTCGAGTCCCTGCGCCGAAGCACCGACCCTCCACTGAGAGAAGAGGGACACCCGGGCTGACCCCGCCCCATTCCCCCGCGCGCGCCGCAAGAAAAGGACTCCGCCCTGCAAGTACCTGCCTCGCCACCTCCTCCGCCGTCTGCAAAAATGGCAGCTGAGACACCCCGCAGCGCAGGCAGCATGGGGGACACTCTATCAGCCACTCTATGGCCGCACCCAGGAGACGCTCTAGCCTGGTTCGGTCTCTGTACTGAGATCGGCGAGTTGCCTCTGCGTCTCTATGGTGCTGCAGATGTTCTCTTCGCTAGAGGGAGCTCCTATGACGGGATTAGCCTATCTGTGGCTGCGCAGCCCCCGATACCTCCCCCGTGTTCCCCAGCCCATTAGCTACGGGGGGCAGCCCACTATACGCTTCCCAGGTGCCTCCGCTCTCTGCAGCCTACTCTCGCCCGGTCTCTGAACGGCCCCGTGGGTTGCATTTGCTGGTAGCCGAGGCAACCGGCACATGGCCTGTTTTAGGAGCCAAGCCTTTCTGCAGTTTCAACTCCTCACCTGCGTGACACAGGATCTTGCGAGGTCTGAAAACTTCTGCACCGCCACCAACTGGATTTGGTCCAATAAAAGATATCGCCACACGATTTTGTCTCAATTTGGGACCAACACGGGAACCACATTCTGTACTCTAACCAGCAAGGATAGAAATGCCCGGTGAGTCTTGTGAAGCATAACAACCTTGAGAATCTCATTTTGCTTCAGAGCCCAAAGCCTGAGTGTAGTGTTTACTTCAGGGCTTGGAAGCCAGGTGGCCCATAAAAAGAAGCCACATTTTTTTATTGTGTGTTAAACCTCATGTTTTTCAGGCTGCCAATAACTTTTGGTGCAGATATCATGATTTTTGAGCACTTGGCAAGCCAGTAGCCCTGCATGGCTCCAGGAAGCAAGACTTTATGGAATACACCAAACATCCCAAGAGTTGTGCTAATGCCACAGATGTTGACAGAGCTGCAATGGAGCAATACCAAGACAAGTCGGAGTCCATGCCTAGAGCTGAATGCTCTTTTCTGAGATACTTGTTGATCCTGTGCTAAATTGCTCCTTGGCTTCAGCAAAGCAGTGAACCTGCCACTGGCTTTTTAGCAGGTAGTTTCTCCAACTGCCATCAAGCAGAGCTGGTAGGAAATGATGCAACCAGGGGAGGGAGCTGTGTGTTACCTTAATCCCCATCCAGCTAGCAATCCAATTCAGTGATGTGCTAGTGGCAGGGCAAGCTTTTGTGTGCTAAAGAAGAGGAGCACTGAACTACAGAGTGAGGGGTGCAGCCCCCCAGGTGGTGGCCAGACCCCTTTCCCTGTGGTTAAGGCAACCTTACCATGGACTGCAAGTTATTTAGTTATTAATTCATTTGCATGAGAAAGAACGATTAAGTGTGTGAGCCTCTGCATTAGCAGTTAGTGTGGGTGGGACTCCCAGTGAAATGGAACCTACGCTCATGGTAATTGCTAGCATATACACTGCATGCTGCCAGAGGACTGTGCTGTAAGTCTCCAAGTCGCCTAGAAAAGGTTGGACATCATTAGTCTTTGTTGAGATTCCCATCAGCCCTCATCCTTTTCTGCCCTTCGTCACAACTTGGTAGGGTTTTTTTCTTTCTACCATCCTGGGACAGGATCACTTCAGAAGAATTAATCCAGGAATGTCAGTGGCATTGGTGGCAGTTTCCAGGCCAGCTTCAAAGCCTCTTCCTTGAGGATCATTTACAAAGAAGCTATAGGTACCAAGATGTTCTCCCTGACCATCAAGGAAGTGAGGAGATAACTTGCTTTCTTGAATCTGAGACACACTTAATGCTCCAGGAAGCTCCAACTTGTCCCAGGTTAAGCTGAGTGACAGGGCAGACGCTGGCTGACTTCCCATGACAGCTCCACCATGAGCCCAAGAAGCAATGGCTGAAATCACCCCAGCTGTTGGAGCTGTAAACACTGTGACTTATTTGAGAGAGAGAGAGTGAGAATACCTGGTGGGTGATTGTCCCTCTCTCTGGTCTCTTTTTTGCTTTGTATTACTCTTGTGCTGTGATTCATTGGTATACTCATCACTAATGTTGTGTTCCAGCGTAATGGACGCATCAGAAATAAGTGACAGTCTTCTTACCTCAAGATATACAGGCAACTTTATTTTCGCAGCTCCCAGCTCAATCACAGTCTAGAATCTAACTTCTGACTCTGTCCAGACTACCCCCTACCTCTTGGTCCTGTGCAAAAAGTGGGAAGGACAAATCTGGATCTGTCCCCAACAAAGACACTACAAACGTTCACACAGAGGAACCGAAAACACACAAAAATCATTCCTCAGTCCAGCTGGGATAATGTGATGGAGTTCAATACAGCAGCAGACAATTAAGAGCACTGAGTGACAGTAACTAACAGCAAGACCCCGTTGCTTTAAGTCCAATGGAATCCTTTGTGCTCACTATGGCAAAGTGTTTCACAAGCAATATAGATGGAGTAATGCAAGGGTGCACTGTGCCCAGGGGGCCAAGTCAAATGTAGGC
>QEPC01005805.1:6229701-6243910 GCA_003113815.1 Sphenodon punctatus
ATGAGAATGACAGCAGGCAGGTCCATGTTGCAAGGAAAAGGGTAAACAGATCGTAGGTATAGGAATAGTGGCTCAGCAGGATAAAGAGTCAGACAGAGCAGAGCGAAAGAGGTGAGTTTTAAGGAGAGCTTTGAAGGTATGAAGGGAGGGTGCAAGGCAGATGTGGACAGGGAGGGAGTTCCAGGGAGGGAGTTCCAGTTCTTCCAGAGTTTTCCTAGACACGTCCTGTGTCACATATGGAATGGCTTTGACACTGACACCCACTATTGAGTTGTTAATCAGTTTTATGGATTCAACCTGTCCCTCTCAGACAGAGTGGCTGTCTCCTTTTGGGCTCACAGTTTGTTTTTGAATTTCCCTTGGTTGCACCTATATGTATTTTCATTTCATATCTCATACAAACAAAGTTTCCCTTCAATATTTTTTCATTCTTCTCTAATTTTCAGTTATATGACACCAAACATGGGCATATAATATTAACACAGAGTACCCATTTATGAACATGTATGTAACATGTACGTTGGTTCCATGATCTTTATCACAGTATCACAGCCATGTCCACAGATCATAACCCACAGTTTGGAAACCTCTGCCTGTGGCAGGCTGTTGTGGGCAAGTCCTTTCAGGACCAGCACCCTGCTACTGGGCACCTGGGGCCCTCTGGGGCAGTTATTTAGCCAGGTGAGACCAAATAGTTGGAGCAGAGGTCAGATGTCAGCATATTGGTCACTCAAGTTACTAGTAGCCTCCCTGGGACAAAGATCAAGAGATCCCAGTTTGGGGAGAGCTATTCTCTAAGAAGCTACAGAAACAGAGGGTGAAAACAGACATGATGGTAACCACCCTTTAACCACCCTTGGTGGTTATTTATACATGGTGCAGGGCTGTATTGGTGCCCTATGCAGCCCTGCAACTTGCATAACTAACCACCAAGGGTGGTTAAAGGGTGGTTAGTGTCACGTCTGTTTTCACCCAGTGAAGAGCATTCCCACAGATCAGCATAAGGACACCACCAACAGCTGCCATTGCAGACGGGGTAGGGGCGGGGCATGAACCATGAGTCTGGAGTACTGATCCTGGGGGAATTTAGGGTTGGGGTGGGTCACCTTCCCCAACACTGCCATACGAGTTCCCCGTTCCATGGATGTACAATATACTATGCATGTTTGTATGTCTGTTTGGGCTCATAAGATTATACAGAGGAGTCTGCAAAAGTTGAATTTAGTGGGCTATCCAAAATAGTTTGACTTATCAACTTCAATTTCAATTTAAGCAGTCCTTAAAAATAGTAGCCAAGTTAGGAGCCAGGCAGAAGAAGAAGAGGCTGCATGAGCTTTCATAGGCAGTGACCTACATTACCTAATGAAGTAGGCCATTGCCTACAAATGCTACCTCCAGCTAGTCTCTAAGTTGCTACCTTGACTTTTCTTCTGCCTTCAAGAAATTGTTCTGTCTGAGGTATTGTAAGCTGTCTGGTGCTAAAAACGTATGTGGAATTCATGTAAGTTGAACTTGGTTAAGTTTCAAAATGGGGTCATTCGGGCAAAAAGCTTGGAAACCCCTGGATTAAGGGAAGAGAGGGTACATGAGGCAGCAGGGCCGTTGCACATGGGTGTCAGTGCTGTGTTCTTCCTGATGCAGAAGAAAGCAGCTTAGGATCCTGATATGAGACTCACAATAATCACTGGGATAAGTTGCACTGGTATCAATTTTATTAGGTGTGTATTAGCTTTTACTACCATCATCCTCAAGCAATATAGTCTGTTGGGAGGCACCATTTCATTTCTCCAAGGCTTAGACACCACTCGAGACCTGCATCAACCCTTTGGGGGTCTAGGCTTTGTGCTGGGTCTTAGCCTGGAGAAATAACTCACCCTACCTTCCTATAAACAGACTTCCAGCTTGGAAGCAGCACCAAGTCTTGGAGTGTTAGGGCAAAAAACAACATGGAGGCTGTTTAAAGATAAGCAAAAGCTGCAGCAAGTAGAGCAACAATGAGAACAACGTTAGAGCAAAATGGCAGCAAGTTCCAGCTGGGAGAATCCTCTACAGCTCTGGTTCTCGTGGACTTGAGAATCCGTTCATGCTGGGTCAGAATAGCATTCCTGGCTCTGTCCCATTTCCCTGGTCCTCGCAGGCGAAACTGGTATGGCGTGCATGGCCCAAAAAACCCCTCCCAGGCCAGCTTTGGATCCGTGAGGAAGAGAGATGGGAGACTGGGCTTCACGCCTAACTGACAGGCCAGCTCGTCCATGTAGTCAACGTAGTCCTCTTAAAGGGTGTGGCGTTGGCTCGTCACATACCTAGAGTGCAGTGGCAAATTCAACAGTGGAAAAATGCTGACCGGGCCCCCATCTGGTCCATACCTCTGTCTCCAGGGTTCCCACATCTCCAAGTTTCACCCAGAATCTCTGGATTTTGGAGCCCAATCTCGGTTCAGAGTGAAACCTAGATTTCTCCCACACGGCTACATCAGAAACGGGATTCTCCTCCCATCCCTTTCTGACCTGGCAGTCCCTACACAGACTAGTGTCATTACTCACCGTACTCCACAAGACAGGAGAGCCACATCAGAAAGGGGTGGGAGAGCCTCTTGCCCTCCCAATTACAGCAGTACGGCAACGCCCCATTTAGAAATCATTTTTCCCCAAGGTGCAGCAACCTTGCCTGTCTCCCATCTGCCAGTGGGTTCCACCCTCACAAGTACTGAATCACAAATTGCTTGGATTGGCTCCCATTCCTGATTTCTATCTCGGGGCCAGGGCTGAGACAACTGCACGGGCTGCATATGCCTAACATTGGCCAACTTGGGCTTTGCTCATCAGCTCCCATTTTTAACTGGATGCTTTGAGTGCTTGTACAAAACCCCACAGCACTGGAGCCTGTTCAGCAGTGACAGCAGTAGGAATTTGCTACTCCCCTCCTACAGTAGGTCACAGCCACTGGGCAAGCTCCGGTGCTGAGGGGCTGCTGTTGGGAAGGTAATACAGGTTGTGGCCAGAGCTTCCTTATCTGCCTCCTGCTGTGGGACACTGAGAGGTGTGCGCTTGTTTGTCTGCTCCTGGCTTCTCCATCCCCAGTTGAGGTTAAACAGATAGTTAATTCCAAAACCATGGTTAATAGCTGAAATTCCAGATAGCTGTTAACCAATTGGTAACCACATACCACAATAGTTAACCAATTAGCCAAAACACCAATAAATACTGCGCTTTACCACTACCACATAACTGATTTTCCACTTAACCGGTTTACCAATATTTTTCTGCATTCCATCATTTCCAATTTACTTCCAGAGCAAAACCAAAGCTGCATCCAACAGATTTAAACCAGGCATCCTTGAAACCAGGGGCCAGAGAGAAAAACAGGAAAGGAATTATGGGCAAAAGGAATTAGCCAGTAACCTTGGAATAGATGGGAAAACTTCAGTGCAGTAACACAGTAAACGGTGTAAATCAGTTAACCGATCAAATACAAATGTATACTGCTCAGTAATCAATTGTTGTCAGTGCAGATCAGTTACTGTAACTTCAGTGACTACCACCATGTGATTAACTATTTCAGCTCTGATCCCCTCTGATCACTATCCTCACAGCAGCAGCTCCCTACAGAGAGCCACAACCACAAAGGGTGGCAGGCCCTAGAGCAACCCAGACTTGGCAAGTGCCTGACTTGCAGTGTGTGCATGCACGTAACATTCCACTTTTCTTTAGACCTATGATTTTTTTTCTGCCCCAAAACCTTCCCAGCAAGCCTGGCAAGTTGCTGCTTCATGTAGCAAGTCCTACCGTTTTGCCATTTTTTTCCTTCTTGCAGTTGATATCGGCCAGCATGTCGCTTGCTGAAGGCAGCTCATTGAGCCCTAGAAGAGAGAAGCCAGAGGCTAAGGAAAGAGCCATGTGCCATATTTCAGACACAGAGTCAACTGCTCTTGTCCCACAAGGAATTACCTGCACCCAAACTAACAAAACCAGGTTTCCTAAGCAGGACAATGCTCAGTGTAAACTAATGGGGCTTCCCTCATCCTGTTGCCATTTGTAATAGAAAGAGCAAGCCAGAATTCAGTTTGAAGGAGAAAACATTTAGAGTTGTATAGGTATAAACAAACTGGACCTTAGCACTCACTAGAGGATTTTTTTGCATGCGAGCACTTGCAAGCCCCCCCCCCCTGCAAAAAAAAACCCCCAAACCCTCTTTGTGTATGGATAATGTTCACATGTCACAGCTTGGGGGGTGGCTGGTTGGGGGAGAGGGATTTGAAGTTGTGGCACAGAGTGGATCTGCTAGTGCTTGGATATGAGGCTTCAAGAAACCAGTGGGGACTTCTCCCAATCTGGCTCCCTGCAGCCCCGTGTCCACATGGCAGCCAGCAGTAGTCTGAGACTGCCAGTCACCCTGCTGCAGTCTGCTCCCCACTACTGCATACTGTGAGATGCACCAGCAGGAAGACTCTGTGCTGCTGCCTCTCCCAACGGGACCACAAAAGCTGCCTTCCTTCCTCTCCCCACTTGCTTTCTTTGCTCCCATTTGGCGAGGCAAAGACAGAGCTATCTCCTTACCACTGCCTCTCTCAGCAGGAGCGCCGAAAGCAGCAGCGGGAGGAGGGAAGAGGACCCTTGGTCCTTGAGTTGTCACTCTGCCACAGCTTCCAGGTCCCTACAGCTTGCCCTGTCATAGACATGACCAATATGTTCAAGGACCCAACACGCAGCAACATTCTCATGTCAGGCTCCACGCTGCAGGCTGCCGTGAGTGGCTGTTTGGAGCCGCAAGGTAGCAACTATGCACTGGAAAAAATCCTGTTTCCTAACAAACCTGACAGTGAGTGGGTACTGTTATATTTGTTTACACATTGTGTCAGAGAGACAGGGAGGGTACAAGCAGGTAACCTTTCAGTAGGAAAATAGCAGATACAACTGGGATAGGCAAGAAAACAACAATGTTTTCAGGTGCTGAGCTGAATCATGGTGTCTTTTGACTTCCATGAAGAGTTCTGAAATATTTAGATTTCCTTTGATTCACGTACCCTTAAACACGCGGGTGGCCCAGCGAGCCTGGAGCTCCGCAACGGGCATAACAGCCCCTAAAACCTGGACAAGGCCAATGATGGCCAGCGTTGGCTTCTCCAGGCGAGGAGGGAAGACATATTTGTACAGGGAGATCTGGTTCTCCACCACTTCAACGCAATCCTCCAGGAAGGGGAAAGAGAAGTTGTATCCTGTAGCAAAGACAATGACATCAACGTTCTCCTCCTTCGTGTTATCTTCAAATATGGTGGCAGTTTCCGTGAACTCCCTGACATTTGGTTCCACTAGCAATCTGCCAGAAAGGATGCAGTTTTGCAGGGCATCATTGATGGTTGGATGCTGGCTCAAAAATCTGCATGATTGAAAGAAATACACCAAAAAGTCAAGCCAGTTACAGGCAGCAGGCTGTTGCACTCAGACTGTATGGGGTTTGATTACATCATGGGGAAGTCCCATTAGATCAGAGCTTCCCAAATACTTTGGGCAAATGGGCCAATAGCCCTGAATTTTCCATGATTCAGCAGATACTCATCCTGGACTGGCTGCAGCTGCAAGAAGCTTTGGGCCCACTGATGCTATTGCCATTTCCAGGAGGTAAGAGGGGAGGCTGGGCTGTAGAGAAGGCATGGTCATCCTAAAACTCCTTACCTACCAAGAGTTGTAGCCACAGTTGGTTCTGCAGAGTATGACTTATGGCCTCGCAGAGCACCAGTGTCTCAAAGATCACAACCTGGAAAGTAAACCCTGCCAGGGGCTTGCTGCACACATAGAGGCATTTAGTGTGCTTACAAAGGTTGTGTGTGGAAGGGGGGCTATAAATTCTCTTGGGATACAGTCCCCTGGTCCAAAACACCAATAATTCTCAAGCGTTTTTGATCTATGCCCCCCTTACACTTGTCGGTGGTAGCTGAGGCCCCTTATGACCACTACCACTGCAGACACCTTGTTCCCTCTCTCCCTTCTCACCCTCCTGTTACTTCACCTCCCTTTCCCTTTTGTTCTTGGACTCTCTCTCCCCCTTGCCACACCATTATTTTGCAGATTCCACCTAACTTAGAAAGGAGCTAGGTGTTTCATCTGTGGTCCTTCTTGCACCCCGCCCTCCAAGAATAACTACTGTGCCTTCAGTTTGAGAATCAGGGCAATACACCTTGCTGTCAGGAAGCTTTTCCTAATAAATCAACCTCAGCAATTCCGTAATGCCCTCCCAATTTTACTCTGCATGCTCACTAAATAGAGGTCTCTACCTCCAAGCCAAACAGCTTTTTTGATGCATCTTCTCATATATTAGCAGAGATGTGGTGTCTCTTGGACCTACTGGAATTCTTGGATGGCAGGTTATTTGGGCTTTTGAAAAGCTTGTGTCAAAAGCCCCTTGCAAGAAGCTGTTAAGTGAACCAAACCATTACGAGAGTCCAAGGACTAATCGGACAATGGCTTAGCGGCAAGAAGGGTAGGAACAGATGGTCAGGCAAGGGGTTAAGAGGGGGAAAGTTATGCCCTATAACCAGAACCCATTAGATTTATTCATGCTCTGGAAAAGTGGCCTGAGGAAAAATCTTTAGGTTAGTCAAGTCAGAGAACAGCATGGGAAACGAGAAATACCTTGTCGAACTAGGTGGCAGGACAGGGGGACTGCCAGCAGGTGAACTTCAGCATTATCAAATGCAAAGTAGTGCACACTTGGAGGAGATAATCCTAGTTTCTCATAGATTGCTGGGCTCTAAATTAACACTACCAGTTCAGGAGAGAGACCTGGGCAAACCTGCAGCTTGCTAACTGAAAGCCTCTGCTCAGTGTACAGCAGTGGTCAAAGCTGCAGGCAGACAGACAGCATTAGGAAGCATATATAATGCATTTAAATGCAGTTCTATAGCTTGATGGAAGGAACACAATGAATCACCTGGGCTGGAAATACCAAGTGCAACTCAGATCAGAAACAGTTTGTGGTGGAAGGGGGGCTGTCAGTCACAGAATCATAGAATTGTTGAGTTGGAAGTGACCTCAAAAGGTCCTCTAGTCCAGCCCTCTGCTCCAGGCAGGATATCAGCTGCCTGCAGCATCCTAGACAGAGGCTTGTCCAGCTGGGTTTTACAAAGATTGCCCAACAGTTCCTACTTAAACATTGCTGCAATTTAAGCTCCTTCCCTCTTTTTCTCAATGAAAGTGATTAGAGGCAGAAAAGACTTGAAGAGAGAGAGAACAGAAATATGGAGACAGTTTAAGCCCAGAGAGCAACATGCAGGGCACAGAGTAAGAGAGGGGCTAGATCTTCAGATCTTGTTCACCATTTCTTAGGAGTGGCTCAATGAAACTGAAAGGCAACCAGCTGGATAGTCAGCCCATTCTGTATGCAGAACACAGGCACAGCAAGGGATCCGTCTACTGGCATGCAGAGCTCTGGGGAGCTTCAGAAGCAGATGTTTCCTCCTTCCTCTGTAGGATTTTCTCCTGTGGTTTCTAACCAGAAAGACGGGCAGTGGGAATGAGAGCTGGGCTCTGACTCCTACATGGAGTAGAGATTTGCTAAGAGAGCTGGGATCAGCCCATCCAGCTCCAGGGTAGGGAACGTCTCCAGCATGAGCCGTTTCCAACCATGTAGCTTGGTACCTCTGGCTCCACCCTGCCCCAGTACAGCTGCTGCTGCTCTTCCCTCCCCAGTGAGGCATCAAGGGGCTCTCTTGAGGAGGGACATGGCTGTGCAGAGACAGTACACATATGTAGAGTGCTGCAGGTCAAGTTGACTTGTGTTGGGTCTGCCTGGAGGTAGCAAGGCCTTACAGGATCAGGCCCTGGGGCTGAGGCCCTATGTGGGTCAGTCTAATTGGCAGGTGCAATACCAGGGCCTGGAACCAATCCCAGGATCAGTAGCCAAGGGCTCAGTCCAATGTGTGAGTGCAGTGCTGGGGTAAGTAAGCAAAGCCAGAGTCTGGAGCCAATGCAGGGGTCAGAAGCTGGAGAATCAGTCCTTGAGAAATGAGTTTAGGGCAGCGGTGGGGAATCATTTTGAGGCCGGGGCTGCATTGTTGGCCCCTGGGCATGCCGGGGGCCGCATGTCAAAATAAATTAAAATTAATTTAAAGCAATTAAAAATTAATTTAAAGCAATTAAAACTCTATTACAATATTCACACACACACTGCATATACTTGTGGTTGAGTTGCGCAGCTCGACCATAGGGGTGGGGGACCCTGCAGAGGGAGCACGGCAGCTCCCGAGGTGAGTGCTGCCCCTGATCGGAGTTGCGCAGAAGCCTCTTCCACCGGGACAGCTTGCCTGGGGGCCTGGCAGGGAGGCCTGCAGTATGGGCAGCCGGGAGGAAGCTGCTAGGGATGCTGTCTCGCCGCTCCGAGGAGGCCTGGTCTCCGCCACTGCCTTTGCAAGCTGAGCCAAGGCAGGACAGGACACACGTGAGTTTGTGATTATTGTGTGCAGCCCACAAAGCCCCGCTCGGGCCACAGTGAGCCGGGTGATGGGCTGCACACAATGGGGAAGAGCTTGGAAACCAGTGGGCCACAGGAAAAAGCCCTATGGGCCAGATGTGGCCTGTAGGTTCCCCACCCCTGGTCTAGGGGTAGGGTGGGAACTGGGCTACAACTAGACAGGAGGGAGACTAAGTAGGCATGTGGGAGCTGGGAAAACAGCAAGCCAAATGAAAACCTGTTGGAGAGAGCATGTGTTGCAGGTAAGTTTTGAGCTGCTCTGAGATGACTGCAGTCCAGTCACTGATACAGCCAGCTGGAAGTGTGGGCAGCCAATGAGACGGCAAATAGCCTCAAAGTTTTCTGGGCTGGGCTAACTCTGCACAGGGTAATGCCACTTAGCTGGAAAGGTTGCAGAGTTAGCATCAGCAGGGCTCTGAGCCTCCTCTCACCGTGCTCCAGCAACCAGAAGGCAATACCCTGAGCTCCAGAGTGCACCTGTGCCGAGGCTGGAGACCGTAGTTGGTGTGGTTGAACTTGGCATTGGGACACCTGCGCAGGGGTGTATGTGTGTTAGACAGACCTCCATGAACCAGAAGTCGCCCGGGCGCCATTAGAAACAGCAGCGCTGGACGACTCCTGGGTGTTTTGAGATGCGGCATGGTAATACCTCGATAATTGAGGTCTGTACTACACCACGCCTCAGAACACCCAGGAGTTGCCCGGCACCACTGTTTCTAATGGCGCTCTGGCAACTTCCGGTTCACGTAAGACCGTCTAAAGCCCCCACACACAGGTGTCCCAAGAGTCACAAGTTTAAAATCCACTTGTCTAAAAAGGCCCTCTGACATCTCTGCTTGGATGTCTCACCATCATCTCAAGCTTAATACAGCCAAGACTGAACTCATCTTTCCCCAAAAATGTTCCTATTCCCTTTTAATTCCACTGATGGTGCATGTCACCATCCAGCCTGTCCCTCAGACAGGTAGCCTGGAGTTCATCTTTGACTCTTCCCTCTCCTTTACACCTCAGACCCAGTCTATTGCTAAGTCCTGTTGAACTCCATCCTGGTGGAGATTTGCCTCTCCTCCTTCTGTAGACATAGACAGTGTAAGACCTGGCTCTTTTGCCAGGCGTTTAATGTGGGGGATGGGTAGTGGGTGGGTGGGGGGTTTCTTTCTTTTCAGTGGACTGGGGAGGTTTTGTCAGGCCTGTACTTTAAAATGATATTTATTATTGTATTGTATTTTAGTATATTATATGTTTATATTTTTATTTGAGATTTTATAGGATTGTAAACTGCCCTGAGCTGCCATTGGGCAGGTGTAGGGTGGTATAAAAATTATGAAAGTAAATAAATAAACTTCCTAACAGTAATTACTGTTTGACAGTGAAACAGACTGCCTAGGGTGGTGGTGGGCTCTCCTTCGCTGGAGGTTTTGAAACAGAGGCTAGACAGCCCTCTGTCAGGGATGCTGTAGCTGGGGATTTCCTGCATTGAGCAGGGGGTTGGACTAGATGGTCTCTAATACTCCAGGTGAGGTCTGACCAGTGCTGAATAGAGTAGAATTATTACATCCATTGATTTGGAGATGCTGCTTCTTCTAATGCAGCCTAAAACTGCATTCGCTTTATTTATAGGTGACTATAAAATTGCATTGCTGACTCATGTTTACTTATCAACTACAATCCATAGACTCTTATCACATGTGCTGCTGCCAAGCCAGGCATCCCCCACCTTATACTCATGCATTTGTTTTTTCCCCCTTTCTTTCTTAGATACAGAACTTCACATTTATCTTGATTAAATTTCATTTTATTAATTTCAGCTCAGATTTTCTCCCCAAGTTTCAGGGTAAGGGAGGCATAAGGAGCTGGAGCTGGAACAAACATAAGAAAAATAAGGGATCGACTGTAGCACAAATCAGATGCAAAACAAAAAAAATCAAGTAGCTACCACAAAACTATTTAATACAAAATATATAGAAACCAATTACAAAATAATCAATACAAATATAGAAAAATACAATATAAAATACAAACGATATTGATACATTGATAGAATATTACATGTAAGCCCTACATGTTTGGGGTGAGCAACCCTTCTTTAGGGGCATACGAAAACATAAGATCTGTAAAAATGATAATACAAAAAATTAAATAAAATTTGCTAAAAATGTTGAAGACAGCTTTATATTATGTTGTGCAAGAACAAAAGCCTGCCTGTTATAAATATCCAATTACAATGAACATAAATTGATGAATCTGCAAGCCAAAAGACTATGGACTCTTCCACTATGATGAAAACAACAGAAACAGAATGTAAACAAATCTATATAATTTTGTGAAAAATAAATGAATAAAGGGCAATTATTCATTTATTTCATTTTTCGTATTATCATTTTTACAGATCTTATGTTTTCATATGCCCCTGAAGAAAACACATAGGGCTTATGTAATATTCTATGAATGTATTGTTTGTATTTTATATTGTATTTTTCATTGATTATTTTAGCTACTTGGAGGTTTTTTTGGTTTTGCAGCTGGAGCAAACATGGCAACTGCATAAATCAGATCCACACATAGCCTATTCCCAGACAATATGTCAAGCGTGGGAAGTGGTCTGCAATTATCATGGCTGAGTGAGCAAACCGCCAATGACCAAACACACATGCTAATACAGTAAGGGTTTGGCCGTCTAGGCTAGCAGCACAGCCAGACAGTCTTCTTGGGAGGAAAGCCAAGGGTTGGTGAGGAGTCTTCTCCACCTTTTCCATAGGCTGCAGGCAAATCAGCCACACCTCCATGGTATCAGCAAGCTGATCTGGAAGTATCAGTACAGACAGGGTAGAAGAACAAAGGTTGTTTCTTAACTTGTTTCTGTCTGCTGTGCAGTCAAGTGAGGCTAGAGAGCCATAAGAGCTGTGCAGCAAGGAGAGCTCTCCTAGAAGCACTGTCAGGACCTCATGGAATTTGAACCTGCATCTGCTGGCTCTACAGACTCCAGCCTGTTTCACTCTGCCACTGCAGAGCTCTGACTGCTAGCCTGGCTATGCATGATTCTGGGTAAGATTGGAACCCTTGATTGGACTCATCCTAGCAGCCCATGCCATGCCTCCAGGGTTTATTAATAACAAATATGACATAACAATGAAAACCAGTAGTAGCCCATGTTAGCCGTAAAACTAAAAGGCAACATTTTGATATTTCCAAAATATACGCATGAATGAAAGCAGTGTTTGGTGTCAATGCGGTCTGTATTCAATGTCATATACAGTAGTGTTGAAACAATACTGATAGCTTCTAGGATAAAAGTTATATTAAAAAGTTATGAAGTTGGGCTGGAAGATGAAGCAATGTGTAGATGACACAAGCAGACAAAACCAATAAGAGATTCCTGGGAGAATTACCCGGGATTCCTGGGCGAGTACCTGGCTGGGAACAATACAGAATCATGAATATATTGAGTATCTTACTGAGCTCTACATGTCAGGAGAGATGCCAGTAAAAATGGGTTGAGCCACCTCATGGGTGATGCAGGAAGAATTTTCCTCTAAAGGAGACAGAGGGTAGAAACAAATGAGACAATAGTCCACTGCAGTCTGGGATTGGGCTGTGTGCACCCCACCCCCCACTCATGTTTTGCATTTCTAGCCTAATAAACAGCAGCCTCCTGCATGTATTTCATGAACTTGCAGGCACCCCTCCCCCCATGGGCAGTGCCAGTGAGAGTGGCAGATGGGCAGGAAGCAGTCGTTCCTCAGACATTCTAGGATTTTCATCTGCAACACTATGGTGCTGGTGGACCTGTACATGTGCAATGCTGTACGCAACCTAATTGATGGCGCTTAGACATGTGGGTGCACATTAGCTAGCATTTGTCCACGCAACGGGCTCTACATTCTCTGGAACCCCACCATGAGTGGGGACTGCGCGTCCGGTGGGTGGTGACCACATGGCTGGTGGAGATGAACATCTAATAAATGAGCAGGTGGACAGGACACCCACCTGGCATGGGGTACTGTGGGCTAATGTCTTGTTTGTTAGCGACCAGAGCGGAGCTTTTTGAGATACTGCTTATGACCACATGAATGAGAAGGAACTTTCCATTAAAGACTGTTAAGTTTGTATGTAACTCATGAGATCTGGACTCCGTATGCTTACAGATTTTAAGGTAAGACAGTTAAGTACATACCTAACATAAGTTAGCATTGGCATTAAGTTTATCTTTGTTTTCTTTTATGCATCATCTTTATAAGATCTGAACCATTTTAGTGATCTTGCTCATCCCTAAACTCTTATTTAAAAAACTCAAACATTCTTTTATTTTAAAGCAGGAACCTGTGCGTTTGCTGAACTGGAGTCTTCTCAGAGTTCTTTGGTAAATACCGGAGCAGATTTAACCCACTTATCTTTCACAAGATTGAAGAAGCCTCCAAAATTTTGGTTAAGAAAGGGTTGACCTTTGCAGACTGGTGCTCTGGTGAGAGTGGGGGTTGGAGGACACTACAAGGGGGGTATCTGGGTTATGGCTGATGTGGAGGGGAGTTTGGGTATCAGACAGATGGAGTGAACCCCCAAATCTGTGATACACTGCCTTTAGTACTTAAGACCAATCAGCAGACACCAGAAGCAGAGTAGAACAATGTTTAGGCCTGTGCTTGCCCTGCTCCTAGCCTTACCTGCCTTCCAGTTGTGCCTGCCTTCCAGCCTCACCTGCCTCCGAGCCCTGCTTCTAACCATGCCTGCTTCCCAATCCTGCTAACAGGCACCAGCCATTAAGTGGCTGGTAGTGGTTGTTTATGGACTTCACACTTCACCGTTGCCTGAGATATTGGGGATTGATAGGAAGGGCAGGGCCGGCCCTAGGATTTGTGGGGCCCAGGGCAAAGAGAAAATGTGGGAGCCCTGATGTCCCCTTCCCCTTGGGGGCAACCTCTGCCATGTCCTAAAAGTGGTCATGTTTGGGGCTGCACTGAGAGGGAGTGGTGCCGCCACAACCTGTCCTGGTGAAAATAGAAGCCACTGCGGGGACCTCAGAAACAGCGGGGCCCGGGGTGGCTGCCCCAGGTCATGCTGTAGTAAGACCAGCCCTGCGGAAGGGGGTTATGTTTTACTGTGAAGGAAGTAGAATCTTTGTAAGATGTTGTACCTGGGGTTTCTGTTGGTATTGTGGGAGTGAATGGGAGGGCGGGGAGTTCAGGACAGCTACAGCCCCTCTGGAGGGGGGTCTGGGTCTGGAGGGGTGTTTAGATGGGGACTCCCTCAGGAGTGAGAATGGGTAGGATGAGATTGTATGGCAGTGGTTGGGGGGAGAGATATGGGGTTGGCCATGACCCTCTGAAGATGTGGGGTTGTCAGGGGGAGGCACCTGTGGCGCCTCAGGCCCCCCCTTCCCGACGCCGCTCCAACCGCCCTCGCAGTGCCGCCAGCCACAGCTCCCCCAGCGCCGCCTGTATTACCAGTTGCTACAGCAACCGGTCCATCTGACATAAAAGACCGGCGCTGAACCTCAGACAGCACCAGTAATTAGAGTGAGAAGCTGGCCCCCGCCTGAGAGCCAAGTGTTCCCTTTTTTCTTGTGTTTACTGCGTGGTTTGTGCTTGTGTTGGACTAATGTGTATTCTTCCCTTGTGCTTGTGCTATTTGGTGGGTGTGTATTGCTGCGACTTGGTCCTGGGCTTTCTCCTTCCCTTGAGGTGTACGAGTGGGGCATGGAAGGTGGGTGGTGGGTGAGTGCCTGGGTGCCCTCCCCCCCCCCCCC
>QEPC01005805.1:6260596-6271820 GCA_003113815.1 Sphenodon punctatus
CCACCGCTCTCTTCCTCCTCCTCCCTCCTCGCTCCATCCCGCCACGTTCACCAGCCGCTTTTTCCCCTTTAAATCTCCCTCCGGTGTGTGTGTTGATGCCGGTTGCCTGGCAGCAACATTGCGCTCATTGCCCACACCTGGGGATGATTTCCTTTGATCCCGGGCGGCGGCTGACGTCCAGAAGTGACTTTTGGTTGATCACGGGTGGGGATATCGTTCACCACGTGTCCACGGGAATTGATTCGGCTAGCCCGGGAAGCGTGGTTGAAATTGGCCCCGCAAAGGTGTTCAGCATGGTGAACATCTGGCGGCCGCCGAACAGACGTTCAGGGCGCCTTGGCCCCGCCACGGGGTTCACCGTGGTTCACTGTGGTTCAGCGTGATCTCGTCACGTCTGAAATCACCCAATGTTACCCATTTTGATCCCCAATGGGGGATGTTTGTATAGTCCCCATCTTCCAATGACTATAGCAATATATCTATGCAAGTAGAGCCTATACTGTAAAAATAAAACAGAATTAGATGGGGACATATGCATATAGTAAACCTTTAAAGACAAATATTTTCCTCGCTTTCCATTAAAAAACTTAACAAGGACCGTAATCTCCCGTTCAATTGGGCTCAGCTTGTTGTCTCTTATGCTTTTGGAGGAATGCCTCTTAAGTCAGTGATTTCTGTGACAATTCTTCTTTTTCCTCTCTATAGGATTGTCATGCGTGCAGGAAACCATAACTGGGGATTAAGTTCCAACTGATTTAATTCTGTGAAATATTTCACCCATCTTCTTCTTTTAACCATTATTCTCCTGCATAATCTGGGAAGATTCTGATTTTATTCTCTTGAAAGTCCAAGGAGTTCTTCCCCCTAGCCAGTCTTAGGATCTTTTCTTTATTTTGAAACTTCAAGAATTTCACTATAATAGCTGTGGGGGGTCCCCATCTTTGGTCTTTGGTCTTGTAGCCCTATGAGCTCTTTCAATCTTTGGTTTATGAGTGCTTGGCTCTTCTGGGAAAACTGTTTCCAATATTTTCCATATCAATTGTACCGTGTCCCTTCCCTCCAAGCCTTCAGGGACCCCTACAAATCGTAAATTGGACCTTCTCGTTCTGTTTTCCTGATCCTCACATTTAGCCTTGAGTGTTTTAATAGTCTTCATCATCCTTGCTTGCTGGTCTTGGCTGTTTAGGGATCTGTCCTCCAGCTCAGAGATTCTATTTTTTGTTGCCCCTACCCTTTTTGTCAGGGCTTCTGTTTTTTGCCTCCCTTGCTGTTCTGCCTGTTGGAGCTTTCCAATTTCAGTGAGCAATTGCTCTCTGGCTAGATCTGCAGCTTCTAGCCCCGCTTTAATCTCTGCCATAGCAGAGAGGATTTTATCCTCCCTATCAGTCTCCAACCCAGGCCTTTCCTCAGTTTGGCACGCAGCTGTCGCCATTTTGTCTCCACTTCCCTGGTGGGGGAGGGGGGGTGCTGCTGATTTCACTTGGCAAAATTTTTCCATTCCCGCTGCTGCCTGACAGTTTTCTTGTGCCCCCTTCATTCTGCCCATGTTCCCCTAGGTAGGGCTATAGATCTGGTCCACTAACCTTCTAATTATGCGAGAATGGGAGGACCGAGCGCTGAGATCCACGACTTCTAGCGCTCATGCATGTGCAATCCTCCCTACATTTCTAAGTACTTATCACAGAACGGAGATTTCAAGAGCAAAGAAAAATCACAAAAGGAGAAAATGTTTTGACTTCAAAATTAAAAATGCTATAACTCAGTCATTATTCAACCGATCCACATGAAATTTGGGAACATTCAACAGCATATCCTAGTAATCCTCCCTACAAAATTTCACGCAGATAGAACAAATTCTGATTTTATGAGTAGAATGTTCATGATTTTAGTGCTACAACTCCTGTGGCTCTATAATTTATTACCTATAAAACCAACAACAATCTGGTGCGTAACAGTTCTAATTAGAGACAGGACCCTGTCCCAAGGGGCTTATAATCTAGAATGGGCAAGGAACAGGAGACAAGTGTGAGGGGAACATAAGGAGAAGCAGGGATACATAAATTCCCATTTTACAGATAGTGAACTGAGGCTAAGAGACATTTACTTGCCCAAAGTCACTCAGTGAGTTTATGGCTAAGACTGGATTTGAATCATGGTCTCCCAGATCTAAGTCCAATACCTTATCCACTAGGCTATACTAATAAACACAGCAAACTCCCTGTACGCCATCTTCATTTTGTCTCTTGATACCAAACTGGGGGTGTTTTCAGACAAGACACTCCTCATCCACTCCCCACCCACTATACATGTTACAGGGCACCCATAGGGCCACAATGCAGCCCAGCAACATATATAGTGGGTGGGTGGTGAGTGGGTAGTGGGAGAGTGTCTTGTCTGAAAATGCCCTGGGTCTGCTGATAGCTTTGGAGACGGAAGCCCTCCAGGGACAGCCAACAGTTCCCTCACAGCACAGCACAAGCAGTGGTGTTAGAAACCTAGCCCCCTCCCCCACACAGACATTGATCTGCTTTTCAGCAGACATGCCATCTTCTCACTGAGAAACACTGAAGGGCCCAGGCCAGCTGAGGCAAGACATGGGCAAATCTAAGGGAATGCATGAACAACACACCAAGAAACGGGCTGCAGGGGCGGATCCAGAAGTGATGTGGATGGGGGGGCTGAAGTCCAAAGTTAGCATTCCCCCACCCAGATGATTAGGCCCTGCCTCCAGCCCCACCTCTAGCCCCGCCCCCTGCCAAGCAAGCACCATGGCAGCATCACCTTTGGCCAGACACAGACACACTGCCCCCCCCGCACTCACTGGATCTGCCAGCGCAGTCCTGGGGCTTCTCCTCAGGCCCATGGGCCAAATGCAAATGTGCATTTATGTGGGGGTTTTCCAGTTCCTAGGCTGCTTTTAAATGATTGGTGCGTGCTCGCACCAAAAAATTACACGCCCTTTAAAATCTCACTCCCACCCTCGTACCACCAACCACCCGCCCATTTCCCCTCCACCTCACGCCTGCCTCCCCTGCCCTGCCCCACAACTCCCACCATGCCCCCTCCCCAGGGCCAGCATTGCTGCATGGCAGGCTTGCTGCTGCCGCCCTCCACCACCAATCACATTTTTAACATTTTGAAAACACCTAAAATCACAAGACTAGCAGCCAACTCTCAGGAGCTAAAAGTACAAATTCTCACAATTCTATCACAAGAATCACTATTTTAGCCTTTTGAAAACTCCAGAATCACGAGACTAACCACTGGCTATTGGGAAGAAGGCATGGTGGAAGGCAGGGGGCTGGCTATTGGAGCTGGGTTTGGGAGGTAAGGCAGGGGGACTGGCTATTGGGGATGGCTATTGGGGGGAAGGCAGGGGGCACCAGGTTTGGGTGGCTGGGTTTGGGGGGGAAGGCAGGAGTACTGGGTTTAGGGGGAAGGTGGGGGGGAACCAGCTTGGGGGGTAAGGCATGGGGCATCAGGTTTGGGGGGCTGGGTTTGACGGGGGAAGGCAGGGGCACTAGGTTTGGGGGGAAGCTGCCTTCACACAAGTCCCCCAAAATTCTTTCTCCTTGCATTTTTAAAAAATGTGTGAAAAGATTAGGTTGCAGAATGCATTGGGTGTAATGTATGGCTAATAAAAAATAAAAGTAACTCAGAAATCAAGTTTTAACAATCATGCTAATTCCCTCACATGCATTTTTCATGAAGTCTGAAGGGATTCATCCAGCTGCCAGTTTGGCTGCACCATAGAAGTCAGTGCAGAACCATATAGTATTATGAGATACCCGCCAGCAGCCATAGCAATAGAGGGTAACTTTTAAAACAGGGGAGAGAATGTGAGGACATTTAAAAGGCACAATTCCAATCTATACAAGAAACTGAAGAGGTGGGAGAAAAGACTTGTGTAAATGCAGCCGCAGAGGGTTAAGTATAATCATGTTCGGTGTGGGAGCCATACCAGGGAAGTATTGTAGTGGCATTTGAGGGTACGTGTGGTGGCCAGTGCAAACCATGATCCTATCAAAGATAGAAGACTCCTTCTTCCCATCGATCTCTGTGACAACATCCCACTGGCTGGTGCTAGAGAAGTTGGGGCGCTTCCTGATACTACACACGTTGGTCTGAAAACAAATAGTCAACAAGAGAGTGGGAGAGCAGGGCACTTCAGCCATTACCTAGAAAGAAGCCATAGGCCCAGCCACCACCCCATGCACCAGAGGCCAAGACCCAACTCAGACCAACTGGAATACACCATCATCCAAAGTCCTGTTAGTCTTTACCCAGACTCTTTATCTCTATTCTCTACTGACTCCCATGGGGAACAGGGCTGGAATAGTGTCTGGGAGTTGGTCGAATAGCGCTTCCTCCAGGAAGGTCACAGCCCCCCTTCCAGAAGCTTGTTGAAGGCAGCACAGGGGCCTGTCAGGAAAGGAGACATCCCAAGTGCTACTAGAGCCTCTGCCTTCCTGCATTGGGCACGCACTGCAGGTTCACACTGAGACTGGTAGCAGTTGTTGTTGGGAGAGTGGGATGTTTGGCCAATAGTGAGATTTCTCCTGCACAGATTGGACTTGATCATGCACACATACGGTACATGCCCATGCACACACTCCCGTCCCCACTCCCAGTGCTGGCTCTCCTCTCACCTTGAAGTGGATGTATCTGAGTAGGTCAAAATGCTTGGCATACATCCGGAAGTACTCCATGAGCCTGGAGTTGTGCATGAAATTGGGGAAATCATCTGGAATTGGGTAGTCACTGAAGCACATCATCTCCTTGGAGGTGTTGATGATCACAGACTTGTAGATGCTGGGCCTTCCTTCTTCAGGGTTTTCCTGTGAAGAACAGGATAGCATCAGAAAGCACTTTCCAGGCTAGCTCAGGAAAGAACCAAGTTCTGGAAATTAAAGCCATTGTAAATTATTCAGTTTGCAAAAGGTGAAGCAAGTCTGCCTATCACTATAGCTACAAACCTCAAACCACTTACTCCTGGGCAGTCCCACTGACTTCAACAGGAATGCTCTGGAGTAAGAGCTTTGAGAGCATATGGCAGTAGGTGCATATGGGCATTTAGTCACTGGATTTATCATAAATTCCTTATATAGTTAAACACACTCACCCAGAGAATGCATTTGTTTTTCTTTCCTAAATGCAGAACTTTGCATTTATCTTGGTTGAATTTCATTTCATTAATTTCCAACCTGTCAAGGATATTTTTGAATTCTAGTTCTATCTTCCAAAGTGTATGCTATCCTTCCCAGTTTTGTGTCATCTGCTGACTTGATAAGTATTCCCTCCATTCCTTCATCCAAGTCATTAATAAAAATGTTGAATAGCACCGAACCCAGGACAGAACCCTGCAGGACCTCACTTGATACTTTCCTCCAGCTTGATGATGAACCATTGATGATCATTCTTTGAATACAGTACTTCATCCAGTCGTGAATCCACCTCATTGTGGCATCTTCTGGCTCACACTTTACCAGCTAGTCAATGAGGATGTCATGCAGAACTTTGTCAAACGCTGGAATCAAGATATATTATGTCCACAGCATTGACATTCCCCTTATCCACTAAACTAGGCGCCCCGTGCTTGGGGATGTCAGCCTTTCCTCGATTCTAAAGATCTGCCCCTACCTGTTCCAGCCAGCCTCACTGCGGCAGCATTGCCCTGTGCACCCTCTGCTTTCCCCATGCGCACTGGACTCATTGATTCTGTTGATCTTTGCTAAAAGTGTTGATTTTGTGGTTTGTTTCTTAAAGAGAGGTTTAGGGTTGCCTGGTTTTGCACTGGGTAGATTAGAGGAGGGAAGGGTTTGTAACTGCTTCTGCATTGTGCCTCCTTTTGCCCCCATGCAAACTGGACTCACTTGATTGACTGGCTGGCTTTTACGTGTGGGCAGATGGAATGGAGGGAAGCCAAGGAGTAAGTGGTGGGTCAGAGAAGGCATGTGTGCAGGTATGAAGGGAAATTAATGCAAATTAGGTCCGCACCAAGACTTCACACATGGCCCTGCAAGTCCTGGGGCTGGCCCTGGTTGTCAGAGGTTCTGAGAGTACATCTACCAGTTCTTTGTGTACTCGGGTGTGTAACCTATCCAACCCAGAATACTATAGCACCTTCTGCCAGATGGTGCTTGTAGTGCTTCACAAAGCTGTACAATAAAACAATGTAAAATCCATTTAAAAGGGGAAGAGTGTAGCCATAGGGCTTCCCATGGTTCCCCCCAATCTCCTCTGAGCTGAGTAATGGCTCTAGCACCCTAAGAGTTAAGATCTAGAGGAAGCCTGCGCTGTCTGAAATACAGGGCAGCAGTAGAGTAATGAGTGTTGTCATAACTTCAGAGGCACACAGCTACAGAAACAGCCTAACATAAGAATATAAGAAGTGCCATACTGGGTCAGACCAATGGTCCATCAAGCCCAGCATCCTGTCTCCGACAGTGGCCAATCTCTGGGTATTTTCAGACGTTACGAGATCACGCTCAACCACAGTCAATACTCTGTGGTGGGGAATGATCCCGTAACATCTGTTGGGGAACCGGAAGTTCCCCCCTAAAATGTTTGCCATGGTCAATCATGGTGGGGAATCACATTCACCACGCAATCGGCTGAACCGGTGGGGCCGGTGCAGATCGCATGGTGAATGCGATTCCCCGTCGCGTTGAAGGGGCCCGTCTCGTCTGGATGGAAACCACGGCCCGGAATCCCCAGCAGGATTNTGGGGGGGTGGGGCTGAGCGGCCGCACATTGCTCTGCGCGGCCCCTCCCCCTCCCCGATTCCCCGCCGGGATCAGCCGGCACATCTGTTGGACGTGCCGGAGTGATCCCGGCGGGGAATCATTTGGGTGATTCCAGGACGGGGCGAAGGTTGCCCTGTCTTGTCTGAAATCACCCTCAGTTGCATGGGTGATGTACCCAGCAGGTCACAATGGGGTGATCCATCCCCTGTTGTTCCAGCCCCCAACTGTAAGAGGTTACGTCCCCAAAACCTACTTGGCTAATAGCCATTAAAGGACCTATCCTCCAAGAACTTATCCAATCCCTTTAAAAAACTAGCTACACTACCAGCCTTGACCACTTCCACTGGCAGTAAATTCCACAAGTTAATTGTGTGCTAAGTGAAAAAAATACTTTATCTTATTTGTTTTAAATCTGCTGCTGGTTAATTTCATGGTGTGTCCTGTTGTTCTAGTACTGTTAGAAAGGGTAAATAATAGCTCTCTATTTACTTGTTCCACGCCACTCATGGTTTTATAAACTTCCATCATATCCCTTCTCAGTCAGCTCTTCTCCAAGCTGAAGAGCCCCACCCTATTAAGCCTCTCTTCATACGGGCACCATTCCATACCCGTGATCATTTTGTGGTCTTTCTCTGCACCTTTTCTAGTTCTACTCTGCCTTTTTTGAAACGGGGTGATCAGAACCACACAGAATACTCCAGGTGCTGTCGTACCATAAATCTATAGAGAGGCAGTACAATATTCTCGGTTTTATTCTCTATCCCTTTCTGAATGATTCCTAACGTTCTGTTTGCTTTTTTGACGGCTGCCACACACTAATTGGCATTACTCTGCACAAAGATCAGCTGTGCCCAAGCTCCCCCTCCTTCAAAGACTTGGGGAGTAGCTTGTCTAAAACCTTCCAGGGATAACCAAAAATATTTCAGGGATAAGACCTAGCCTAATTAGAAACTGTAACTGTATAACAGTTCACATAAACAAATTTCACTTGGGTTTACTGATTCAGTCATGATGACTGTCAAGGATGTGATGTTCTGTAACTATTTACCTTCTCAAACTAATTAGAATTAAATTGAATATAACCATGATGATGAAGTAAGTTGTTTGAAATTGTATATAATGAGGAATCTGAGACCATCTCCCCATCTCCTTCCTGTGAGCCATTCTGGGTCTCCAGGGAATTGAGCCCTAGCTTCCGAACTAGAGGCTCTCCTCTGTTAATAAACTATATTGTTACTATTGGCATATCCCTTGACTCTAGTTCCATCTTTGTTTCCCAGCAGGGTGAACCTTGGCTCTGGGCCAAGAGGACTCTTTCTCCAACAAAGGTAAAGAGGGGGGTCAGAATACATTGAGGGGAAACCAACAGTGGATCCTAAAAGCACCTGGAAAACAAATAGGTCTACAGATGCTTTTTAAAAGGTGTGGGGGGAGGAACTAAGACGAACATCTGGAGAAAGCGAGATCCACACCGCAGCAAATGCCTGATCACCTGTCAACTTACGGCATGATGGCTGGATCCCCAAACAGCAGGTGGTTTCCAAGCACAGATAACCATCAGAGCAAGATTCCAGAAGCAGGTCTCGAATACAGTGGCATAGCAAGGCTGAGGTGAGCGTGGGGCCATGTCCCAGTTCTGGGCCCCCCATAAGGGCAAGGGGGCAGAGTCTCCAGGGTGTGGGGAGGGCTTACCCATGAAAGAAATGCTGCCTCATCTCTATGTAGCCCTCCCCCAGCAAGCAACCCTGCCAGGAAGGAGGTTTTAAGAGTGGGTGAGGCCAGTACTCCTCCCCACCTTCCCACCCACTTTTAAAACTTCCTTCTTTGCAAAGCCCTTTGGAACTTGCAACCTTGCAACAGAGACAGCGCTTGTGACCTTGGTCAACAACTTCTTGGTAGAACTGGATAAGGGTCGTATCATCCTGCTGGTTCTATTAGATCTATCAGTGGCTTTTGCTACCATGAACCATGAGATGTTGGTGACATGCCTGCAGGGTCTGGTGGGGGTGGACGGGACTGTCCTGTGATGGTTCCGTTCCTACCTTGCAGATAGATCTCAGCGGGTAGTGTTAGGGTACTGCACCTTGTCCCCTGGGAGCCTCCCGTGTAGGATCCTGCAGGGTTCCATCCTGTCCCCTCTCTTGTTCAACATGTATATGAAGCCACTAGGAGAGGTCGTATGCAGCTGGGGGGTTCGTTGCCATCAATATGCTGATGACACCCAGCTGTATCTTTCATCCAACCCAGGCCCTGCTGTCTCGTTACTGTCCCAGTGTTTGGCTGCTGTAGGGGACTGTGTGAGGTTGAGCCAACTGAAACTCAATCCCAATAAGACAGAGGTGATGCTAGTGGGTGGGGCCGGTGATCTGAGGGAGGAGATTTGTTGTGGGTATCTGCCCTCCACTGGTTCCATCTGTTTTGGAGTCTGGGGGTGCTCTTGAATTTGCAGATTTGCCTGGATTTCCAGGTGTTGCCGGTGGCCAGGACCGCCTTTTGCCAATTACACCTAGTGAATAGGCTCTGTCCATACGTCTCAGACTCCGACCTCGCCACTGTCATCCATTCATTTGTCACTGTGAGGACAGACTATTGCAATGTGCTCTATGTGGGGCTGCCCCTGGTGACAGTTTGGAAGCTGCAGCTAGTGCAGAATGTGGCAGCCCGCCTGCTCACTGGGACAGGCTTCAGGGAACACATTTAACCCTTGCTCTGAACGCTGCACTGGCTGCTTATTGTCTTCCGGGCCCAATTCAAGGTGCTGGTTTTGACCTTTAAAGCCCTTGATGGCCTGGGCCCTGCTTATGAGTGATTGCCTCACCCCCTGGGCGGCCCCTATGGTTGTCCGGGAGCACACTCCTGGAAGTCCTCCATTATCAGTGGGTTCAGACGGACAGGAGGGCATTCTTGGCGACTGCACTGTCACTCTGAAACTCCCTCCCGGTGGAGGTTCACCTTAGCCCTGATCTTCTTGCCTTTTGATGAAACTATAAGACCTGGCTCTTCTGTCAGGCATTTGGCGGGGGCTGGGGAAGGATGAGTTGGGTTAGATGGACTGAGGAGTGGGGAAAGGGGGTCTGCACACACCAGATCTTATCTTTTTTACATATGTTATTTATGCTGTTATTTTATATTTATGTATTTTAATGGATTTTGATATTGCTGTTTTGTAACTATATTGTATAAGCTGCCCCAAGTCGCTATTGTGAGAGGGGTGGGGTAGACATGTAAAAAATAAATAAATATAATAAATAACCTGAGTGCTGCTAGGAAATTTTCAGAGTGGGTGAGGACGGCGTGCTGGTTCCACTCCCTATAAAATTTTCTAGTGGCATTCAAGTCGTTTGCAAAGGACCGCCACAGAGGCCAGGACCTCGGCTCAATTGAGCTCCCTTGCTCCATAGTAGCTAGGCCCCTGCTCAAGTATTGCCATGGCCTATACTATTCAGGGCCCTGAAAATCAGCAGTACAATCTTCAGTTTAATCTACCACTCTACAGGCAGCCAATGCAGAGAACACAGGTTGGGCATAATATGATCACAAATGCCCAAACTAGTAAGCAGCCACGCCGTTGCATTCTGAGCAAGCTGCATGCGACAGGAAAGCACTCCTGGAGGCCTATCAAACAGGGGATTACAAAATCAAGGTTCATGGCCACTGGGGAAGGTCAGTCTGGGCTATAATAAAGGCGTGGCTTATGCAAATTGTGTACCTGAAAAAGCATCTTCAAACCCCATCCAATACATGAGTTTTCACAGACACAGCATGGTCAAAAATGACACCCAAATTCTTTACTTGGCTCACTACCTCCACCCATACATCCTCAAAATGCAGAGGTCAAGGGAGGAGAGGGCATCCTCATATCAGCTGCCCCTTCCCATCAGCATAACCTCAGTCTTACTCAGAATGAGCACAAAGTAGCTCTGAAGCATTTAGCTGTCTATATCGTTCAGGCATTCCTTCAAGGCAGAGATAAAGATGACAGAGATCACAGGGCAAGAGAGATATAGCTGTGTATCATCAACATACTGATGATACACAACCCCATTAGGGATGTGCGAATGCGGTTCGGAAGTTCGGAGTTCAGCCTGAACTCGCTCTGTTCAAACCTGAACCCGAACAGACCGAACCGAACTTGATTCCGAACTCCGAAACGACCGAAAAGTTCAGTCAGTTCAGATCAAGTTCAGATGAGTTCGGGTGGCAAAAACGTGTCACTGGAAGGCAAAATGTGACAGGGAGGGGGAGTCAGCTGAGGAGCAGACTTCCAGGCACCAGGGGTGGAGAGGCTTGGAGTAGCAGCCAGTCTGCACAATCACCATCCCTTTTCTCCTCAGACCACTGACTTCGCAGTCTGCGATTGGCCATGGGCTAGGCTGCATGTAGCCAATGGAGCTTGTGGTGAGGCGGGCACAGCAAGTAACAAAACTCATTGGCCTCCCTCCCTTCCCAACACCTTCTGAGCTAGTCACTGTTCCTGA
>QEPC01005805.1:6281074-6292063 GCA_003113815.1 Sphenodon punctatus
GCACTCTGAACGTCGACCCCTATCATCATAGGGCACAGAGCTGGGGAAGGGAAAGGGGTCCAAACTCACTACTTGCACTTGCCAGGGAAATGGTAGGGCAGAGAAGTGAGGGAGGTGACAGGTCCACAGGGGAGGGGTCCCAAGGTTCACAATAGGGTTCACGGGCTCACTCACTCCAGGGGGGAAAGGGAAGGGATGGTCCCAGGGCGGAAGGGAAAGCCCAACCGGGCGAGCCCGCAGGCTCTCAATCACTCACTCAGTAATCTAGGTCAGAGGGAAAAAGAAGGTCACACGTACACAATTATATCAGGAAGGACAGAGGCACACTCTAATACAAACAGCAGGAAGGGAGCAGGGGAAGGGAGAAACACACAGCAATACAAAACAATAGGGTAGTCAATTTCACCACTTAGCTCAGAGGGGGGCCAGTCTCTCCAGGGGTTGTAGCTCTGTTCACCGGCACTGCTACTCTTGCAGTGCCGGCTTTTGTAGTGCTGGCTCCTGGAGGCGCGCAGAGCGCCGCAACGGGGGGCGGGGCTCCTCGGCGTCTTGCACAGTCCCGGAGCCATTTTCCTCGCCGCTTTTGCCTCCGGCGCCTCCGGCTGGGGGCGCCTGCAACAGAGGCGGCGTTGCAACGCTGGTGAGTGGAGCGGGGTCCACATGCCCTCGGGGGGGCCGCCGCGCCGGGCAGCGGCCGCGGCGGCTGACAGGAATAAGTGTTTACAGAGACATTAATTCAGCCTTGTTTTGAACCTGGAATAATAAAACCTTGAGAAACTGGTTTTGTGAGCATGGTGTTTATTCTAAACACAGACTTGGGGCAGATTCAGACGTGTGTTTAAATTGCACAGCTGCCTCGGCGGCATCGTGCGATTTAAAGAAGCCCGCACTTCCGGGTTGGTGTGAATGCGGTGAGCGCGCACATTTCCACCTAGCCCGAATGTTTGGAGCACGGTTTGAAAAGTTGCTGTGAGCACTGCACAGTGGGGTCTGACTGGCTGTAGTTTGGCCCTCTGTTCTTGTTTAGCTACTAAGCATAGCTCTGAGTCTGTGAAGAGGTCCTCCCAAGAAGCATTCCTCTTGGCACCTCTTCGCCTGGTTCTGCGCTTACCCCCCATCTCCCATGGAAGGCTGGGGACTCACCTCGTATCTCCAAAGCCCTCCAATGTCGCTGCTCCTCTCAAAGCAGGTGGGCTCCAGCCCTTCATCCAGGCAGCACTTAATGGAGATCAGTCCACATACCCCAGCACCAACAATGGCAACCCTCTGCTTTGCCATAGCACCCAGCCACCAGGATCTGACATTCACCAGGGAAAGGAAGCACTTTGAGTGCTTACAACTCAAAGCTCGAGGAGACTAACAGCCACTGCGGCATCCACACAGGGAGCTTTTCTACAAGGGCCAGCCTATGCTTTTAAAGGGAACTTTCTGCAGCAGACTGTCAGAGCTCTGCCTTTGCTGGGTTGCAACACTATGGGGGAGGCAGCCTCGCCCACTTATTTCTTTTGCCAAGGGCACAACAAAGCTTGGCTGTGAGATCTCCATCCAATTGCTACCCATAAACAGACTGACAAACCCTGCTTTCCCCACGTCAGCAGGTACCACGGAGCTGTCCCAAACCTGACTCACCTTATTGCCAGGTCCCTGCTCCCTCCCGCTCTCACAGCATAATCCTCCATGGAGATACAGAGCCCACATGAGCAGTCAGCGTGAACACTGCTCATGGACGATTCAGCCCTCAGGATCAACAAGATGGTATTGGCAGGAAGAACTTGACAAGTGTAGTCAAAATGTAAGGAAAAACCAGATCCTTTGGGTCACTGAACAGGGCTGGCGCAGTGGCACCATCACCTAGGCTGGGGTTTACAAACAGCTTTTTCTTCTTGCTCTCCCTACAGATGGCTAAGGGTGTGGATGATGGACTTCAGGATCTTCTCTTGCCACCCCAGTGAAGCCCAGCTTTCTCACAGCTCCAGCCCTATTGCTGCAACAGGAAAAGGGCTCTCCCAGTCTGGCTTACCCACCTCTGCTCTGTTTATTTCATCTCCACATCAGCCAGCAACCACCTACTCCAGCTGCCTGACTCCCTGCTAATACAGGCTTGTCCCAGCTGGGCCTGGGGGCCTGTTTCCCTTTCAACTATTATCTCCTGGGCAGGGACTCCTAGGCAGGGGCCTCCAGCAAGGCCTGAACAATGTAGCTATTGTTCATTCACAGACACACTTCCAGTTTGGGGAAAGAGACCAGAAAGGCCCGGCAGTGGCTGCTTGTCCTGAGAGAGCAGCCACACTCTTGCACATGCCAGGGTTCTCTGCAACCCATTGCAGAGAAAGGTTGTGAAATAAACCCCCAAGCCCCGCTCCATACATCATGGGCAGCCCCCAGAAGCCTGGGACGCCATACCCCGCCTGAGCTCTGTAATAGTTTCCGTAAATTGTTGGATCCCCATAATTCTTTATGACGGTCATCTTAAAAACCTGCCACTTTACGGGGTCGGAAATGTAACTTAATCAACATCTTGCCATAATGAAATGAAACATACTCATCCTGGTCCATCTTTATTTCAATGGTGATGGTGTCGACGTGTTGCTTGTTGAGTGAGATGTAGTGAGGCTTCTTGTAGGCGATAGTCACGAACTCATCATTTTTCCCATGCACCGGGACGCACCACAATAATGGCACGGAGAAATCCCCCACCAGTTGGTGTTCTACTATATCCGTATACAGATATAAAGAGTTAAAACCCCTTGTAATGTCCGCCGCTCTAGGAAATTCTGGTTCAGCCAAAATGCCCTGGTTTACTCCCAATATGTCTGATAAAACCCCTGAGGGATGAACCCAGTGCCTTTCAGTCCCCTTCACTTTAACTTTCCCCACTAGAGGGTCAAATGTCAGGATCATCGGTGGTGGATTGGGCCCCGCAGCTATCTGCTGATTTATTTGATCCAAGAGCTCTTCAATGCTTGGATAATGCCCCGGGGTGAGGTAGTAAGACCATATTTCCTTCATGTCGATGATTTCATAAAACACGGGCTTTATGATGTTGGCCCAGTTGTGGAGGTATTGTATTTCAGATAGACCCACTTCCCAGGACCACTTAAAGTCCAGGGATTGTGCGAGCTGCATGGTAAAATTAGAACTAGTGTTTCGAGAAAAAGTAGAGGCGCTCACATTGCTGGGCAAGGTGATGTAAAAACCGTTCTCATCCATCGCTGATTTGAGAGGTTTGTACCCAACTGTTAAATTTAGAAGGCCAACCTCACCACTTGACAAAACACCACTTGTTTTTCCCTTTTCCCCTAGTGGTTACCACCTTTTCAATCCTATACATTTTATCGTGATGCAGGTTCACTTTTTGCAACTCTTCTTCGTAAAAGATCCCGAGGATCGGCTCTCCCACGTAATCCTTCAGGCAGTACAAGGGTCTCTGGGCATGGTTAAGAAAAGCATCCGTTATAAATATTTCATCAGTAAACGTTTGCTCGTAACCTTTCTCAAATGTCCCTTTGGCTTTAGATATCCTGACATGATCTCCTTTCTTAAAGGAGGCTGCCTTCTTTCTTTTCATTAACGCATCCCTGTATAGGGTTTTCCACACATCCAGAGCATTTGAGTCGCTCACATCGATGGGTCTGGTGCGTATGGACCTGTGGTAACTATGGTTGTAACTCTTTAGGAGCTTCGCCAGCACATCAATATAACAAAAAGTGCCACGGGCTGTGAAATACCTCCACATCTTTGATTTTACAGCTCTGTTAAAACGCTCCATCACCCCTGCCTTGACATGATTGTTGGTCACAAAGTGGTGCACCCCTTGCTGCTTTAACAGCTTTCCGATTATATTATTTAAAAATTCTTTTCCCCTGTCCATTTGCAACTTTTGAGGAACCCTACCCCGGCTGAATATCACTTTAAAAGCTTCCGCCACTTCCCCCCGTTTTATCTTTTAGGGCTTCTGCCCAGGCGTGTTTAGATAAGATATCTATCATGGTTAAAATATATTTATAACCATTGTTGTACTTTGAATAGGCGCTCATATCCACCAAATTCACTTGCCATTGCAAATCCACCCCCGACACTACCGTTTTGTTTCTTTTAGAATGGATGCATGCTGGTTTATGCAGCGTGTAGGCATCTTGATCCGTGACCCAGTCAACAACTTGTCTTCAGCTCAGGACACTCCCCCGCTTTTGGGCCGCTCTGTGTAGACTCGTGACACCCCCCCAAGCATCCCACCTTCTTGGGGTTGTAATAAATGTTCTTTAACACCCGCATCATTTCTGACTTCCCAAACTCCTGTGCACCCCTTATTATAGATACACTTGAAACCTTCATCATTTAAATTTTTTTATTCATACATGGGTGGTTAAGTATATTACATCATTTTATTTTTTATACATACATGTGTGGTTAAATATAATGCAGACATTTTATTTTTTATTCATACATGGGTGGTTAAGTATATTACATCATTTTATTTTTTATACATACATGTGTGGTTAACTATAATGCGGACAGCATACATTTTATTTTTTATTCATACATGGGTGGTTAAGTATGTTACATCATTTTATTTTTTATACATACATACATGAGTGGTTAAATATAATGCAGAGCATACATTTTATTTTTATTCATACATACCGGCTGGCTAATCACACTGCAGAGCATACATTTTACAGTTTTATTGTTAATATTAATGGGGTATTCTCACTTTGGTAAAAAGATTTATAATCTATACGTTGAACCATCTTACACACTACCCACCTGAGTTTCGCAGAAACCCTCCCATATAGGCCTGACAGCAAATCCCAGGGACTCTTAGGGTGAAAACAGGCATGACGCTAACCACCCCTTAACCACCCTTGGTGGTCATTTATGCATGTTTCAGGGCTGCATAGGGCACCAATACAGCCCTGCAACATGTATAAATAGCCACCAAGGGTGGTTAAAGGGTGGCTAGCGTCATGTCTGTTTTCACCCATAGTCTTGCTCTTTTTGAAAGCCTCTAACAAACCATTTATAGCGTGTAGGGTATCTCTGCCCAAATACAATCTCCTCAACTTGTACCCCACATACACTATGATTTTGACAATCATCAGCATATTCAGTTTAGATCAGATCAACTTAAACTGCCGCACAGGCTCCTCTTCTTCCCAAAACAGGCATTCATGATGGTGCTGACTGGAGTGATGTAAAACACATCCCGGACAATTATCGTGAAGCTGCTGTTCATAGCAGTGTTGAATAATTTTTATTACCACTGCATAAACAATCTGATCAGTCGTCATGATGTAGCGTTTGTAGTCCCCTGCTGGCGGCGCTTCTGGAAAAGAACGTATAAGTCTAATCAAAAGCCAGATTTATAATTTTTGGCCTCTCACTACGTTTGATAATATAAATGTCATTGTGGTATAAACGATCGTAAACAAATGTCTGGACCCATCTATAAGCTTCTCTAGCCACCTGTACCAGAACCAATTGCATTAGCATGTGCATCAACGTCCAGGCGTTTTCACATTTTTCTGTTGTTCTCAGCATCCGGGCCATCTCAAACACGGTCTCGTTGTCCATCCTAAGCACCTTTAGTTTATAAGCTACCACCATAATTACACATAGAATCCTGTCGAGGCCCAAACGAATGATGGTGTAATTAAGCTGTTCATTTGTTTCAAAATCATCATAATACAAGCAGCTGTGAACCATTCTATACCACTGACATCGATCGTGTTCCTTATATTTTTCTGACAACTGATTGCGCACACATTTACAAAGGGAATATACAATAGTCACTTTAATAATGGGGGACATAGCATCGCCGCTCTCCTCTGTCACTAGACCTGTAGAAAAAGAACACATTATTCTTAGCCACCTCACGTATATCGTCATGACTCTGTTTGATCCAGGGGCCCCTTGTACAGGGAGCAGGCCCCCTGGCCATGTGCATCACATTTATAAACTATAGAGTCATATTTGAAAAGGTCCTTCAATTTCCCTCTTGCACAACCACTAGCCAAACATGTAATTGCAGCCTTAATTACATTAGCGTCCTCCCAAATATCACCTGTACTTTTGTCTCTCTGTTGAACCTTCTTCCTATTGCTGCATAAACTACAGATGCACAGTAGGTTTGGATAAAAACAGGTGTGGTCATCATCATCATCATCGTCCAATGAATCCTCTTCAAAAGACTGATAAAAGAGGGAAAACATTTTTAGACGCGTCCCACCCCACATCCCATGTGCACACACCCCTCCTTCTCAAATGTTTACCAACCTCCTCATCAGAATCCCTGGTCTTCTTGCTTGGCAGAGTCCCCTCGTGCATGTCCTCTTTTTCCTAAATACAAACAGGCCCTTTAAAACGAAATCCTTTAAAATGATCCTATACCACGACCCCCTTTTACAGCCCCATTGACGTACCTTATTTTCAAGTCCTGACTGTACTTTCTCATCCTCCGAATTCTCTATGACGATTACGTCATTCTTTGAGACCCCCGATGTTCCTAGCCCATCTATTTCCACATAATCTTCATCGTCGGACACAACCACACGTCTCCCCTCTTTGGTGGCGTCCATCTCCACATAGACATCCTCCTCCTCCTAATCCATCCTCGCAGCCATCGGTACGTACACAGGTTCCTGCTGTTAGTACAAAACAGTCAGGCACCTCTTTTAGCTTATTAATACAATGGCACATAACGCAAGCAGCTGTCTCTAGCAAAGTCTACTCACCGGCTTGCTCAGATTCTCTGCACTTTTCTCCAGCAAAACACGGCGTATCCTGTTCATGCGGTTTTCCTTATCCTCCTCATCCGAATCAAATGAAGGCTGGGGCATCGCTCCGACATTACCACACCTGTGCAGTCTTCAATACAATAAACAGCTTGGTGTAAAGGGTGGAAACTCAGGAATCTCCGCATCATTCGGGGTCTTGGGTTCTTCCATGGTTGCTGGCTAAAACCCTCTGACAAAGGAGCTCTTTTTATACATTTAAATCCCCCCCGCCCTTTACAAAGAGGCTTTTCTGATTGGTTCCTGCCCAAAAATTCAAATGGCACGCTCCTTTATGATTGGCCCCCATCCTATCGCCCAAAGTGACATCACTCGCCTCTGCGTGGCCGAGACCCCCGAGGGGATGTGACATAACCACTTCTGATTGGCCCGTCGTTAAACCAACCCCAAAGCCAGGGGAAAAGGAGACATTCCACTGACAGTCTTTGAAGGAGCAACATCTCTCGGACCCCTGTATTTTTTAAAACCCTGGCCAAGGATAGCAAGGTACGTGGTTAATTCTTTTAAAACCTATCATCTCTGCTTTTTTGCAGACATTAAAGTTAAATTTCTATAAAGCTATCTGATCCAGAGTCATGGGTTTTCTTTTAACTATTTCTCTGGCAGATCGTTAATGGGTATCAAAAAGGAAATACAGGCTAGGCTAGAAGACATTGAGTGTCAGAAGGACATAGCAGCTTTGGGGAATTGGAGGGTGGCCCCCTGGCTCAAGTTGGTGAAGCCAGTGGGGGGGTTGGAAACATACTTGGATAGCCTTATGAATTGTGATCTCTGAAGAAGCTATATGCTCCTGCGGTTCCAACAGGTGCAGACCGCCGTGGTCGAAGAACGACGGAAGGGGGTTGTTTACGCTAAATGCCTATGCACGTTCCCCCAAGGAGAGGTCGAAACGGTGGAGCATTTTTTGTTAACCTACTCCTATTATAATGATTTAAGGGCAGTATGGCTTCAACTACTAATTGGTGGGGCAGTATATCTAGAGCCAGGTCAGGGGTATAAAGGTCTCCTTTCCTTAGCAAGATTGGAAGATGTGGTGGCATTGGAAACCTTTGTCTGGTTGGCTTCCAAGAAACGGAGGGTGGTTAAAGTGAAGTCATGAGGAATCTTGTGGGATTTGTCAATGGGGCTTAGTTTAAACGAGTATGTTTCATGCTGAAAATATGCGTACTTTTGCGAAGTGATTTATTATGTATTATGTATTTGTATTTTATTGGGAAGGCTATAGCGAAAGCTGATGCCTAAATAAATAAATAAATAAACCTTTTTTTTCATTAAAGTTTGGTCTATAACATTCGCTAACCTGAATAAAGTTTCTGCTAAGCTATAAAGTTAAAAATTACATTCAAATTAAAAAATCTTGCATGTGCAACAACATCTGCTTTTTGCAGACATTAAAATTAAATTCCTATAAACCTTTTTTTTTTTTTTACTTTCATATAAAGTCTAAAAACCTTTTTTACTACCGCCTGTTGTACTTTCACAAACAGACAAGTTTAAACCGGTATAAGGATTCAGATAGCTCTTATAGTGCAACAACAGTTTTTTAAAGATGTTACAATGAAGTTTAAACCTGAATAATGTTTGCTGCTTTTTTGCAGACATTAAAGTTAAATTAAAGTATGGTCTATGTTACAACATAACATTCGCTAAAGGGAATAAAGTTTTTACCTCTGCAACATACCACTCCTTCATAAAACAAGGCTAATGCTACTTTCTTGATTAAAGTTTTTGACCTCTGCATATAGCACTGTGAAACATACGATTCCTTCATAAAACACATTTCATAAGAACAATAAAGTTCAGCTAAAGTTCAACATTCCTAGGACATATCGTAGCCTCTTTAAAACTGGTTTGAGCTGACTTTGCATTTCTGGGGTCATCAATCATTTGCAATTAACATTTGGCATATCATTTGATAAGGGTCATCAATCATTCCCGATTGAAATTTGACATAAGGTACCTAACCTATACTACTAGCAATGATGTCTTACCCTGGACAATAATAAAGACATGTCTATGACAGGGGAAAGACTGTACTCCCCATATAATGGGGAGAGGGCCTGCTACTTTAATTTGCAAATTATATCATGGAATATTGCAAAGTGTAGGACTAGACTCCAGGATTCAGAGTGGGTAGATTTTATTAATAATGATGACCTAGTCTTGTTACAAGAAACATGGCTGGAGCAGGGAGTAATATGGGAAGTCCCAGGGTTTTGTACGTATTTATTGCCTGGATCTCGTATGAATGTTAAAGACCGAGTATCTGGAGGCCTTGCGATATTGGTAGCTAACAAATTCTCTGAAATTTGTGTTGCTATTCCCACAGCTCAGCAAGAGATTCAAATACTGCTTTGGGAGGCACCAGGTAACTTGCAGATATTATTATTTAATTTGCATATTCCTCCCTCCCAGTCTAAATATTATTTGGATGATACCTGGGAGGTTTTTGAGGCTCTTATGTTTATGTGTGACAGACAATACCCTAGAGCAAAATGGTTAGTGGCAGGTGACTGGAATGCGAGGGTAGGCCAGGATGGTATGTTTGACTCCTTTAATGACGCAGATCCTCCTGATGCGCTTCCTAGGGCCTGTAAGGATGTAATAACAAATGAAGCAGGGCGTCGTATGATGATGCTGATGAATAATAATGGCTTACTGATATTGAATGGGAGGAAGAACGATCAAGCTGGGGATTTTACATTTTTTGGTCCCTGAGGCAATAGTATTGTGGATTATATGGCAGTTTCACAAAATCTCTGGGAGTTTTGTCTGGACTTTAGAATTATTATACTCCCAGAAAGTAGACACATGGACTTGAAGGTAGCCCTCCAGTGGGGCAGTAAAAGTGAGAGTCAAGAGGGGTGGCCTGATGTGGAGGCCCAGGAGACACTAAAATTTTGTGTCCATTGGACCTCCACTCTTGCATTACAGACCAACAAAACTCTCAGAAGTCAGCATCTCATGGAGTTGCGGGCGTAGATATTATCTGGGGATAGTACAGATGGTGAAGAATTTGTTGATGTATTTAGACGTGTTATATCGACCTTGAGCTCGGAGGTGTTGTCATATGTATCCAAGGGTATACCCAAGGGCAGTTGTGGGTGGTTTGATAAGGACTGTAGGTCTGCAAAGAAAGATCTTGTTAAAGCTAAACATCAGTTGGTTAAAGAGACCTCTGAGGAGGCTTGGAACCGTTTCTGTCAGAGTAGATTGCTGTACAAGAAACTTCGCCTTGGCTAGAAGGAGAAATATAGAGCAGTGGTATGGGCCAATTTGGAGGTTGCAGCTACTATGAAAGACTCTAGACGGTTCTGGAGTATTTTTAACAAAGAAAGTAATATCAAGTGCAACCTCCTGGATCCTCTGTTCGAAGAAAGCACTTGGCTATCTTTCTTCAGGCAGATCTATAGTGTACAGGAATCTGAACTGCAGAAACGGATGGGTCCTAATATTAGTGAGGAAGAGGATCTGGATTTGCGGCCCTTCCCTCCAGTTTAAGAATTGGAGGTTCGAGAAGCCTTGGCGGCAATGAAAAATAACAAAGCCCTGGTGCATGATTTTATAACCGCAGAGGTCCTGAAAGTGGATGTGGAATGGTGGGTCCTGTTATTAGTCTCCTTTTTCACCCAGATAAATAGGACTGGGGTTGTCCCAGAAGAATGGGGACAGAGTATTCTGGTCCTTATTTTTAAGAAGGGCTGTCCTAGGGACCCGGCCTGTTATAGACCCATAAGCCTCTTACCCGTGGTGGGTAAAGTTTATGCCAGGATTCTTCTTGGGCACCTGGAAGAATGGGTAGATGAAAACAAACTGATACCTGAAGAACAAAATGGATTCCGTGGGGGCAGATCGACAAGTGACAACTGTATTGTTCTGTCGCTTATTATCTTTAAATATTAGTGGTGGGACCCCGGGCCCATTACCGGCTACCGGATTTACCAGTTACCGGTTCTGCGAAAACCAGATTCCCGGATTAAATCCGGTATGCCGGTACCGGATTTATTTCATTGGTTTCAATGGGGACACAGCGCCCCATTGAAACCAATGAAATAAATTAATTCCCTCCCCCTCCCAGGCTGCGCGGGTGGAAGGGGGGGACACCCCCCACCCACCCTGCCCAGCCTGGATTTTTGTTTTAAAAAAGAAAGAGTAAGACCCAGAGGCGAGGCGAGGCGAGGCGAGGCGAGGCGAG
>QEPC01005805.1:6305511-6316478 GCA_003113815.1 Sphenodon punctatus
TGGTCCCGTTCCCGGCACGTCTGTTTGGGTCGTTTTCCAACCCCCGGGCGTGGTTGCGCTGTTCGCCCCCCCTGGTGGTTCGCTGTGGTGAACCGGCCGCCCGTAACGTCTGAAAGTACCCAGAGACAGGGCTTTAAGACTCCACCCTGACAGGTGCAAGGTCCATTATGAGGTGCAAGCTTTCAGAGAGGGATTCTTCATTCCAGCTGGCCCAGTACCCCAACGCAGTCCAGGGCATAACTTAAAATCTACAGATGGGCGTGAAGAATTAGTGAAGAAAAAAATTGGGAAGGAAGTAGCTGAAGGGCGTGTAGCTGGCCCCTTTGATCACCCCCCCTCCCCATCAATGAGATGGTGATATCACCCCTGGGCATTGTACCCAAGAAAGCACCGGGGGAATTTTGGATGATACATCATCTGTCCTACCCCCAGGGCTTTTCAGTAAATGATGCCATACCAAAAGACCTTACAACAATAAAGTATGCATCATTTGACAATGCAGTAAGGAAGGCCAGGGCAATGGGACTGGGCACGCTTATGGCAAAGTGTGATGTAAAAATCAGCATTTCAACTACTGCCTGTGCACCCCAGTAGTTTTCGCTTCCTAGGCTTCCATTTTGAAGGGAAATACTATTACGATCGAGGCATGCCCATGGGGTGCTCTATATCCTGTTCTGCTTTTGAATGATTTAGTTCACTTGTAGAATGGATATATAGGCAGTGACTCCAAGAAGGCGAAGTAACAAAATACTTAGACGATTTCTTAATAATATGTCCTGCAAAGGAAGGGTCCTGTGCATCCGCCCTGCGTCTATTCCAGGAACTGGCAGCGGAACTTGGTATTCCGCTGGCACCCGAAAAGACGGAAGGCCCGGACACATCCATCACTTACCTAGGAATAGAATTGGATACTAAGTTGAACCAATCGAGATTGCCCGCACATAAAATTGAGAACACGAAACAAAAAATTAAGGAATGCATGAGAGCTTGTAAAGTCACAGTGCGGGCATTGCAATCCTTGACAGGGAGCCTTAACTTCGCATGCCGCATGGCGGCACCAGGTCGAACCTTTCTGTCCAGATTATACGGCAAACTACTGGGACACATTCAGCCCCATTACAGGATTAGGGTTACCAATGAAATGAAGCAGGACTTAAGGACATGGCTGGGCTTCTTGGAAGGTTACAATGGTGTCAGCTTCTGGAGGGATCAAATGTTACTAAAATCTGAGCTTCAGGTCCATTCTGATGCAGCTGGCGGGGCGGGATTTGGAATATATTTCTGAACACGCTGGTGTGCTGCGCCATGGCCAGAAGGGTGGCACGATACAGGAATAGTCAGAGATTTAACATTTTTGGAGCTGTTCCCAATTGTTGTTGCAGTTCTAATATGGTCCCGACAATTTGCCAACAACACCATCCTTTTTTGGTGTGACAATATGGTGGTAGTACACGTGATAAACACCCTTTCATCCCGCTCGCCAAGGGTTATGTCCCTGGTTAGGGCATTGGTCAGTGCATGTCTAAAGGATAACATCTTGTTTACCGCATGGCATGTGCTGGCAGTTAACAATGGCATAGCCGACGCCCTTTCTCAGTTTCAGATCAAACGATTCTGGGAAATGGCACCGGATGCCAGAGAAGTACCAGACCCCTTGCCTCCCGAGGTATGGAGTCTTGGGAGTTAGAGATGCAGACTATCGTACAGGGATCACTGGCACCTAGAACTCAGGCTGCGTACGGTAGGGCCTTCCACGAATTCCAGCTGTTTAGGGTTTCCAGAGGTTGGGGAACCGGCTTTCCAATAATGGAACCCGAAGTAATCCAGTTTGCAATGCATCTTCACAGAAAGGGATTGACAGGGGGTACTATAGCAGGAAAGGTTTTGGCACTCGTTTTTGTTAGTAGACTCAAAGGTTTCCCATCCCCTGATAAAGGTTTCTACTTGAAGCAGATGTATGAGAGTTGGGCGAGGGCTCAACCAGCCATGCCCAAACTTAGAGCACCAATCACCACCCCAGTCTTGATACAATTGTGTCAGACACTAACGACAGTATGCCACACCGCCTTTGAAACACAGTTGTTCACTTCAGCGTACGTCGTTACATATTTTGGTGGGTTTAGAATCAGTGAGGTAGTTCCCCAATACCAAAGGGAAAAATCTGAGCGAGCCTTACTACGTCAAGACATGGAATTTTCTCAGGAAGGAGTAAGGTTTAGAATCCGCCGTTCCAAAACGGATCAGAAGAGTAGAGGACAAAATTTGATTTATACCAATGTAAAAACCAGAATATATGCCCCGTTGAACAGATGAGGCAGTACATGGCTGTCCACGCTCGAGCCCCTGGATACTTATTCATCCACAAGTCAGGTACCCCGCTCACAAATTATCAATATACTGCTGTCCTAAAGGCTTCTCTTCACAGGGCAGGATTGCCAGTTAAGGAATTCGGGTCACACTCTTTTAGGATTGGCGCCGTCACAACGGCTGCAGCTGCGGGTTAACTGAAGAAGCGATAAAGTCTGTGGGAAGGTGGCGTTCGGGGGCATATAAAAAGTATGTTCGACCTCTACCCTGATTAAACAACTGCGTTTTTTGTTTCCAGTAGGATCTAGGCCCACCAGGACTGAAAGACGTGTGGTATGGATCGTGGGCCACAGTTTGGTGCAATGGGCAAACAGAGCCGCTAAGAAAAACGACTGGGGTGTACACCTAGGACTGGGAAACAGGTTCACGATAAAATGGATAGGAAAAGGGGGAATGAAATGGAGCCAACTGCTACCGCTGTTAAAGAATTTAGGACAGACATCAACACCACACATAATGGTAATACACCTAGGGGAAAATGATCTCCCAGATAGGAAGGGAGTTAATTTAATAATAAACATAAAACAGGACTTAATGATAGTTAAAAACTTATTTAGGGGTGTCCACATAGTGTGGACGAGTTTTATACCCCACATTAAATGGGAAACAGCTATTAAACCTGGGAAAGTGGACAGGGCCCGAAGGAACATTAGCAGGGAAATAGCAAAATGGGTGGAAAGCTTAGGGGGCTCAACCATTAAACACCCAGAAATCATGAGGGGAAGAAAGGACCTGTTTCGTGAGGACGGAGTACACCTGTCACCAGCAGGGAACGAATTATATTTGACGGCATTGGCCACACATCTTAGCGTTTTATAAGTTTTAGAGGCAGTGGGAGTCGGGGTGAAAACATTTGTTTCCCCCCCTTTGTGGCAGGGATCCAGTATGCTATAGTAGGCTAAATAGGATAGGATTAGCATAGGAAGAGTCATCTCCTTAAAAGATGGGGGTATGATGACCAGAGTGATGCGGGCACAGCACACGATGGGGTCATTACCCCTGGGAGGCATGACGCAGCGAAGTCAGAAAGGGCATGCGCTGTCCACTGACGGCGAACACCAACCTCCTTACTTGTGCCCAGGTTGGGCCCATCCCCTTTTTCGGCCAGAGCCAGGGTGCTGTGGAAGAGGGGATGTTTTGTTAAAGATGCCGACGCTGTAGGGCACATCCACGCCGGCATTAGAGTTAATAAGTTCATTAGCATAGCATACTGGATCCGGAATTGCGGTGCAATTACCCCACCGGCCTCGTTTGAAGTTGAGTTAATAAAGAGTGTGGCCAGTTTTAAAACCAACAAAGGTCTCTGTGTCTTATTGGGGGTGCGTCGACAAATAGGGGAGATGGATAAGAGGCAGAGGGAAAGACAAAAGAAAAGGTTGCAGAGGTTGCAGGAAATGGATGCCTGCACACAGGATGTGGGGACACTGAAGACCTTAGCAAAGCTCACACAGGCACAGAATATGGTGTTGAGACAAGGGATAGAAAGACTGAGAACAGACATAGTGGAAGCTGAGATAAATGGGCAGCTAAATAGACTCTGAGAGAACACAGAGAAAGCTAGGTGAGAGTCCTGGGAGAAGAATTAGTGAGAGAAATGGGACAAGATAATGGTGGTGGGGAAAGTCCCACATGCAGAAGGTCCCAGAACTGGGAGTCAGGAAAGGCTGGGAGGGCCTGGCTCCCACTCCTTATGCAGCAGAAGGGGTTTCACCAATGGAAAGAGATGATAGGTTGTAGGGGCAGGAGTGGGGAACCCCTGGCCCGTGGGCCACTTCTGGCTTGCATTGTGATTTCCTCTGGCCTGCCAACCTGCTTCTATGTTGTGCGGGCCAGTCCATCACCTGCCTTTCTGTGGCCCTGACAGACTTTGGCGGGCCACACTGATTCACCACAAGCTCTGACCTGGGCGCCAGGATCCCTCCCTGCCTCCACCTTTGTCCTGCTGCCATGGTTCAGCATGGCGGGCCAGGAGGCCCATCATGTCTGAAATTACCCTCAGTCTGATTTTACTCTGGCTGCTACTGGGGCTTCTCTGAAAATGGTGAGCTCTCTACAGCACTGGACATTTCAGGGACCCAAGAGCTTTCCTGTAGTTGAGTCCTATGAATGAGGTTAGGTCCCCTTCTAAATCTGACACTGGGCAGCAGACTAGGGTTGCCACCTTTCCCAAGGGAAAATACCAGCCTGTTAATATGCATATGTAAATCAATTAATTTTAACATACTAATTAATATGAATTAATGTAAAATTATGCCACACATTTCAATTTAAGTGTTATGAACAGCATGCTTCCCTATTTTCATTTATATGTTTCACCTGAGAGCTTCCAGCTATGTCTTTTTTAATTATTGTTGCTCTCTATTTCCTCCTTTTGATCGGCAAAAGCATTAAGTATAACAAATTAATTAAAACAACTTTATTTATCTGAAAAAAACCTATTAGCATATCCTCACTGATTCCCAGTCCTTCCTTCTACCTCTGAAAACAATCAAAATAATTATTACTAAACTAGTCCTAAGAAATGTGATTTCAAACCCAACCCATGGGGGTTGGAGAGTTAACACCTAGAAAAAGGGGAAGCTGCTTAGTTTTTTCTTCCAAAGGCAGCAAAGAAACCCCCCCACCAATAACCCTGTTCCTCCGGCCCCCTTAAGATGGTCACTCAGGTGAGAAATGAAGAAAGGAGGGATGTGCATGGGAGGGAGGGCTAGGGAAGAAAAAGGGAGCAGAGGAGGGAGGAAAGGAGGAGAGGCAGAGGGAGGAGTGAGCAAGGAAGGTAGAGAAAAAAGGGGGAATGAAGGAGGGACAGGGGAGAAAGGAAGGAGGGCGGGATGGCCTGGGGAAGGAGGAGGGGAAGGGGAGAAGGGGGGAGTGTGGCAAGGCAAAATAGAGGGGAGATACAGAGGAGGAAGGGTGGTGTGGGCTAGGGAGGGAAGGGGGTNTGTGAGGAACCCCCATTATATATGTTAAATATATTATATTTATTACATTGTTTTAAAATTCGTTATATGTATATATGTTTCTGGTTTTGTAAAAGCTGAGGCTGAACAATAAAATTATGTTATGTAAGCTCTTTGGGGTATACTACTCCCACAACTGCATGTGAAAGGACACTAGTAGGACTCAAAAGGATCTCTTCAGGTGGTTGGATGCACATCCAGGTGCATCCAACCACCTGAAGGTCATGGAGCTCCACTCTGGACTACTCCACCTCCAAGTGGGGAGCCCCAGGTGGTCCCACAATGTGGTTCTGCTGCAGCAGCCGATTGATGCACTCGTGCTTGGACAGGAAGTATCCCTGTGTGCACAGCTGGGCCATGGCGAATGACAGCACAAGGGCAGGGCCATCTGTTGCAAGGTTATGACTGAACTCTGGTGGTGCACAGATCTCCCACAAACACTTGATCTGAAGGGTGGGACACAATCCAAGGGGCCCCAACACCCAGAAGCCGAGCTCTGCTGCATGCACTGTTGCCCATGCACATGATGTCCAAGCCCTGCTATATGCTGGCTAATCAGCTAATAGCCAATAGTCATGGTATACAGGTCAGAAATCAGTTGCTTGCCATCACCCCTAAGTCAAATGTCAGCAAGTGTAATGGTTAAGCTCACATCCAGAGTCACAACGCTCCCAGTTCTCGCAACACAGCACAAAGAAGGGTCCAAATCACCTGACATGGTGCCCTGCTCAAGTAACACAGATATAGCAGGAGCACGGCATTGTACTGGCAAGCCGCTGTTCACACAGCTCCTGACAATATGTGGAACAGCACGCCAAGATCACAAGATAAACACGCAATGAAGCCAGTGTACAGTATCAGAGGAATGCCATCCCACAGAGCCAACCACAGACAGGGAAAGTCACCATGTGGGTGAAGCAGCACACCTGCCACAGTCTCTGGGGTGGGGGGCATGAACCACCATTACTGAATCCCCCCTCCCTTCCCTCGGGCCCAGGGACAGGCCGTGACACTTCCAGGAGAACAGCACGAAAAATTGGGGTGGTGTACACAACACAATCACCCCCATCCAATGGCCACAATTCCCCCACCCCCATCCCTATCCCCATTGACCTAGGAGCAGTGCACACCCCAATAGAAGCACAATGACAGCACAGGATACAAAAATAACAGAACTTTATTAACATTGAAAAGGTAAGCAATAGAAAACATTTTTAAAAGGTCAATTATGAACAGGCTGAACACAGGCCAATCATCAGGCTTGAACATGCCACTTATGGTCTGTGACCATGGACCCGGCTCCACCTGGTGTTCTGGGCATGTGATAGTGCATGGATTCCGGTGCAGGATCTCCAGCAGGAGCTCCTTCTCTTCGTCCCGCTCCCTCTTCAGCACCAGCCTCATCCCATGTGCTGTAACAGAGGAAATGGACACTAGGGTCACACTATTGGAGGCCAAGGAGAATGCCCTACCACCCTGAATCACACAGACGCCATGGTTGAACTGGAAGTGGTGGTATGGCTCCGCAAGAGACCTGCACCACATGGGGCCCGAATAACCAAACCATGGGGCATGGGAGGGGGGNGGGAGAGTGCGATGGATGGGAGGGAGGAGAGCAGGAGCCGAGGAGCAGTGCAGTCGGTCCAAACACACCCACCCCCGGAAGGACACTGGGAGGTGCAGTCCGGGGGCCCCAGAACCCGTGGTCACAGAGTCACCCAAAGGGGGGGCATGGGCACAGGAGGGATCACAGGCAGACGAGGAAGGTCAGCAGCAAACCGGGGTGCTGGGTGGTGGCTCAGAGATCAGGACACGACCACAGGAGAAGGCAGCCACAGAGGGGAGCTCCGGTTACATAGGCGGATGGGGGGGCTGTGAAGGGGGCTCAGAGTCACAGGCAGGGGCAGTGGAACCCCGGGAAGCAGGCAGAACAGCATCAAGGCTGGGACAGCATGGAGGGAGCGGGAAGAAACCCACGGCATCAGGGCAGAGGTGGGAGCCCACAGCAGGGCCAGCAACCAGGGCCCGGAAGGCACAGGGGGCCTCACAGCCAGCTGCAGGGAGCCATGAAGGGACTCGGGATGGGTGGCCTGGCAGGTGCATGAAGTGGGGCCACTGAAGCATGCCCCGATGGTATCCCAGCGCTGCCATGTGGTGGGCGACGAGGTAGTATGCCTTGAAGGGATTCCGCATGGCGAGCCCCACCTGCACATCGGAACAGGACCATACACCAGCCAGCACCATCAGCTCCACCCTGGTGGGCTCCGACAAGCCATAGTCAGCAGCTGGGGGCCACGGAAGGTGACCCAGTTCCAACAGGTGGTGATAGACCACCCCACGGAACCGCTGGTACCCACGGGCCCTGTGAACACAGTCAAAGAAGGACCCGGCCAAGACAGGGCCCCCCTCCGCCAGACAGGCCGTGTAGGCAGCCTGGCTGCACACAGAGAGAGCAGACACGGTCTCTGTCACAGACCACCCCACATGCGTCCACCTCATCTCTGGGATGCACCCATTGGGAAAGGGACGCAGCCCCAGCATCTCCGCATGCAGCCGGCAGTCGCGGGCGCTCACCTCATAGCCAAAGTAGTGCAACCTGGAGTTCAAACTCACATAGGCACCTGTGAGGCTGTCCGGGCAGCTCAGGAGCAATTTCATGGCTGGGGAAGCCACAGGTCACACAGGGCCATGGTCTCGCGGAATGTCCAGCTATAGGGGGCGCCGGGAGTGGTGGGGCCCATGAGCCCTGGGAAAGTCCTGCCAGCCATGGTCCAGCATGCGCCTGTTACCAACTGTAAGGAAAGAGGGGGTCCACAAGCCCTGGAGGGATGGTAGGGGAAGCAGGGGAGCTCCAAGGCCAAGCGATAAGGACACAGGCCGCAACATTGCCCAGCTAATGAGCGAGGCTTGGGGTGCGGACCCAGCCCAGCTGCTGGAACTGAGCACATATACAGGACATCCTACACACAGATCAGGGTGGCGAGGACAACAGGCAGCCAAAACACAGAGAGGTGGACAGCAGGAATGCAGCTGCTGCCCGCACACGCCTGGGTGCTGGCTGGACCATGTGCCAGGCCCCGCAGGTGCGTGCAATGGGTCGTCCAATTGGGCCCCGCCCCTGTTGCCCTGCAGGAGCTGGCCCAGCCAGCTGGGGGGGAAGCAGAGGTGATTTGGGGCCCCCCAGCCAGTAGGCAGGTCACGAACAGAGGGTGGGCCGACACATGCCCCGGCCTATAACAGGTGCGGTTCCAACCCACCCGGGGCATGGTTCACCATGGAGCTGGGGCGGTTGGGCACCTGCGGAATGCACCTAGCAGTCTGTGCAAAGTGGTACCACTCGCACACAGACCTCTTGCGCATCCAGACCGCAGAGGTGCACCTGGCCACCCGGCTGTGGGTGTGCATGGCCAGGAGTGCTTCTAGAGCCCAGAGAGCCCACCACGGGTGCAGGCTCTCCCTGGCCCAGCTCAGGGCCCAGAGGGTGTTCAAGGTGGCCCGACAGGCCCTTCTCTGCACCCAGGAGCAGGTTGTAGCACTCCGCGAGGCGGCCAGCTGGCTCTAGTGGCAGATGGAAACCATGGGTCACACTGCCCAGCTCGCTATGCCCATTAGCCGGTGGCTATGGGTCACGGAGCGGGCACAGGGGTGGTGGGCCAGGGCGCTGGCTCAGTGGGACGAGGTCGCCTGGAGAGCACACTTTCACATGGACAGGCGCACCCTCCTGCGACATGCAGAGCTGTTAACGCCCTGGCTGGAGCGGCAGCACACCCCATGCGGACCCCCATTCCCATGGTCCAGTGGTTGGCCATCGGGGTCTGGGCCCTAGTCACGCCCGACTCCTGCCGGTCAGTCTCGCAGCATTTTGGTGTCAGGGTGAGTACCATTGCCGGCATCCTGCACAACATCTGCAAGGCAGTGGAAGGCATGCTCCTGGCCTGAGCGATCCAGCTGGTGGACCAGGAGGCCGTGATGGCCGGCTTCATGGCTGGAGGGTTCCCCAACTGCATGGGCACCGTGGACGGCACCCACATCAAGATCCTCCACCGCTCCGCTGGAGAGGCCGTGGAGTATGTCAACTGACACGGGTACCACTCCCTGAAGCTGCAGGCGGTCATGGCCCACTGGGGGTGGTTCATAGACATTTACATGGGCCACTCTGGGTGCAGCCACAATACCTGGATCATGACCATCTCACCCTTCTATGCCTGGATGTACAGCGGGGACTTCGTGGACATGAGGATGACCCAGATCGAGGGGGTGCTGATGCCCCCATGCATCCTGGGAGACCCGGCCTATCCACTGACCTGGTGGCTGATGAAGGCATACCCGGTCACCAGGAACCCTGTGGAGGTGCTGTACAATATCCGCCTGTGTGCCTGCCGGACCGTGGTCGAGAGGGCCTTCGGGGCCCTCAAGCAGCACTGGAGGAGCCTTGCGGGCCGGCTGGACTACACGGTGGAGACCTCTGCCCTGGTGATTGGAGCCTGCTGTGTGCTGCACAATGTGTGCGAGACTGATGGGGCTGCCCTTGACTACCCTGTGCCCCGGTGCCCTCCAGGCCCTGTGCCTCTCTATGTAAACGCTGCGAACCCGCAGGAATACCAGTATGCAAAGTGCATCTGTGCAGCCCTGGCTAGGTGGATCAGCCTGGAGACTGAGGTGTGAGGCTGCGTACCCCCGTCTCCACCTCCCCGGGGCCACCACCAGCGCCCTGGGCGTGCCCCTGGGAGCCTACCTGCCCCCAGCCCTGGGCCCATGAACAGAACAACTGCTGCAACAGTGTTGCCCATGTTTTTATTGTGCAGTCATCTTACATGTCCCATAGGGATGGGCGAACAGACCGCGGTTCCTGTTTGGCCGTTCATGTTCAGCCGTTCGTGTTTGGCCAGGTGTGTTCGCCCGTTCGTGTTCGGCCATTCGGCCGTTCGCCGAGTTCGTGTTCGGCCGTTCAGCCATTAAAATCACGTGAGAGCCGGAAAGCAAAAGTGCGGCACGCCGGAAACCGGAAATCCGCGTGCGTGCAGGAGGTGTGTGGTGAGTGAGTGTGAGTTTGACTTGGTTTGTGTGTTTTGGCTGTGTTTGACTGTTTGTGACTTTGTTGGATTGGCTGGCTGCGTGCTGTGTTTTGGTTCGGTTCGTGTGTGTTGTGGGTGAGAGAGTGGTCCTTGTTTGTTTTTTTTAAAAAAAAATGAAGAAGGCTGTGGTGATACTCCCTGGCTGGGGGCCAACTTGCCAGTGCCACTTGAGGAGTTGGTAGTGGCTGCGGCACTGGTAGCGGTCGAGGTGGATACCCTGGCAGCTACACCTTCCGTGGCACTGGTGGCTTACTACTCGGAGGAGGAGGAAGCAGCGGGCTCTGGAGCTGCTGCCAGGTTTGTAAAAAATTTGTTTACTTTGAGGACAAGAAAGGCTCTATCTGTTGGAGAGAGCTCACTGGCGTGCGTGTGGGTGCGTGGGTAGTGGGCATCAGTCAGGCACAAACAGTGGGCATCAGTGGGTGGCAGCGGATGTCTGCAACAGAGAGGGAGGGTACTGTAGTGTGGGGGGCTTTGGCACGAGCAGCACCCCCACCCAAACATGTGCCAGGCTAGCAAGGGCTCCGCTCTCCAGTTGCCTTGCCATCCCATTCCCTATGCATAT
>QEPC01005805.1:6321659-6336976 GCA_003113815.1 Sphenodon punctatus
GTCGCAGGGAGCACATGACACCAGTGCTCCGGGTTCTGCACTGGCTGCCTATAAAGCACCGAGCCAGGTTCAAGGTGCTGGTTTTAATCTTTAAAGTCCTTCACAGCCTGGGCCCTACCTATCTGCAGTACCGCCTCACTCCCCATGTGCCCGTGCGACGCTTGAGATTGTCCGTGGGAGCCTTTTTGGAGGTTCCCCAGGTGAGGCGTGTGGCCACCGATGTTAGATCTTTTTTGGTGGCTGCCCCTGTGCTGTGGAACTCACTCCTGGAGGAGGCTCGGCTGGCTCCCACTCTCCTGCTGTTTCGGCGTGTATGTAAGACCTGGCTGTTCCGCCAGGCTTTTGGCGAGGGCGGGGGTAGGGTCTTTGTTCCCCTGTATTGTATATTTTTAACTGTTTAAAATTGTTTTATTGTTTTTTATACTGTTGTTCGCTGCCCTGGGCTGCCCTGTGGGCAGGAGGGGCAGGATATAAATTTCATATAAATAAAAATAAAATAAATAAATAAAAAATAAAAGCTTGCATAGTCTCACCAAAAGGGCAACCACACTCTCTCCAGTTAAAGAAACATACGAAGCACTGTAGAATTGCTGTGTGTCTTCTGTTAAATATTAAGTTCAGTCAATCACTCAGGGTCAAGTCAGACTTCATAAATAGATTGTGAATATTTTTTGCCCAGTCTTCCTGGGTGAAATTTTCCACTGTGCAGAGGCAATACCAGGCCTATGGGTGACAATACATGTGATGAGACACCGCCCCCCATGGCCCACCTGGGCCAGAGACGCACTGTCACATTGGTTTCCGGGCTGCCAGATGTGTGCCGCTGCTGCCACCGCCCTGGGGTCCCTCAGCTGGCCCAGAACTGGTCCCTCAGCTGATCCTGGGCCCACATCTCTGCTGGAGATCAGAGGCTGTCATGACCAGCCACCATGGCTGCCCATCATGGCAGGGGCGGAGCACTGGGGGCGCACCAAGGGCAGAACCACCCAGCCACACATTTGTTCTGTTCCCCCACACTAGTACTGGGGGTGGAGGAATGCTTGTTGACCAGCCCAGTTGGGCGCACATCAGTTCCATGCCCCAATCTGACCCCCTCCCATAGGGTTTATTGTCACCCTGTGTTCCACTTAGACCTCCAGTAGGGTTTAAGAGATCCATAAATCTATTTCTGGCCTGACTGGGAATCCTGATTTAGGCCCATACACTCCCCTCAATATATAGATGCAGTTCTGTTGGACATCAATAAGTTGTGGGCCTTTGTGAAACTTGTCTTGCAGCACACTGCCCCGCCTCCCTTTATAACCAAAAAGCTATCAAGCACTTTCCTTTCACATCCTGAATTAATCTGTGCTAGCGTCAAATGATACTCAATCCTTCCCTCAAAACAAATTTGTTAATAGCTGTAAATTATCTCTCTGAATGTGATTGAGACAGTTGCTACGGGAAGCCAATAACATTTTAAGGGGGGGTTGTATTAAGTATAAAAAAGCCTTTCGTGCTACAAAGAGTACAAACCCTTGTAAAAGCAAAGGCCTTCCAAAGGGCTTAGTATGCCACATGAGAAAATTATTCACACTGCTGCTACCTCGGTCTTCAAAAATATATACAATGACAGGGGTATTTATTTAATTTGGAAAGTATTGGGTGACATAGGTTCGTTTCCTTTGAATATATGTGTCTCCCCAAACCATATGCCAATGTCTTTTCATGAGCTGATGAATGTATCTAGTTTAGGTGCTGAAAGGAACAGGAGACACTTTTACTGTGTTCCACAAAATGGGAAATATGGTTTCATATGTTTATTTTTCATTCATTTAAGAGCAGTCCGGTTGACTGCTACAGATGCCTCTGTAAATATCTGCAAAGGAGGAACCTTTCGGGAACTCCGGGCTACTGATATACTGTGCCCAGCAGCTAAAGCCAATAGAAATATACCTAATGTTCTGTATCTCTGTTTTTATTTCTTTCTTGTTCCAGTGAAGGCAGTAGAGGTTGTTTTGGGTTTTTTTTCTTCGAGTCTGGAAGTATGTAATGCCAATACTCAGTTTGAGTGCGTTTTGGCTTTACAGTGAGTTTATGTTCATACAGAGCCCTGCCCAAAGTTGCCTTTAAAAACTGAAAGGAAACACATGATACATAGGGTGAAAACAGACATGACGCTAACCACCCTTTAACCACCCTTGGTGGTTATTTATGCATGTTGCAGGGCTGTATTGGTGCCCTATGCAGTCCTGCAACATGGATAAATAACCACCAAGGGTGGTTAAAGGGTGGTTAGTGTCATGTCTGTTTTCACCCATAGTCTCTTCCTACCCTCAGAAAGAGTGAAAGGGAAGTAATCCTCTTCACAAACCTCTCTCCAATGTCCCTCTGCCTCGGGAAACAGCAGCAAAAAGCTTAGGTGGCTTTCTGTTTGTTCCAAGTGAAGGAACAATCAAAACAAACTGCCTGCTGTGGAAAACTTTCCACCTTCAAGTTGTTGTTGGCATAACTATTGAAAAGCCTGTGGCATTGGAAGTTGCTTAAAGGAAGAACAGTAAAAGAACCTGACACCCATAGAATGGAATATGAAGGTTAGCTGGAATGAGGACTATTTCATTTCTTTTTGCCAAATTTTAAATGGATTTAAGTTGTTTCTGTAATTTGAAAAATACAGGAGTTTGAAGGAGTTGTCTCTCATCATTATACTATATAGTGAAATACGTTGACTTACAATAAAAGTGTACAAGGTGTTATGTTTGAACATCAGCACATATGAGTTGTGAATTTACCTCATACAGTAATAAGCTTCATCAATATTGACTTGCGGGTGACTAGCCATTATTACATGTTGTTGCTTGGTATTAGTGATACATTGGTGGCTTTTAGTTTTCCTGCTGAAAACAGATCTTCCAGGAACTTTACTGCTGCCCATTCCATGACAGGAAAACCCACATGTCGCACGTATCCCCGTTTTACTGAAGGGAACTAAAGCTGGTATTGCCACAGGAATTAACCCGCTGGTGCTTCTCTGATGCCATGATCCCCTCCAGACCGGCTGGCTCCAGAGAGTTGCAATTACTGTGTGAACTTTTCATGTATAATAAAAAAAAGCATAGCCACATGAGAAACTACACTTATCTATGCACCCAGAGCAAAGCACTTCTAAAAACAAGTGCTGTGCTTAAGGGAAATAAGGAAATGAAATCATTTAATGGGAATGTGCAGCACAAAGAAAGAAGCAATACATGTTTCCCAGGAGTTACCAAAGGCTGTTTAATGCTTTTGGACCTAAACTGTCTAATCCTTACCCTTTATATTTTATTGTTTGTCCTCCAGTCTATAACATTGTTGGAATATCGCACATCCTGTGAAGATCACAACAGCTGCTCAGTCCTGAGACACAAGGTACACTAAGGGGATCAAGTTTTCAGTATGTTATGTATCAGATTCTCACTGAGAACACTCTTGCTCGCCAGGATTAGTTTATACCCTTATTAGGGGTACGAATATTGGCCTGTCTCCACAAAGCAAGAATTACCTTTTTTTCCCTGGAACTTAATGCTTTGTTGCATGGGTATGGAATATTCATTCTGCTAAATTGCCCAGTGGAAGCAGTGCGTGCACTTATTCATTGATAAAACCAAGGAATACAATATAATTTGGTTTAGGAGTATTGCTGAATCATTTTAAAACAGAAAAAAGTAACACTAAAAGAATAAAAAGAGACTAAAAGCCATATTCTTCTCCTCTTGTAGAACCTCATAATGCAACACAGTTGAGGCGGCACAGTGTGGGAAGGGGTTATCATGTGTGTCCTGGAGGAGTCTTCCTGGGCCAGTCCTCATCAACATTTTCATTAATGGTTTAGGGGGAGTGGAGAATATGTTGCCCAGGAGCCACTCATGTTATTGATCTCCTTTGGGAAATTATACTTACCTGTTACCAATACCATATCATATTAAAGGAAGTGACATCGTGTTCATGGGTCCATGTGCCTTTTGGGGGCATATTCCTTAGACACTGGATGGCTCCCGAATTACAAAGAAAAGTTTGTTAATGTAATGTGTTAATGTCTGGTTAGCAAGACTCACCTTCTATTGTATACAGTACTTTCAGCCAGGAAAATGGAAAAGAGGGTGGGTGCTGTTGGTAAGATGAAAGGGGTCAGGTGTTCTGACTGACAGAGCCCGGATAAGGAAGCTAGTCAGGGCCAGATAACTGTTCTTCCGGACTAAACAATCAGGGGACGTTTTGGTGGGAACGCAAAAGAGCATATGTAAGCAAACTGTTCGTGAATATATTGTTTGAACTTCACACCATGGTGTATGGGTTAAAAGTTAACCAATAAGCACTGAAATTCGGGTGACCAACAGAACTGTAAACATTGGGTATCTTTAGACAGACCCGGGCCTGGAAACCCCTAGACCTGCTCCGGGGATGGCCAGCCCTGCATCCTTTGTGTGCAGCCCCGCCTGCTCCGAGTTTACACAACCCATGGTCCACCCATGTGGTGCTCTCCTTCCCCACACTATAGAGCTTCAGGCGGATCACCTGATGCTCTAGGCTGCTGCCCGCAGCTCTATGGCATTGCCCGGGCACTGAGAGTGGAGCTGCAGCAGCAGTCCACTGAGTAGACAGAGTTCAGCCCTGCCTCCAGCCAGCTGGAGCCAAGTTTGGGCAGCCTGCTACGCCTCTGCTCCACCTGCACATCTGTCAGCTCATCTTTAGGCGGACGGGCCACCCAGGTGTGAGGTGGAGCAGAGCCATAGGTGCTGTCCATCTAAAAGAACCGATTGCAAACATCGACCAACGAAACTGCACCATTTTAAATCCATCTGTCTGCATTATGCTAAAGCCATGTATGTATAGTGTCATGTGCAAGTGATTTATAGTGCCAGGTGCAAAATAGAGGGTGGTGCGCAAAAGTAGGCGGAGTTATCGGTGTATACAAGGAAGTGTTTTACAGAGTTGGTTGCATTGGGGCTCGGACATCAGAACAGAGAAGAGGAAGAGAGAGACTTTGGGGACAAAAGAGAGGAGGAAAGAGGAACTGAGAAACGTGAAGCAAAACTAGGAAGAGCAAAGCAGTGTACTAGCTTCTGATTTCATAGATATATGGGAGAAGATTTGATTGGTTGCTGATTGGTTTATACCTTGCTCCTGTTGAAGATTTCAATAGCAAAATTTATTTATGTATCTTTAAAGCTGAGTCTGTTTGATAACTGTGGAAACAGTGGGCCACATGATACTGAAATGCCACCTCTATGACATACCGAGAGGAGAACTGTTGAGCCCACTTTTGGAAGAACTACCAGGCAGGTCAGAACACACTGTACTTTGCTGGCTCTTAGGATCGCGGAAGGAGTGGATTTGGCGGAAAGTGGCCGTTTTCCTGATCCAAGCCTTCTATTTGCGCAAGAACATTTTGGAATTCAAAGAGTTAAGTGTTCCCGAAGGGGGATTTAGAGGTGGCTCTCAGCCACATTAGCTGCCTATTCAACTTGGCGAACCCTCCCCTTTTCTTGCCCTGTGAGGACAGTTTTGGATTATTGAACTTTATGAACATCATATAGTGGGGGGGTGCTTATTTACTGGAGATAGGATGTAAATGGATTTCACCTCTGGGATCCAGTGGGTGGAATTTGGATTTTGGGATTTTATTTTATTTGAGGAGGGATATTCATGGATGCTGGTATATTTATCTATATCCCATTTATATTGGCTGATGGGTTTAGTATGCAAGGAACACGATTGTTGTCTGAATGGATAATCTTGTTTAAATTTAAAATTTTAACCCTATCGTAGTAGGTTGAAGGACTTCGTAAAGGACCTCTATGTTGGACGTCCTTAGTTGTTATTATGTATAGCTGTTTTATTTGTTTTACTTGTTTTGTTTATGTAAAAGCAATGGCTGTTGGCCACGCTGAATAAAGCTATTCATTCATTCATTCATTCAACTGAGTTTGCTTCTTCTTTGTGTGTAAGAGGTGATGATAGGGGCACCTTCCCCTGAAATCACTCACTCTGTAGCCAACCCTCCCCCTGAATTAGGAGGCAGACAATAGCTTCCCCTAGTGCAACAAATATACTCATTAAATCAATAACACAAAATTGGGAGGGGTTGCAAACATTTTGGAGGACAGGATTAGAATACAAAAAGATAAACTAAATATCTGGGCTGGAAAAAACAAAATGAGATTTAGCAAAGACAAATGCAAAGTATTGCACATAGGAACAAAAGAACAGAAGCACAAATATAAAATGGAAGTTAACTGGTTAGCAATAGCACTGCAAACAGGGATCTGGGATTTACAATGTATCATAAACTGAACATGAGTCAATGCAATGATGTCACAAAAAAGACAAATTCTATTTTGGGCTGCATGCTTTATGGGGCTCACCTTCGGGCATTAGGTAGAACTAAAGGCCTGGAGAGGCTGCAATCAGGTTTTATAAGGGCACTATTGTCTGCCCTGGCTGGGATTCATAACCTGGCTCTATGTCTAGAGTGCGGCCTGCTCCCTCTTGCTGAAAGGATTTGGCGGGGGGCTATATCATATTGTCTTCGACTTCTCTTTCAGAAGGCTGCTCCTTGGTCGCAGTTGGTCTTGGAGGATAGGACTTCAAATACATGGGTGACCTTAGTGGTCAATAAAATAAAATGTCTGGGTTATAATCCTGTGGTATTGGCCCCTCTTGGATTTAAAGGAGCTAGAAGGATGTTGTTTGAAAGATTGTCGGATATTACGTGGCAGGAGACAAGATCCAAAATTGGTGTTAGCAGGGCTTTTGGGTTTTATCCCTTGATCGCTAATGATCGTCGTTCCCCCATGTTTTATTTGGAGGGTAGTCGCCCCAGCAGGGCTAAAAGACATTTTTTTCTGGCTAGATTAAACTCATTCCCTTCTGCTTTGACAAAGGGAAGCTATTGAGGTATTCCACTCGCGGAATGTTTCTGCCAGTGTACCTTGAGACAGACTGATTCTTTGGACCATATTTTATTGATATGTCCCCAGTTAACTGTGAAAAGGGGGAAATATATAGCCCCCCTGATTGCTTCCTATCCTGGCTGCCCTTCCGAGTTTTATGTTAGTTTCCTCCTGGGCAATCGCTCCCCCAAAATTACAGAGAAAGTGGGTTTGTTTTTGACTAAAGCTGAAAATCTTAGACAGATACTGGCCAGGGATGTAGGTCAACTGTGTGTGATGATGGTGTGATATCCCTGTGTAAGCGATTTTAAGTGTTGTGTATTTTACTTTAATGTACATTTTTGGTATTTGATTCCCTATTAAGGATATAAGTTTGTGTGTGTTTGTATGGTTTGCAATCACATATTTGGCTACGCAATAAAGATTTTATTATTATTATTATTATTATTATTATTATTATTATTATTTTGGGCTGCTTTAACAGTTTCCTCATATCCAAGACCCAAGAGGTGGCAATGCCATTTTACTCAGCACTGGTGAAATCTCCCCTGGAATATTGGGTGCAAACAGATGGACGGCAGCTCCGGGGGCAGCAGCACCAGCCTGCTTCACTGGTCCATCTGAAGGCAGCTTGCCAGATGTTGAAGTGGAGCAGGCTGTGCCTGCTCTGGGGCAGCCCCACTTGTGGCTGAACCACCAGCGGAGCAGGCCAGCTAAACCCAGAGCACAGGCCCAGAGTGGAGCTTCTGTCTGTCTGCTTGGTGGACTCATACTGCAGCTCCACTCCCAGATGGCCATTGCCCCACCAACACCACCGAGTTGCAGACACCAACCTAAAGCATCGCGTGATGGCCTGCAACTCTACGGTGTGTGGTGGGGCGTCGGGGCCACAAGGGCAGAATGCAGGCTAGGGAATCTGCTGCTGGATCCATCTAAAGCAGACCCAAACAGTGCTGGAAATGGGCAGACCTGGGGGGTGCACCCCCAGAGCAGCTTCAGGGGCAGGCTGCCTCCACATTCATTTAAAAACACCCGTTGTGTCCAGTTTGGGGCATCACACTTCAAGAAAGATGTTGACAAATTGAAGATTCAGAGGAGAAGCTACTAAGAAGCGACTGGAGGACAAGCTATGTGAGGAAGCGCTGAAAGAACTGGTTACGCTCAACCTAGAGAAAAGAAGACTAAGAGGGGGGGGACATGGTAGAAGTTTTTCAAATATCTAAACCAATGCCACAATAAGGATAGTGAACATTTGTTCTCCACTATCCTAGAATGGGCTCAAATTGCAAGTATTTCACAAATATTTTGTTAAATTATTATAAAGTTTATTACTTAGCCGGAGCCATCGTAAAAGGATACAATTGAATAGAAACAAACATTTCTAAACAAACCAACACTTACAAACACATAAAATAAAATAATTGAATCACTTAAAATAAACCAACCTCAGCCCATAATAATACCCCAGACAAGCAGAATACAGACTATACCAGGACCACAGGACAAATCAAGGGTATTCCTCACAGGCTAGTTTTGATCTTAAAACCAAATTAAGAAATTTAGCAACCTTGAGTGAGACGTTTTTATCCTGGTCCCGTAATAAAAACACCTCCTATTTAAAAGGGGGCCAACTTCTCCCAGCCATCAGACATGGTACAGTATACCATTGTCTCCACTTGGTATAAGCGGGGCACTCCACTAAAATGTGAGTCATTGGGTGATTTCAGACATTACGGGACCCTTTGGCCCCGTACCAAAATCACCCTATTAATTCCCCACCGGGATCACCCCATCACGCCGTATCAGACGTGCCGGGGGGATCCCAGCGGGGAATCTGGGAGGGGACGGGGCTGCGTGGGGCGGCGCAATGTGAGGCCACACGGCCCTGCCCCCTCCACGCACCCTGCCGCCCGCCCTCCGGGGAGACGGGCGGGCGGCGGGGTCACTGAGGCCGCCGCGTCGGGCCGGATGCGCCATGGCCCGGGATCCCACCAGGGATCCCGGGCCGTGGCGCCCAACCAGACGATATGCCGGCATTCACCCCGGCGTGGGATTGCATTCGACATGCGGCAGCCGGTGGTCCCTCCGCTTCGGCCGCTTGCGTGGTGAATGCAATTCCACGCCGCGGTAACATTTGGGGGGAAACATCCGTTTCCCCCAACAGACGTTAGGAGATCACAACCACCACGCGGAATTGAGCGTGGTTGACTGTGATCTCGTAACGTCTGAAAATACCCATTGAATCCGGGATCTCTCTCTTATCCTTACTATGACAGTAGACACATAGTCTTTCATTGCGCGGAATTCCTTTCGTCTTACCCAGCATGTAAGCGGCGGGAAAGACATTGAGTCTTGCAAGGGTAAAAGCCACCCTAGTTTGTCTCATGCTTGAATTGGTCAAGAAAGCAGCCCCCTCCAAAGAGGTCTTCAGGTGACACAAAAAGGATAGTGAACATTTGTTCTCCACTATCCTAGAACAAGAGGGAATGGGCTCAAATTGCAAGTATTTCACAAATATTTTGTTATATAGTGCACCATTGCTTTGTTCTTTGCACTGGCTGCCTATTTATTTTTATTTATTTATTTAATAAATTTATACCCCGCCCCTCCTGCAAAGCAGCCCGGGGCGGCTTCCAACAATTAAAATACAATCAAAACATATAGTCTTCTGGGCCTGATTCAAGGTGTTGGTTTTGACCTATAAAGCCCTAAACAACCTGAGCCCCAGTTCTCTGCAGGACTGCCTTCCCCCCACTACCCCCAGGTCCTAGATCAGCCCCTGCTGTCAGCCGGGGACACCTCCCTCGGAGTCCCCCTGAGTGTCTCGGGTGGCAATGATGATTGGGGAGGGAGGGGGCATTCTCAGTGGCCACACCACAGCTGTGGAACTCCCTCCCGATGGAGGTCCGCCTGGCCCCAGACGTCCCCTCTTTCTGAAGACAGTGTAAGTCTTGGCTGTTCTGCCAAGTTTTTGGTGAGGGAGACGGGTGATGGGAGGGGGGTTGGGAGGGCCTAGCTCCACCTGGGGTTATTTATTGTTTTTATATTGTTTCATGCTTTTTTATATTTCTTAATGAATTTTATTATATCTTTTATATGTTTTTAAGTATTTTGTGAGCTGCCCCAAGCTGCTGTAGCAGGAGTGGGTGGCCAAGAAATCAAAAGCATAAATGAATGAATTAATTAAATATTAGGAAACCTTCCTAACTGTAAATGTATTTATTTAGTCACATTTATTAGCCACCCCTTCATGCCTACGGCATCTCGGGGCGGCTTACAACAAATAAAAACAATAACAACAGTCACAAAAATTATCCAATTTTAAAACATTTTAAAACAACCCCACTCATCACTTTAACAACTTAAAATCCAGCACCCCCCCACCCCACCTAGTCCCCACCCTCCGAAGACCTTGGTGAACAGCCAGGTCTTGCAGGCTCGGCGGAACACCAGCAGACCCGGGGCCAGGCGAGCTTCCTCCGGGAGGGAGTTCCAGAGTCACGGCCCGGCCACCGAGAATGCCCTTTCCATTGTGACCCCCTGCTTAACACGGGGGACCTCCAGGAAGGCGCCCCCAGTAGACCGCAGGGATCGTTAACAAATTGTTACGCAAGGAGCAAGTTGCCTAGGGAGGCTGTGGAATCTTTTCCCTTTCCTGTTTTGAAACCCACGTGGACAAGCATCTGTTTGGGATGCTCTCTCTTGGAGTCAGAGGATGGACCATATGACCCTTGAGATCTCTTCTAGCCTAAATTTCTTTGATTCTGTGATTCTCTTTGGAAGTTTGGTACACGCCTGCCCTAACATCTTATCCTTGGTCAGAAGAGCAAAGAAAACACCTGTTCAAATAAATTGGAGTTTTGTTAGAGAAAGGGCAGAGGGAAGACTGATAAAGAACTTTGGGATCTGACCTGTTTTTGTTAGTTGTAAAATGAATAGAACATATCAAACTAAATTTGTCCAGTCCAGTTTTAATCAGCCAGAATCTTGTATTTAAAACACATCTTTTATGTTTTATGCACATCTTTTGAATGTGACCTCCTACAAATTTTGGGGAAGTACAGATCCATGGTTGGATCTATATACACTTTGGCAGCAAGACTTCTAGAGGGTCTTTGCCTTAATTCATAGCACACACATTTTTTGCCTCTCAAAATTATCTTTTCATTTATTTATTTCTAATCTATGTACAGATTAAATAGCTATTACTGAGAATGCATTTCAAAATCAGGTAGTGTAAACAAAGGTAAGTGACCTGGGGTTAAACATTCTCTGTTTTCTTCTCTGTTTTTTTTTACCTTTCTTCAACCACCAGTTTTCATCCTAGAAAATATAATTGTCTGTGGCTCTTAAAGGGTCAGGTAATACAGAACCAAGTTTTGCCATTCTTATTCACATTCTTTCCTCTGCAATGTTTTAATGGCGTTCTTGTGAACTAAGGTAATCTCTTCATTGTGAGTAAGGCAGGGGATAGGCAGCACAATCCTCAAGCTGTTTAGTGTCCATGCTAGCCCTCAGTGCTGCTGACATGACGATTCCAGCTGAAGTGAATGGGACTTGCATCAGTGCTAAGGACCTGTTTGGGCATTAAATTACTTGAGGGTTGTGCTGAGACTGGTTCCAGATTTTTTGGTCTGTAAAAAGAATTTAAGTAGCTGGCATCAAGACGTCACATCTAAATTCATTTCTTAACTTTAAAAAAACAAACACCTTTACTATTATTTCTATTTAATTTCATTTGCAAAGCTACCTGTCCTTGCCCTTTATACTGTAACTTTTAAAACATAAAGTAAATTGCAAATTCAGACTTGTGGAATTACTTTACTTCCACTGAGGAACTATAACCTTGAAACCTGACCAGACACATCTGTATATATTTGCCATTTAATTATTACTTTTTATTATACTACATATTACTTTGCCTTACACCCAATGGTCTGGAGAGAAACCCTTATTAGCAATTAAAGATACTGGAAAAAAGTTAAATCAATACATTGAAAAATGATCTGCTAGTAATTACAGCTGTAATACTTATTTCCGAATGCACCATGAAAGCAATCTGTATTCCAAGCCTCTGTTATTATATTACTCTGTTTCTGAAACAATAAATAAAAGGTTGGGAGTAAAGTTAAGACGAAAGAGATCCTACTATTGCCTGGATGTGACAAAGATGGAAGTCCCCTTTGGAAAAGAAAACATGCTAAGCAAGAAAACCCTCGAGGGAAGTAGCTTGAGAAGATTTTTATTACCATGAAATACATCCTCACATGGGAGTCAGTAGAGAAAGGCTCCTCTGTGAGATATGGAAACATTACTGCATTAACGGAGCTACTGGCCTCCCTCTATAGTCATGACCCCTGTATGATCTTATTGGGATTCAGAGCTGGAATCTCAGTGGGTGTAAAATAAGCATCGCTCAGTTGAAGTCAACGGAGTTACACAGATTTACACCAGCTGAATGTCTGGCGTGAAATCAATATAAACTTTAATTTTAAGAGGAGAGTAAAACTTGATCAAGTGCTAAGTCTTGTAAAGTGGCATGAGGTGTTGAGTGCCTGATGAACCCAATGAGGTTTGAGGACACTCAGCACCTTGCTGGGATCCAGGTCTCAATGGATGTTTTCAGACGGACGTGCAGGCAGCCTGCCCTGGAGCTACTCCATGGGTGCATCCCCATAGCCGCCTGCGTCCAGCCCTGCCTAGGTTGGGTTCAGACAGACCTGGTGGGTTCTCCGTTCCATGGTCGCCTGCAACTCTATGGTGTCACCTGGGGCAACAACTGACTGGAAGCAGAGCAGCATCTATAAGTCCCGACGGTGCATCAGACGGACAGCTGCTCCGCATTGGGTCAGTGCCCCAGGTTTGACCGGCCCAATTCATTGGCAGTGCGCCGGGATGTTCCAGAGTGCTGCCAATGGGGCTGCCCTGGAGCAGGCACAGGTCAAACTGGGAGTGAAGCAGGCAGAAACGAGGCTGCTGTCTGCCTGCTTCGGCATATATTCAAGAGCTATTTTCTGTTCCCTTCCCCACTGCTCACCTCCCACCACTCAAAGCAGGTAAAAAAAAATCAAGGAAAATACTGCAGGAGTAAGCATATCAACAAGGTTTGTAACTGGCAAAGAGTTTCACATTTGCAGTTCAGGCCTAAATTATCACACTGTGTATCCGGTACCACAAACTAGTGCCTTTTGCAAAATGACTCTCTTCTATTAACTTTATTGCGAGAGAGTGAAACTCTTAACTTCTACCAGCACAACATTTTTCTTACCTTGCCTTGCCTTTTCCTGTTAGGGATTCCAAGAGCACACTCTGTCAAAGCTCAGGACTTGAGTCAACATTTTGATTTTGAAATGAAGAGCATTGAGAATTTATAATATCTTGCTGAGTGACATCCACTTTGGAGCTCGCTTCCAGATCCTGAGGCAAATGGCAGTAGGTCAGTAAAAGCTTTTCTCGCTGTTTGGATGTGCAGTATAAAATCTTTAATCTTATTTGTTTTTAAACTGTATTGTCAGGAATACGTTTTTATATCTGCTGTAGGGAAACAGCATAATGGATAGATGTTATGGGGGGGGGCGTTGTCCAGCAGTACAGAGAGGAAGCCAATTTCAGTCAGACTGGGTGCACAAATTAGTTACTGAGGAAAGGAGCTGAGGGGCGGGGAGGGGGGAGAGAGATTTCTTCAATACACTGTGAGTCAATTTGACTTTACAAAATGGGAGTCTTTCCAAATTTTAGCTGACGAAGTATGAACCATGGGAATAACAGGATCTAGCTCTTCTATGGTACTTTTCATCCCTAAATCTCAAGCCACTTTACAAAAGAAAGTAGGTCCCACTACAGGGGAGGGAAAGGGGATATAAAGAGGTGAAGTGACTTGCTTAATCTTATACAGCAGGTCAATGACAGAGCTAGAAATAGCAGTCACACCTCCTCAGGGATTTCTTCACACTACCAGCACGGGTGCCAGAAAGGGAGGTGAGTTAAAATTGCACACACGCCACATCCTGCTCTTTGAGTGAGGACCTCATGGCCACATCAGAAAGGAGCAGGCACGAAAGGACTTTCCCACCCCCTTTTTGGGGCCCATCACTTCACTATGCTTGGAAAGGGGACTTAATCACATGGGTAACAATGGGGTAGGGCAGCCCCTTTGCTATATTTCTTTCCAATGGGGCCATGCCCCTTTCCAAGTGTCGGGAAGTTATTAGGCTTGGAAAGGGTTCTGACAGAAAGGGACAGGAGAGCTCCTTTGCGACACCTATTTCCAGCATGGCCACACCCCTTCCCAAGTGCCGCGCCATTGTGGTAGTTAGAAACAGTGACAGAAAATAGGTCTCTTCAGTGTGGGAGGGGGGCACTTTCCTTTGTTTGGGTGGGCACAGCTAGGAGGAGGGCAAGGCACTGCCCCCCCCCGCTACACACCCCGCCACCAGGGATGCCTTGGTCATGCCCCTGCTTAGAAAGTGGTGTGGTCAAAGTAGAAAGGGCAGGGGTGAAGGGGTGCTACTGCCCCACCCCACCTTTCCCAAATAAATTCTGCTGGGCACCTCTGACTGACTGCCTAGAGAGAACTTTCCTTGGTGACATCTGATCTGATTCTGATCTCTATATACAAAACCAGGACCATGGTGGCAGGCATCTAGCCACCCGTTTTGGCACAGTGAAAGGTCTCCAATAGAGCCAGATCTCTCTTTAATAAAGACTTTTATTGAATCAAACCACTACTTTTTAGGATGTCTTAGTAATGTGAAAATGGATGCTTATTCCAATGAGTATGTTTACTACTGCATCCTGCATTAGCGGGGCATGCTAGCAAATGGAATTCTAGCAACTGAGCCATGAGGGCAAGAGGGCCTGGGTTGCTACTGCAAAATAATTGCAGAATAAATAAGTATCAGCCTGTGCAAATTGTTCTGATAAAAAAGACTTTCATACAACCATTACATCAGAAACAAAAATAACCTAGTTAAGAACATTAGTACTACTTCAAACCTTGCTTTCAATAAATGCGATCACAAAAACAGAACAAGCTATGAAATCTTCCATGATCATACCCACTTCCTCCTTCAAGCATAACATTTTCCCACTCCACCTTGCCAAACCCTCACATTTTCCCATCTCAGATGATAAATTTGTTATCTATCCCTCTCCCACTCCATAGCCTCTGTCTTCTCTGAGTTCATTTACTCAACACACCTCACTATACTTTCTAGGTTTAAGGCATTATAAGGCCGTCAATCTTGTAATCGGCAGTGGAATCTGTCTGGGGCCGGGGGCGGAGGGGGGGGACACATACATGACCTAGCTCCCATTCTGCAAACACTTGTACTTAACTATTCTGAGAAGTCTCCTTGCCATGAATTAACTATTAATGGTAATAGGGGTAAGTATACATATAAGTAT